>JAWPHD010004521.1:0-185472 GCA_037043455.1 Cyrtodaria siliqua | reverse complement strand
TATGCCTTTCTGTTCGATATCTTAATTCAGAATAATTGCTAAAAATGTCTGCCTGTCATTATTGAAGCTAATCATCAGTATGCATTTGTTGGTATCATTTATAATTAAATACAGTATTATACTGGCTTGTCTTGTTCAATACTTTGTCTGCCTTATATGTCAGTACTGCCAGCAGTCTTCAGATTCAGGTGTTTTGCTTGAAGGTATTGGCATGTGACGGTTCTAGAATCTTATTAAAAGAAAAAGAAACAGATTGGTATTCAGCATGAGCAGTTTCTGTTATAAGGGTGTAAGATAATCAAAAATCTTATCATAACGGGCTCTTATCATACCTGGCTCTTGGCTATTCTTATTATTAATATTAATGATTGAACAAATGCAAGTTCTGTATAAAAAGTAAATGGACACGTTGAGTTTTTAAATTAAGAAAAGAAATGGCCGTATGTCCCTTTAAGCCAAAATGGGCCCTTATTATACCTGCCTCTTAAGCCAAAATGGGCCATTATTATACCTTTATACCTGCTTCTTAAGCCAAAAATTTGCCCTTATCGTCCTACCTGTTGGGCCAAAATGGGCCCTTATCATACCTGCCTCTTAAGCCAAAATGGGCCATTATTATACCTGCCTCTTAAGCCAAAATGGGCCATTATTATACCTTTATACCTGCTTCTTAAGCCAAAAATTTGCCCTTATCGTCCTACCTGTTGGGCCAAAATGGGCCCTTATCATACCTGCCTTTTAAGCCAAAATGGGCCCTAACCATACCTGTCGCTTAAGCCAAAATGGGCCCTTAACATATACGACTCTTAAGACAAGATGGACCCTAACAATACCTGGCTCATAATCCAAAATGGGCCCATAATTCGGTTCTTAAGTCAAAATTACGTTTCTTAAGTCAAAATGGGCCCAAACCATACTTGGTTGTTAATTGAAATTGGCCTAATCATACCCGCCTCTTAAGCCAAAATGGTCCCTTACAATACCTGCCTCTTAAGCCAAAATGGGCCCTAATCATACTTGGCTCTCAAGACAAAATGATCATAACTTTAATTGGCTTTTAAGCCATAGTGGGCCCTATCCATATCTGGCTCTTAAGCCAAAATGGGCCCTAACCATACCTGTCGCTCAAGCCAAAATGGGGCCTAACCATACCTGTCACTTAAGCCAAAATGGGCCTTAACCATACTGTCGCTCAAGCCAAAATGGGCCCTAACCATACCTGTCACTCAAGCCAAAATGGGCCCAAACCATACCTGGCTCTTAAGCCATAATGGGCACTAACCATACCTGTCGCTCAAGCCAAAATGGGGCCTAACCATACCTGTCACTTAAGCCAAAATGGGGCCTTAACATACGCGACTTCTAAGACAAATTGGACCCTAAGCTTACCTTAATCCAGAATAGGTCCTAACCATACCTGGCTCTTAAGCCAAAATGGGCCCTAATCATACTTGGCTCTCAAGACAAAATGGATCATAACTTTAATTGGCTTTTAAGCCATAATGGGCCCTATCCATATCTGGCCCAAACCATAATTGGTTGTTAATTGAAATTGGTCTAATCATACCCGCCTCTTAAGCCAAAATGGTCCCTTACAATACCTGCCTCTTAAGCCAAAATGGGCCCTAATCATACTTGGCTCTCAAGACAAAATGATCATAACTTTAATTGGCTTTTAAGCCATAGTGGGCCATATCCATATCTGGCTCTTAAGCCAAAATGGGCCCTAACCATACCTGTCGCTCAAGCCAAAATGGGGCCTAACCATACCTGTCACTTAAGCCAAAATGGGCCCTAACCATACCTGTCGCTCAAGCCAAAATGGGCCCTAACCATACCTGTCACTCAAGCCAAAATGGGCCCAAACCATACCTGGCTCTTTAGCCATAATGGGCCTAACCATACCTGTCACTCAAGCCAAAATGGAGCCTAACCATACCTGTCACTTAAGCCAAAATGGGGCCTTAACATATGCGACTTTTAAAACAAATTGGACCTTAACCATACCTGGCTCATAAGCCAAAATGGGCCCATAATTCATACACGGCTCAAGTGAAAATGGGCCCAACCATACTTGGTTGTTGAGCCAAATTGGGCCCCAACCATACCTGGCTCTTAAGCCAAAATGAGCCCTAACCATACCTGGATCTGAAGCCAAAATGGGCCCTAACCATACCTGTCTCTTAAGCTAAAATGGGCCCAACCATACCTGGCTCTTAAGCCAAAATGAGCCCTAACCATACTTGGCTCTTAAGCCAAAATGGGCTTCTCATACACAGCTTGTTAATCACCATACCTGCTTGTTAATCACCATACCTGCTTGTTCAGCAGGGCAGTTGTTACAAAATAATAAAAAACTCCTCAGTATTGATTATTAATCTGTTCAGATTGATCTCCTATAGCGTTGTAACTTCTCTCTTTATTAATCTGTTCAGATTGATCTCCTATAGCGTTGTAACTTCTCTCTTGTGCAACCAGCAATATGAAATAATCAGTGTCTCTGATCACCACCAGTAACAATGCTGTTCTTAGACAGTGAAATAGTGGAAAGATAAAATTAACAAATATTACAGTTGGAACTCTGAGGCATTCTGCAAAAATAAAGTTTTGGTTTAATGTGGAAGCCTCTGGTTAAGCATTAGAAGCATTTTAAAACAGTTTAGAAAAGCATTTGTTTAGAGAATTTGTGATATTTTCCTGGAAAATGTCCAAGGTTAGTTTTGTGTTGTAGTTCTGATTTATGTATTTTAACATTGCAACTGTATCATGGTTAGTAAGCTGTTTGTTATATGTACACATGCACATCCATGGTGATTAAACACCTGCCGCTGAAACAATGCCAGTATTAACATTATCATCATAATCATTATCACCATCGGCACCATCGTCATCGTCATCATCATGATTGCAATAATCATCATCATTGTAATTATCGTCGTTGTCGTCGTCATCGTCATCAGCTAAGAAACATTAGAAAATAAAAACAGGATTAGAATTTGTTCTAGTAGCAGCAGAAGCAACAGCAGCAGCAGAGTAACATATCAAAAACATCATCATTATCGTTGTTTGTAGCAGCTGTTATAAGTGACATAGTCTAGATATGAACAGTGTCAATTAAAATATACGAATTGAAAAAACGATCATCATAATTAAGGCCTAAATTAAAATATTGTTCGTTTGCCCTTTACCTACCCAGCAAAAAATCACTGGGTAGGTAGGTAGGTAGGTAGGTTACTAAGGTACATTATTATTATTTTTTGACAAAACTATATGTTCTTGCATGTGTTTTAAAATGATATATTTGAACATTTATCTATTCTGCAATGTATGTTGTGTGTTTGTAATTACTATTTAATGCGTGCTATTACATATAACACTGTAAGGATGACTGCTAAAAACTAAAAAAACACAATTTTTTTTTTAAACGCAATACAATTTTGGGTCGGGGCTAAAATACCCTTGTCGGTAGGTAAAGTGCAAACAAACAGTATTTTAATTTAGGCCTAATTGTCCGCATTATTAACGAAATTGTTTATTAAATGTTTATTGCAACCAGTACGAATATTAAATTTGTAATAAAACAGCCTGCTAGGAAGGTTAAGAACCATAGTGGGAGTGATACCTCATCTGAGTATGTGTGGATAACCTCCGTCAATGTTACATTCAAGAATAGTTGGACCAGCATTTTCTACCTTCATTTTGGCATGTATTTTTGACTATTTTTTTACCTTTTTGGGTAATTTACAACATTTAGGGCTAAATTTGAACATTTGCATTGCTATTGATCTGTATGACGAATAAAGGCATTTGAACTGCCATTATCTCCAAATACCAGTACATGTATTTTTGGAATGATTTACAACCTTTCTGTTCCTGGTTGTGGCAGTGCTATTGATTTTTACAACAAATTAAAGCGAAATGTGACAATTTCACGTGCATCATTGATGAGTATGCCACAGCTCTGCATCTCGTTGGATATGAAATCTCACCAAGGGATGGTGCGGGGTCTAACTTTCCTATAGCTCTCAATTTTTCTAGTTTTATATCAGTTGATTTTTTTTCTCTATTACCTAAGGTGATATCCATTGTCTGAACTTTTGCTTTATACCCCATTTAAACGCTGCCGGGGGCCTTACATTTTACAAAATGGGGCGTTTATATAAGGTCAAAAAAAGTGGCAGTGTATTTTCGCTAAACTTGACCTAACATCAGGCTACTGGCAAGTAGAATTTCAGGAACACAAGGGGTGGGGGCATTTATTTTAGGGTGTTGGGGTGGCCGCGATGGTGGGGTTGGGAAGTGGGGGACATTTAAACAAGGTATACGGTTCTTGATGTATTTATTAAATGTCAGTTTTACACTGAAACTTAGTTTATGTTTAAGTTCCAGGGAAATGGAAATTATTCTCTATTATTCTCAGGCAATTATTAATATATCAAAAACTAATTTGTTTTGAATTAAAAGAGAACAAAAAAAACAACACCAGCAGTGCGATTTACTTAAAAATCAAATATTTGCGTGTACTTTTAAATCCATTTTCCAAATTGTTTTGAACCAATTTCCCCCGTTCTTGAAATCCCACATTCCTGTCTTCCTCATTGTAAGACGATGTCACATAGCTACACATAATTGCATTAAGGATTGCATGTTGTCATGCACTGCCCCAGATGTAATATGGCCCCCAAGAAATTCTCCCCTCAATACATTAACTATGATAATAGCTTGCAAATTTCTTTTGCTAAAGTTCTGCTTCTGCTAAAGTTTCCACAAATTTGATGTAAAGAAATATAGGGACACTAAGTCTTGTTGTCTTCCATTTTATTAGAGCAACGTTGAGAGAGGTGTGGACATTAAGAACATTCCTATCAAAGAATTAACTCTATTTTATGCAGCAATCTCTTAGCAAGCATTGCAATAAGGAATGTCCTTAATGAAACTTGGTATTTGATTTGCATCAATAGAGTTTTATCAGAGTTTAAAAATCATACTAAAAGTAACCAGCCCACCTTTCAGAATGTGTTCTGCCAGCCCTTCTCTTTCAAAGTTATCAGTCACAGTCTTTCTTTAGAATAACCAGTCACTGCTTGTCCCTGGACAGTAGTAACCCAGTGCTCACACTACCATACGCCATGGTCGCCATTTGTGATTATTTTATAATACTGTCGATTATTTTAAAGAAATGTCGACAAGAAATGGCGATTATTTTATTTTAATATTTTTTTATTTATTTTTTATAATTTTTTCATATAATGGTCTGTTTGACATCCCAAGTAATAAATGACCGCAATAAACATTACATAATCCGTTCACGCCCCCTGTGATGTCGCCACGCGCTTATCAATTATCGCTTGTAAAAGTTGTTAATTCCCTTAATTGGCACTTCGTTGTCGGATAATCGGCATTGTTGATACACGCAAACATCATGTGATTAATGGACCGAATAGCCAATCAGATATGCCGTTATTTGTTATCTTTCGGGCGATTGACCAATCAGACAATCCGTTACGCATCCAACAGTAGGTACAGTTTCCTGTTGGTTTTTCTGTACACAAACTACGAAGAGATGAAATTAATTTGTGCACGCACTATTATGAACATAGTCGCTACTTTCATCTGCATTAATAGCTATCCCATCATGATCTCGATAGGTAGCAAACTCCCATGTGTATTGTGAACTGTGAAAACACTTGCAATAAAGTAATTAAAACATTGAAACAATAAGAAGTTTGAATATTGTGCCTGGCTTCGTGTCGGCAGTTTCAATTTGTCACAACTTTGAGATCGACAATTAATGACATAAAACTACATTATCCTACTATTAGGGTTGGGTTTTCTTTCCCCTTTGATAAGAAAGACCATTGTTGGCATTCAATACACATTAATGCATGAAAAAAGTTCGTAATTGATGGTATTTTGATCAAATGTTTTGAAATTTTCGGGCCGTAAAAGTGCGGTGTCATAGTACTTCGGATGGTACATAATTTCGGATATTTTTTTTTTTTTTTTTTTTTTTTTTTTACATAATCGAATGAGAAAAACTGTCCTTTACAAATACATGTTGGTGGAAAGAAAAACGATATATAGATGACAGATACATATATTTCTATTCATTATTTAATCCATCATTCTTTGTTTTATCAATGTGTAAGGAGTTCCTGGAATCCTACTTTTAAATGAATTCTAGTCTAGGCTCCTACTTCTTTTACTTGGAGAAAGTGGTGACAAAAAGAAAAATATAGCCAGAGGAGGCCCTGATAGTCTAATAAAACCTGATTGAAAATTTGGCTCTTACAACTGACCGAATTTTCTTACGCATTAATGCTGGCTATTATTTTCTTAACTAAAAAATGTGTGGCTATTAATTTAAAATGGCCAGTGTGAGCACTGGTAACCAGTCAACAGCCCAGGCCAATAAATAGTAACCAGTTACCAGCCCTGCCTTAGAGTAACCAGTCATCGACCCTGGACAATAGTAACCAGTCCTGGCCAATAGTAACCAGTAATCAGCACTGGCCAATAGTAACTGCATTACAGTAACTAGTCACCAGCTGTAACCAGTCACCAGCCTGGTCACTGAATAGTAACCAGTCACCAGCTCTGCCTTAGAGCTCTACCTTAGAGTAACTAGTCTCCAGCTGTAACCATTCACCAGCCTGGCTATTAGTAACCAGTCACCAGCTCTACATTAGAGTAACCAGTCTCCAGCCTTGTCCAGTCATCTGCTCTGGATACTAGTTACCAGTCACCAGCCCTGAACAATAGTAACCAGTCACCAGTCTGGCTTATAGTAACCAGACAGTAGCGTGAAAAGTAGTAACCAGTTCTTCCCAAAACATACAGCCTCAGACTGTGATAGGCTGTCTGTCATTTAAAACTGAAGCGTAATCGCATTATCAGTGTTTATTTTCTATATTTTGGAAACATAGCCTATACCATCATATTCGGGAATTACAAATTTTCATAAAATTTGGAAAGAAAACAATAACACATTAATTTCATAATTTCGTACTCAATACTTGTCAAACTTTTGATACTTTTTTGTGTGTTTTTCTTTTCCTTCTTTCAGTTGTCTCAAAATTGGGGAAAAAAGGGTATGTTTTGGCATTGGGAATATGGCCCAATATCGGCTATAAAACAGCCTAAAAAACACTGAGCATGATGAATATTCAGTGCATAAAACGCTAAAACAGAATCAGTAGACCACCAGATGAGCTGAATACATTTGTTTTCTGGAGTTTTTTTCTGGATGAAGACAATTGGTATGCACAGCAGGGTAGGCCAACATGTTAGATGGAATGGACATGTAATTGGATCATTCATTGATAAGCTGACAGTTCTGGGATTGTCATCATTTCATTAAAGGCCCATGTCTGTCTTCATCACCACTGAACATTTGCATTTGGTCTTATTTATTACCTTGTAGATAAGCTGATCTGTATGGCTCTGTGAGTTAATTTAATTTCCTGGATATAGGTTTAGAAGCGGATCACTTCCTTGATTAGACTTCCAAATTTGAGTGGCAAATATTGGCTTCATGCCTTCAGTGTTTTTAATGAGCTTTTAGTGAAATCCTATAAAAAGAGTTTAAAACTTGTTATGTTTTATCCTCTAATGTTTTTAAATTTGGAAAGGTTTTACTGTCTGAGTTCTTGAAATTAGAAGGGGTTTTAGTGTTTGTTTTGAAAATCAGAAAGTGCTTTTAACCACGGTTTCCTTGGAAAACCTGGTTATTACATTTGGATATGTCGTTTGACGTGCGTGCGGCATCGTCAGACGCTTAGTTTCCGCTCAGTAACTTTAGTTGGGAATGAGATATTGGAATGAAACTTGCTGTGTATGTACCGTATATGGAAAGGAAGCTTGGGATTGCATTTGGGGTCACTGAGGTCAGGGTCAAGGTCACTGTTACTAAAAATAGAAAAATGGTTTCTGCCTAATAACTAAGTAAGGAATAAGATATTAGAATGAGACTTGCTTTGCAGGTAGCTTATATCAAAAGGATTGCATTGGGGTCATGGGGTCAAGGTTATTGTTACTAAAAATAGAAAAATGTTTTCCGTTCAATAACTCTTGGAACGAAACTTGCCTTTTGTTACTTCTTTTTCATACCGTTACTGTAATAGCATTTACTGTAATAGCATTTCAAATGGAAAACCTGGTTTTCATGTTCATAGTATTTCTACAGTATGATTTATTGAGGTTGAGTTTATCTCTTCAAATGTCATTATATCAAATTGAATATGCTGATGACGGATTTCTGTAAAACAAATGTTTGTGTCATATTTTGGATGCATTGTGTAGATTCGACTGGCTAAGCTATTAAATCAAAAATCCATGTAGAATCAGAATGGTAATTGACAACAAGATTGGACAATTTCCGAAATTGTATGTCTTGAAATTGTTTACTGATGATCCCATCACTACCACATTATGGATTTTGTGTAAATTTACCACTCTGCAATAGGTTCTTACTTCCCGTAGACATATTGATGGAACATAAATAATTTGGCTGTTTAAAAGTTCCAAAAATTACATCAGTCTTGATCATCAAAGAGAATTCTCTAAAGTCGATTCTGGTTATATGACCATGGTTTGAGGCTTAGCGTTCTGGATCATCTAAGAGAATTCTTTAAAGTCGATTCTGGTAATATGACCATGGTTTGAGGCTTAGCATTCTGGATCATCTAAGAGAATTCTTTAAAGTCGATTCTGGTAATATGACCATGGTTTGAGGCTTAGCATTCTGGATCATCTAAGAGAATTCTTTTAAAGTCTATTCTGGTTATACGACCATGGTTTGAGGCTTAGCATTCTGGATCATCTAAGAGAATTCTCTAAAGTCGATTCTGGTTATATGACCATGGTTTGAGGCTTAGCATTCTGGATCATCTAAGAGAATTCTTTTTAAGTCAATTCTGGTAATATGACCATGGTTTGAGGCTTAGCATTCTGGATCATCTAAGTGAATTTTTTAAAGTCGATTCTGGTAATATGACCATGGTTTGAGGCTTAGCGTTCTGGATCATCAAAGAGAATTCTTTAAAGTCGATTCTGGTTATATGACCATGGTTTGAGGCTTAGCGTTCTGGATCATCTAAGATAATTCTTTAAAGTTGATTCTGGTTATATGACCATGGTTTGAGGCTTAGCATTCTGGATCATCAAAGAGAATTCTTTAAAGTCGATTCTGGTTATATGACCATGGTTTGAGGCTTAGCGTTCTGGATCATCTAAGATAATTCTTTAAAGTCGATTCTGGTAATATGACCATGGTTTGAGGCTTAGCATTCTGGATCATCTAAGTGAATTTTTTAAAGTCGATTCTGGTAATATGACCATGGTTTGAGGATTAGCAGTCTGGATCATCTAAGAGAATTCTCTAAAGTCGATTCTGGTTATATGACCATGGTTTGAGGCTTAGCATTCTGGATCATCTAAGATAATTCTTTAAAGTCGATTCTGGTTATATGACCATGGTTTGAGGCTTAGCGTTCTGGATCATCTAAGAGAATTCTTTAAAGTTGATTCTGGTAATATGACCATGGTTTGAGGCTTAGCATTCTGGATCATGTAAGAGAATTCTTTAAAGTCGATTCTGGTAATATGACCATGGTTTGAGGCTTAGCATTCTGGATCATCTAAGAGAATTCTTTAAAGTTGATTCTGGTAATATGACCATGGTTTGAGGCTTAGCATTCTGGATCATCTAAGAGAATTCTCCAAAGTTGATTCTGGTAATATGACCATGGTTTGAGGCTTAGCATTCTGGATCATGTAAGAGAATTCTTTAAAGTCGATTCTGGTAATATGACCATGGTTTGAGGCTTAGCATTCTGGATCATCTAAGAGAATTCTTTAAAGTTGATTCTGGTAATATGACCATGGTTTGAGGCTTAGCATTCTGGATCATCTAAGAGAATTCTCCAAAGTTGATTCTGGTAATATGACCATGGTTTGAGGCTTAGCATTCTGGATCATCTAAGAGAATTCTCCATAGTTGATTCTGGTAATATGACCATGGTTTGAGGCTTAGCATTCTGGATCATCTAAGAGAATTCTCCAAAGTTGATTCTGGTCCCATTCGACCCCATTCCCCTCCTCAAAAAGCATGTTTTTTTCCCCTTATTTGAGAAAAAAATCCCCTCAAAAAAAATAAAATTTGATTCTTAGTTGACCATCCATAACATGTCCATGAAAGACTGATACTTAATACATATAAAAAATATTATCTTTCTTGTTTATTTTAACATTGTCAAAAATCCCCCTTTTTCCAATTCACATCTTATTTTTCCCCCTCTAAAGGGCCTCGACCCTCATCCCCCAAAAGCCAAAAAAAAACACTGGTAGCAATTTCACAGTTGCATTAGAATTATAAAATTATAAAAATACGAACTGTTTCTTTGTTTGCAAGTAGATTTTCTTCATAAAAAAAAACCTAATCAGTTGAATATCTTCACAGGTTCATCTCAGAAACCCAGTTTCTCCATCTATGAATGAGTTTCTTGATAAATGTTCCAGAAATAAGGCTGCACCTACTGTTTTCTTATCCAAATTAGATGTTATGAGGAGATATGGGAAGTTTATAAACATTTCCTATCATTCGTAGATCCATGTGGGGTTGGGGAGGTCATAATAAACCTAGATTTGTCGAACTGATATATCAGGTGACTCATAAACATAATTTGATTAAAATATCAGTAACAGTAAAACTGGCAAAACGTGATTACCAACCACACCTTGAACTTAACTGAGATACTTTAAAGGAATCATAACAAAACAAATTAAAAAACACACGAAAAAAATATTATTGCACGTAATATTGTCCAGAAAAAAATAACACTGAATGCTCGTAAGATAGGGGAATTAGTGCAAAATGAAATACACAGCACAACAACTCATACAGGGCCTTTTTACCAGTTTGGGGAAGGAGCCTTTTGCCTTTTATTGGGAAAAAAATCCATAAATGAGAAATGAAGTTTCCAAGGTATTTAAAGTTTAAGAAATGGGGAAATCTGGATGGTTTTAAAAGAAATTTGGGCGGAGAAGGGGCCTTATACAGGCCACTGCAAAGAAGGGTAAAAAAGCCCTGTCCGCATTACGTTGTCCGAGTATTAACTTTCATACCCCTGCATCCAATCCAACCCCTTCTCCAAGAAGCGAAAACAGGGTTGGTTGGGTTATGAAATAAAACCTTAATTTCAGTTTAAAAAGTTTGTATATTGTAAAATTTAAACATATAATAGGTAATTTTCGACAGGTTATCACATTTTCTGATTAAAATAATGTTTCTAAACATGTTTTATTGTCGATATATCCTGCAAATATAAGCTTTCCCATCGCTTAATGGAATTAAAGAGGGACCACATAAGGCATAACATAGACTTAGCCAAAAATGTGGAAGGTCGTGAGTTCAATCTCCGGCTGATTCACACCAACGGCTTCATAAAAATGGTACTGGTAACTGCCTTGCTTGACATTCGGCAAATAAAGGATAGGGCTAGGACTAGTCGGCCTGGTGTCGGTATGTCACTGGCTGGGTATCATGTCATGTGTCTATGGCGTGGTATTCCAGTGTGGCAGGACTACCTTCAAATCAAATTTGGTTGAAATCTTAAAATCTTTAAATTTGAAATGGGTAAACAGAATTCAAAATTACATAGTGACCCTTTAATGGAGCTGATGTTTTCTATGCTTCAGTTGCGAAACAGCAAATTTTAGCAAGGTTTTCTGAAAATCAGTCTTATTATTTCACTTCATTTAAATACTCACTGATGTATCTGTATGCTAGAGAATGTGTTTGAGATGAGTAAGTACATGGTTGATATAAAAAACAGGCATGTTTTGAGGGCAGAAATATGGAAAATACATGGAGAACTCCTCACGTCTGACACTTCACACGTGTTGCAGGTATTAGTGCCAGTTGGGTTTACTAGGACAGCGCAGGTACATTATTAATGCATGTAGCCCACTGAAATCTGTTAATACTTGTGTTTATTCCACAAAACATAATAAAAAAGTTTTGGGAGGTCCATGGTTTATTGGAACATGTTTTATAGGTTGTCTGGAAGCAATAGGTAGTATAAAACTGGCCTTGAGATTAGAAACACATCTGCTGGTTCTGATACTCTGTGTTAGTATTACTTCAGTTTTCTTGATGAAGATGTAGTACCAACAATAACGTGCCTTGGGATATTGGTAATGATAAATAATTGCAGGAAAGATAAATATCATAAGTTTATTTTAGAATAGCAATTTCAATTGAGGTGAACAGTATGCTTTTTCAGTTAGCTCCACGTATCGAATCACTTGGCCCTCATCGCTGTGGGTTTCAAACTCGCATGAGACCAGAAAACTTTTGTGAGGAAGCGATCCGCCTGGCATGTGGAGCGTTGGTGGTCCTACCCAGGTGACAGTGAAAATTGTCCGCAGGGCCATATGAGTCTTCCTCATGCAATGGATGCTGGAAAGTCACCAAATGACCTTAGTTGTTAGTGTGACTGTAAAATCCAATTTAATTCACTCCCACCAACCAGAATTTAATTATACAACTTATTACTGGTGTTTTTAGCTCGACTGATCAGAGATCAGCAGAGCTTATGCCGTGGTGCGGCGTCCGTCGTCCGTCCGTCTGTCCGTAAACTTTTATTTGTAGCGACAACTCCTCTGAAACTGCTGGATGGATATTCATGAAACTTTACAGAAATGTTGCCCATAAAGTCTAGTTGATCCTAGCAAAAATTCATGTTGATGTGTAATCCAAGATGGCCGCCAAAGCTAAAAATAGAGTTGTAAAATACAAGTTTCTAGCGACTACTTCTTGAAAACTATAAGTGATATTGATATGGGACTTTTTCTAAAATGATCAGCATGACATGATGTTGATCCTTGTCAAAAATCGTTTTGATTCAACGTTAAACATGGCTGCCAGCGGCCATCTTTGTTTACATAGAGTTATATAGTAAAAACTTGTAGCGACTACTCCTCTGAAACTACTTAGCGGATTGTCATGAAACTTTACAGGAATGTTGCTCTTGATGTCTAATTGATCCTAGCAAAATTTCAGATCTGCCAGAAATTCAAGATGGCCGTCACAGCTAAAAATAGATTTTTAAAAAATAAGTTTGTAGCGACGACTTCTTGAAAACTATAAGTGATATTGATATGGGACTTTTTCTAAAATGATCAGCATGACATGATGTTGATCCTTGTGGAAAATTATTTTGATTTGACGTTAAACATGGCTGCCAGTGGCCATCTTTGGTTACATAGAGTTATATAGTAAAAACTTGTAGCGACTACTCCTGAAACTACTTGACGGATGTTCATGAAACTTCACAGTAATTCAAGATGGCCGCCACAGCTAAAAATAGATTTAAAATAAATAAGTTTGTAGCGACTACTTCTTCAAAACTATAAGAGATATTGATATGGGACTTTTTCTAAAATGATCAGTATGACATGATGTTGGTCCTTGTCGAAAATCATTTTGATTTGATGTTAAACATGGCTGCCAGCAGCCATCTTTGTTTACATAAGAGTTATATAATGAAAACTTGTAGCGACTACTCCTCTTAAACTACTTGACGGATTTTCATGAAACTTCACAGGAATGTTGCTCTTAATGTCTAATTGATCCTAGCAAAATTTCAGGTCGGCCGGAAATTCAAGATGGCTGCCACGGTTAAAAATAGATTTTCAAAAAACAAGTCTCTAGCGACTACTTCCTGAAATCAAAATCAATCAGTAGAGCTTCAAGGTCATTGACCTCTTGTATTATTTTGTTACATTGTCTGTTCCAGAGGTCACTGGAACTGGTTACAATGTTATTGGTATATTATTACAGTTATGTTATTTTTATGTTGTCATTGTGTATTACAGAGGTCATTGGAACTGGTTACAGCTGGAGAAGAAGGTGTTGGAGCATGATCTGCCTCGCAAACAAAGCACCAACTTAGTCATAGCCTTCCTCGTCAGGTAGGTCACACACCAACTTAAGTCTTAGCCTTCATTGTCAGGTAGGTCACACACCAACTTAGTCATAGCTTTCCTCGTCAGGTAGGTCACACACCAACTTAGTCATAGCCTTCCTCGTCAGGTAGGTCACACACCAACTAGTCATAGCCTGCCTCGTCAGGTAGGTCACAAACCAACTTAGTTTTAGCCTTCCTCGTCAGGTAGGTCACACACCAACTTAGTTATAGCCTTTCTCGTCAGGTAGGTCACACACCAACTTAGTTATAGCCTTCCTCGTCAGGTAGGTCACACACCAACTTAGTTATAGCCTTCCTCGTCAGGTAGGTCACACACCAACTTAGTTATAGCCTTTCTCGTCAGGTAGGTCACACACCAACTTAGTTATAGCCTTACTCGTCAGGTAGGTCAAACACCCACTTAGTTATAGCCTTCCTCGTCAGGTAGGTCACACACCAACTTAGTTATAGCCTTCCTCGTCAGGTGGGTCACACACCAACTTGGTTATAGCCTTTCTTGTCAGGTAACTTAGTTATAGCCTTTCTTGTCAGGTAGGTCACACACCAACTTAGTTATAGCCTTTCTCGTCAGGTAGGTCACACACCAACTTAATTATAGCCTTTCTCGTCAGGTAGGTCACACACCAACTTAGTTTTAGCCTTTCTCGTCAGGTAGGTCAAACACCAACTTAGTTATAGCCTTTCTCGTCAGGTAGGTCACATACCAACTTAGTTATAGCCTCCTCATCAGGTAGGTCACACACCAACTTAGTTATAGCCTTTCTCGTCAGGTAGGTCACACACCAACTTAGTTATAGCTTTCCTCATCAGGTAGGTCACACACCAACTTAGTTATAGCCTTTCTCGTCAGGTAGGTCACATACCAACTTAGTTATAGCCTTCCTCATCAGGTAGGTCACACACCAACTTAGTTATAGCCTTTCTCGTCAGGTAGGTCACACACCAACTTAGTTATAGCCTTTCTCGTCAGGTAGGTCACACACCAACTTAGTTATAGCCTTCCTCATCAGGTAGGTCACACACCAACTTAGTTATAGCCTTTCTCGTCAGGTAGGTCACACACCAACTTAGTTATAGCCTCCTCATTAGGTAGGTCAAAACCTGTAAACTAAACTTAGCCATGTTTGGCCCCAAAGGAAGTAAATGTTCCAGTCATACTGAGATTCTTACCCGGGTAGAATACAACCACTGCAAACACACCGTCACATGCAGAGGGGTAGGACCCCCCCCCCCATTCATATTCTTTTTGTTCATGCTCATTAAAGGTCTTCATCATGACCCCTGCATTGTTTCAGGTGCCATCTCGCTCACATCACTAAGAGCAGTGGCAGAAAAACAATAAACGTAGCGTAAATGGAGTTTTTACGATAGAATTTGCAGCAACTCTGCAGTTCAGGGTGAGAAGGTTCTAGGCCCATTTTCCATATTTTTATGGCTCCCCCACACTTTGTGTGGTAGGGGAGCCATATTGATTTTGTGCTTTCTGTCTGTCTGTTTCTCTGCGTGCGTGTCTGTGTCACAAACAATGTCCGATCAATAACTAGAGAATGGTTGGACCTAGGGTCCTCAAACTTGGAAGGATGGTTGGTCATGACAAGTAGATGACCCCTATTGATTTTGGGGTCACTAGGTCAAAGGTCAAGGTTGCGGTGACATTGACTATCAAAACGATGTCCAATCAATAACTAGAGAATGGTTGGACCTAGGGTTCTCAAACTTGGAAGGATGGTTGGTCATGACAAGTAGATGACCCCTATTGATTTTGGGGTCACTATGTCAAAGGTCAAGGTTGCGGTGACATTGACTATCAAAACGATGTCCGATCAATAACTAGAGAATGGTTGGACCTAGGGTTCTCAAACTTGGAAGGTTGGTTGGTCATGACAAGTAGATGACCCCTATTGATTTTGGGGTCACTAGGTCAAAGGTCAAGGTTGCGGTGACATTGACTATCAAAACGATGTCCGATCAATAACTAGAGAATGGTTAGACCTAGGTTCCTCAAACTTGGAGGGATGGTTGGTCATGACAAGTAGATGACCCCTATTGATTTTGGGGTCACTAGGTCAAAGGTCAAGGTTGCGGTGACATTGACTATCAAAACGATGTCCGATCAATAACTAGAGAATGGTTGGACCTAGGGTTCTCAAACTTGGAAGGATGGTTGGTCATGACAAGTAGATGACCCCTATTGATTTTGGGGTCACTATGTCAAAGGTCAAGGTTGCGGTGACATTGACTATCAAAACGATGTCCGATCAGTAACTAGAGAATGGTTGGACCTAGGGTCCTCAAACTTGGAAGGTTGGTTGGTCATGACAAGTAGATGACCCCTATTGATTTTGGGGTCACTAGGTCAAAGGTCAAGGTTGCGGTGACATTGACTATCAAAACGATGTCCGATCAATAACTAGAGAATGGTTGGACCTAGGTTCCTCAAACTTGGAGGGATGGTTGGTCATGACAAGTAGATGACCCCTATTGATTTTGGGGTCACTAGGTCAAAGGTCAAGGTTGCGGTGACATTGACTATCAAAACGATGTCCGATCAATAACTAGAGAATGGTTGGACCTAGGGTCCTCAAACTTGGAAGGATGGTTGGTCATGACCAGTAGATGACCCCTATTGATTTATTTATTTTTTTAATTTTTTTGTTTAATTGTTTTTTGTTTGTTTTTTAAATATTTTTTAAATATTTTTTTAATATTTTTTTTTTTAAATATTTTTTTTTTTTTTTTTTTTTTTTTTTTTTTAATATTTTTTTTTTTAATTTTTGCATAAAAAGTTTTAGGGTCGGCCCCTTAAAATAATAGGGTCGATCGGGTTACCTGAAACACACATATTTTTTTATGTGGCCTTACTGATACAGATAGTAGGTATCAGTCACAGGGATATTGATTATCAAAACGATCTCAGATCAATAGAGGAAGGTTGGACCTAGAGTCGTCAATTATGCCTGTTCGGGCTATTGGGGGAGCCATACGTTTTTGTCCCATGGACAATAACAATTTCTAGTTTATCTCGATGTACATGGAAGATGAGCCTGGCATGTTCATGCGCCATATAACCTGTAATGTGTTGGTGCGCCTTAAAACCCCAATTCAATTCAATTCAATTCTTACCCAGAACATTCTGCTCAATATTCAGAAGTAATCAGAACTTTGCAGGTCACAAGTCATTAACATAGTCATACTATTATTTATTCAGTAACTACAATAACAAGCATACCTTTATACCTCCTTCTTATTTAATTAATTATAATTGATATGTTCTGTTGAAAACCCCAAGAACGTTTGCTATTTTTATGCCACCACCACCAAATGGTGAGGGGGCAAACAGCGTTAGCCATGCCTGAGAGTCCATCCGTCCAGAAAAGTTTGTGTCTCTATCTCCTCCCACAGCTTTCAACTGATTGTTTCGAAGCTTACCTATGATGTCAAGATGTTCATATTAATTTTGCATCAGAAATTTGACTTTGTATTACCAGTTACAGACCTTTTTTTATGAAATTTTTATTTATGTTCAGTGTAGTTTTCCGCATATATTTTTCAGTGGGGGGCATCCGTGTCCCATGGACACATTTCTAGTGTTGAAATACGCTGAGTTAACTCATCACAGGTTATATTGGGATGGCAACCTCGGAGGTAGATGAGATGAAGTGAATTTTTCCCTCAGACATGCCTCTGCCTGTTATGAACTCACGTGGGACAGAGGTCTGTAGCCCTTAAGTCGAGGACCTATCAACTGAATTACCAAAGCTGCTGAAAAATTCAGTATTTTTTTAAAAGAGCGACAATTGCTGATTGACTACCGTATTATGGTCACAGTCCTACAATGCATTCCTTTTCAAAGAGCCTTTCAAGACATAGGTAACTTAACTGTAATAAAAAATTTCATTTTCAGATTTAAATAATATCTGTTTGTGATTTCAGATTCTACGTAGAGAGTATAACCCAGCTAAGAGACACGGCAACTGTAGAACTCTTCTACCTCAACGCCAAACAAGCAGTATTTAAGGTAAGCAAATTTTCTTTGTTGACAACTTTGCAACCATGATGGAACCGGCGGGAACCCAGCATGCAACAGAAATTCTCATTAATTAAGGATGCTTTAAACCTTTCCCCATCATAAGAAAAGCTCTCATTACCATACATACCACAGGTATTGTTGACATTTAATTTGGCACCAACTTACCATTATGTAGCTTATCAAATTTAAGCAAATTGCCACTTGGTTTCCACTACACACACATCTTCAATGTTATTAACTTCCATGCCATGGCAGTCAGTGGAGTTGTTTAGGGAAAAGGATATACAGAATGTATGAAACTTGTTTTATAAATTTGTTCCAAAACAAGCTTCTAGTAATTACTGAACTCGTTCCAAAAAGTTGGCGCTTATGGAGCGAGTTCTCTTCACATGGCATGAGGCTACTTCTTACAGTGACCCCAATATACCTTGATCCCTTGTTTGTCTAGTGCAGGAAAATGCTTGGACAAAACATATTTGCTGCATTATGTGCTCAGATACTGTTGATTTTTGTGTTGCCTGCTTAGCATGGCAGACACTTAGGGATCACTTTGTCCGTCGTCATCCATCACACTTTAAACTGCAACCTAACCTTGGCCAGAATTTGAAAAGTATTTGACCTATGTTCATGAAACTTCACACAAATCTTCATCTAAACCCAATGAATGTTGTTACACATGTCCAATAACTCTGACTCTTTTTGGCAGAGTTATGCCCCTTTTCATAAAATTTTAACCTGCAACCTAACCAAGCTGAAATAAGCAACTCGGATGTGTTGAAATGGGCAGGCGACACAAGTGGTTCGTGGAACACCCTTCTAGTTTGAAATTATCTATTGAAAGAAGGCGGATCTAGACTGAGGTTAAGTAACTGGCTAAATTCCTAACAAATTAAACATAGATATTTATTTATTTTTATTCAAATTTCTTCTTTTTTTAATACACCAAGAGGTTTAAGTAGGTTAAATAGTAATAGCTACAAGGTTATGGTTATCAAAACCTATCAGTAAAGCTGTTTGAATTACTGGTATTATAAAAATAGCATCATAATTTATATTTGAGGTGATGGTGATAAAAGATAACAATTTAAATGTGTTTTCTGTGATCACTTGCCAAAAATTTACCATCTAAATTTGATTTTATGTGCCATATCTTCTGCTACCTGCTTTTTTTTTAAATTTTGAGCTATGAAATGTGTTGTCAAGATTCTGTATTTCACGTTTCACTTGGGACTGACTTTAAAATAAACGTTGAATTTTAGAATGCATATTATAATTTCATTATGATACTGCAACTTGCCTAAATTCTCATTTTCGGAGCTTTGTAATGTGTTCTATGGTTCTTTAGGGACCGAGCATCAAGTATGCATTGACATGATAGTTTGACAGAATAAGTTTCTGCTGGTGTTTAAACTCCCTAGTAGACATTAATTGTCAATTGTTTCTTGTCTCATGTTCCCATGGGGGACTATCAAGAGATAACATTTTAAATACAGTTGGACAGAATCTTAGACTGCTACCCATTTTATTTCCCTGGTATGATTGGGTTATCAATTTCATTATTTCCTGTATTGATCTTTTCTTGCTGTCTGGTTTTAAATTCAGATTCGTACACTTTTCTTTCCGGCAGTCTTTGGCTATTAGGTATCTTGGAGCATGCTGCATACTGACTGATAATGTTGCAAACAATTCAACAAAAAAAGCCACACTGACTGATAGGTGTGGTAAACAATTCATCAGCAAAATCAGTGTAGCGGATAATTGGTTGCGGAGATAAGAATGATGATGCCAGTAATGTTGCGAATGTATTTCCTTGTAAAGCATACTAGATAATGCATTGCATCATTGGTGCAAATGCATGGGCGGAATTGATGCGCATGATAACACGGTGAGCGTGAGATGTGGAGCATCTGATATAGACATGCGTATGATGTAATGCTGCACTTAATGATACAGTAGCCTATCATGTCGAAATTGCTGGTAATTATAAATATTAGAATATAGGATGCCCCCAATAACAACAGGGTGTTGATTTATATTTTGGATATGTGTTGTGATAATACAGGTGTGGTTAGTTTGTCATCAATCATTTATAATATCCTGCATCAGCCTAGTGTATGATACTTTCCTGATATCATGAAATTTAAATTAATGCAAAATTGTACTTGATAACCAAAACATACTTGATAACTTTTCAGTCTTGCCACAATATTAAAAGTATTTTGTTATCTTCATTGAATTATATGATTTCACTATCAATCTATTAAAACAATGCAAGGTAGTGCTAGGACTGGCCGGCCCAGTATTGGTATACTGTGACTGGATGGGGTAACATTTGTTATGTGTCTACCGGGTGCAGTGTATTAGGCAGAAATTCAAGAACTGGGTGTGCAAATATGCAAAATAATTTGCTGACACGTGTTACGTGCCAATTCGCGCCAAGTGCCTGTCTACTTTGGGGTAATGTATTTTCACAGATAAAGGTGAAAAAGGTGCATTTTAGATCATCTTTCTTCTATAAATGTGTACATAACATAACAATATTGAGAAAGTAAGAGTTTGGAAGTGTTGTTTAGCAAAAACAAAACAAAACAACATTTTTTTATCCCACCCACTCCTCCAAATGTTGGCCGCAATCTTTCAAAAACAGCCGTGCAAAAGACGGCTGCACGGTTGGCTGGCTAATACACTGACAGGGTGGTATTCCAGTGTGGCAGCACTATTAAGATGAGCATTAAGCTCACTGCTACAAGTAGACAACATCGTGATATGACTGAAATATTGAAAGCAACTTTAAACCCCATACATGCATAACCCAACGTTATTAAACTTATACAATTTTGATACGAACCCGATATTATTAATTATATGCATATACCTTGCTGGACTGGCAGCACCTTTGTCTCTGTCCGCAGTATCCAGTTCATTTGTAACCTATATTTTAATCAAACAAAGGGTGTTGGCATGGCCCGGTGGATAGCTTGGTGTACTTGGAGTCGAAGGACCTGGGTTCAAGCCTCACCAGCACCTCTGAGTTTCTTTGGTGTGTTCTAGGCCAAGACACTTCTTCTCCTGCTCTTCACAGCGTGCACGTCGCGGAGAGGGCACTGGTGACACTCATGGTGTTTGTATGGGGGTACGCATTGCCAGCCCTGTACAACATTGCTGGTGTGGTAAATCACTATATTCGCGTATAGTGACCAACACACTGGCACTTCTGAACTGGTTTGTCTCGGTTCAGGAGCCTGAGTGTCACTTGACTGATAGTGAGGAAGTCCCCTGCGCCCCCGTCAAGGCAGCCATCATCTGATCAGATAGAAGTGAGCAAACTTGGAAGCTGGAAGACAGAAGTCCGCGGGCCGGAGCCGAGATCCACCAACACAGAGTAGATGTAACAACGTAGAAGTAACTAGTCAGTAATAGTTAGGGATCGACGCCGAGGCCTACACTCGACCGTAGTCAACCAGCGGAAGAGGGAGTAAGATATACACAGCTATCTATCCAGATGATGTCAGCAGCGCAGGGGCCATATGTGACGGGTGTGGCCCCAAATACAAGGACCCCCGACCACTAGCGGCTGTAGGGCAATACACTAGCGGATGTAGCTTCACCACCGTAGCGGATGCAGGCCACCTCGACCACCAGACCACCACTTCACCGCCACAGCGACAACTACACAGAGCAGCAGCGACACAGCAATACACATCTTCAAGAGAATCGACGACACAGCAACACAGCAGCACCAGATCAACCAACACATTCAACTAGAACAGACCAGACTCTATTGTGCCCATAACGCCATAACGCCAGGGTTCTCCTGGCGTTTTAGTTGGCGGACGGTCTTTAAACCTTAGAAGTACACACACACACAGGCCAAGACACTTTCCTTGAGCCTCGTTCGGCTAATAGAGATGTAAACCGGACAGGCCCCTGTATCGGAGTCTATCCTCCGAGCTTGTTACAGAACAATATAAATCTATTTGTTAGTAAAAGTAGGGCAGGTTCCGGAATTCCTGTGTATCCTTCTCCAATCTTGGGCAGCTTTACATAACCTAATAATTTCGAGGGCTTGGTGCAAAACTATTGTAACTAGATGTTAATAAAGAAAAAGATACAGTAGTTTTTCACCAAGCCCTTGCTGTGATGTATTGATGAACTGTTACACAACATTCAATTCTTTTTTTGTAACCTATATTTTAATCAGGCAAATAATCATGATCAAATTGTGTTTATTATCAGTCTCCATTCTGCAGTAGTTTCTCATTGCTCCTGGTAGCTGTGTTCAGCCGTGCAGTAGCAGTAAGGTTGTAGAAAAATTAATTGTCTTTGACAGAACACTGATATCAGTTATGTCCTAATAATGTAAGAGTTTAATGGGGAAATAATCATGTTCAAATTTAAATTATGGCCCAGCTTTCAGAGCTGATGCTGGTATCTTTATAGGATAACCTTGATTAATTTTATGCATTCGAATTAATTGAGCAGATACTTTAAAAATCTTATCTCAGTTCCTCTGGTGAATCTCAGCAGATAAGGGTCATTAATTAGTGATTATAAATTGGCATGGTTATCACTCTCTTGTTGCCTTGATAAGTACATGTATATTGGGTGTTTCTGTTATGATGTCATATCGCTTAAAGAGACACTGTCCGTAAGTAAGCAGATATTTAGCATAACCAAATAACTATCTGATATTTATTTAGTGAAATGTGTACATGAAAACATGTGCACAAATCTGTAGCAATATATTCGTGAGTTCGAAAAAAAAAGAGTTTTTATTTATTGTTTGTAAACAATGTGGGTCCGACGATATTTACAGTTTCTGCTGATCACGTGACAGCCATTAGCGCATTAGGTTTTCTATATATACTCGGTAAAAAAAGTTTTGGACCAGGGTATATAAAGTCATATAAAAATAAAACTAGTGGACAGAATTTAAGTACCTTTTTTAGTAACCAAGGTCTACCCTACCCGGTTAATTTGGTACCAGAAACATTAAATTCCAAACAAGATTTGATTTAAAAAAATATCGAAAACACACAAAGGGTCTGTAAAAAATGTTGCAAAGTTCATTAAAAGTAACAGTTACAGACACATTCGAGTAACCATTAAAAAGATTATTATTTTTTCGCTAACTTTCATTGTAAGCGATAATTATTGTTAATTGTTGATCTATTGTGAATTATCAACTGAGATAATAAGGGTTATGGTCGAATGTCAAGGTTCAGCAATCATTGTACGGGTTCGAACACTGCCATGGTCCAAAACTTTTTTTACGGAGTATAGTATGTATTGCGTAATATAAATGGCCCGCTTAGCTCGGTTGGTAGCGCTCTTGACTATTGAGCTCTTGCTATTATTACCCGTGAATGTAATTTTAGTTTGGGCTGCGAGTTCAAACTCATGAAGAGGTACTTCTTTTTTTTGTACTGCTATTGAATTCCGCCAAACAATCTGTTTTTATTTAGTAAATATTCAATAATAATAAGTGTTTAATGTTTGTCAACGTTATTTTTCGTGTTTTATAAGCTAAAAATTATGGACATTGTATTGTCCCTTTAAGATCAAACAAAAACAGTTAAATAAAAAAAAAAATACTTCTTTAAAAAATGCTTCAGTTCTTGAAGAAATCATGCTGGGGAAAAAAGACAGAAACAAAAAACTCAGTTTTAGTGATTCAGTTCTTGAAGAAATCGAGGAGGAAATAAAAAAAACACTGTAACTTCAATCTCTAAACTGAATTTATTACGGAAAGTTTCAGTGTCTTATATCTGGAATAATTCTTAGAGCAAAAACCGAAGTTTATGCAGTAACTGTTGATGATGGTTGCAGGATCAGGATTTCGGATAAGACGTAAAACGGAAGTTTGCATCTCAATATGACCATGTATATACTGTGTTATTGAGATGCTAAACACAAATGAAAAGATTCTTGAAATAAAAAGGAAGTGTTTTATGGTAAAATAATAACAGATAGTAGGAAATCATCATGGTTGCTAATAGCCAGACATGTTGTAACTGTCAAGATAAGACAACCAGGAGAGTAATTTATAATCATACAAAGTTCATCCTATTGATCCCAGAATATATTTCATTTAAAAAATAAACAAATTCTCCATAGGGTACAAACCACAGATCAGAAAGACATGAAATCTCACTTAAGATCGTTTTACTATCTTTTTTTATTGATGTCATTACCAGTAAGGATGTCATAATCTGAAGGACATCTCCCTCTGAGGTTGCTACCCTAATATGACCTTAACTGTGCTGTCATTATGGACCAGCATTTATTTTGTGTACCGGACTCCTGAGCATGACACACCTTAAGGTATGGTGACTATGTTGGAAGACATCTAGTGTCTTAAAATATTCCGAACTTAACTGTTTTCATGGTTTCATTGGTAATTGTAACTGGTTGCAACCAGTGCAAATAATGCATTAATTGATTATTGTCGTTTTACTCTCTGATTTAGTGGTAGTGCATCTTCCTTGCATGCCGGAGGTCATGGGTTCAGTCCCCAGCCAGGTCATACCAAAGACTTCATAAAAATAGTACAGTAGCTCCCTTGCTAGACGTTCAGCATATAAATATATATGAATATCGGCCCATTGTCAGTATAATTTGACTGGGTGGGGTATCAAGTCATGTGTCTGTGGTGGGGTATTCCAGTGTGGCAGCACTATAAAATGGAGCTTTGAGCTCACTGCTACAAGTAGACACCGTTGGATATGAAAGATTGTTAACCCTTACACCGCCAAGCAGGAGGACTATAATAGTCTTTGCGTCCATTGTAAACCCAGATCAGCCTGCGAGTAACCCCAAAACACCCCTTTTTCACATAAATGGAATGGCTTTAATTCAAAGAAAGAACAGTCCATTATATACATATAGCGGGTTAAGGGTTAACAGCTCCATTAACCCTATACATAAATACATACATACTCTGTTTTTAATAACACATTGAGACAAGGCCTGGGTTAATAGTCTCATTTTGAAGACCAGACACCTGAGACTGAACACCCATATTATGGTGCATGTTTTTGCTTACAGACCTATCTTAAAATCAACCCCTTGGGTGCTGCCACATGTTATGAGAGGTAATCAAAGACTTCACCACAAACCATTAATATACCTTCATCTGATTCAGCTCCTAACTAATACCATCAATCCAATGTGAGAAAAATCGAAACTTAATTGGATAATGTTATGTTGACAAATTGGTCCCAGATATGTCTTACAGCAGCAGCATGTCGAAATGATGTAAAAATATTATCTAAATTGTCTTAGGCTGAAATGACAAATTGCTGACAGATTCGGAAGAAATGTTGAAATCTAATCCATCTTGTTCTGTGCCTGGAAGTTATCAATGGCAGTTTGTGGTAATTATAGTAATATGGTGCAACATGTAATAATGTTACTGTCAACATTTAGTATAGATGAAATAGTTTCTGCAAAATAATAGGTGTTAAAAATTACTAGGAGTTGTGAGAAATGTCTATATGAGAATATTCTCATATCTGAAGCAAAACATGTTGATATTTCCTTGTGCATTGGAAGGGGTATTGTTAGGGGCGCTAATGTTTCAGCCAAGGTTTTTCTGCAGTAGCTTGAGGAATTTAAATAATACGTACATCAATTATATATATCATTAGAACTGGTATTTTTAGTGGTAAATCAGTGGCACGTGCCTACACATTGTCCCCAGAAATCAAATTATTTTTTTTAAAAAAATGCAATAAAAACTGACAACGTTATGGGGTGGAGGTATATGGTCAGCTCAAACCATTTTTTAACCCATGGTCTTTTCGGAAAAAAGTCAACAGCTTTCGCGCATGAATTTTTTATTTCTCAACCGATTATGAAAAAAACTGGTTTTTGTTTACCACTAAAAGTGACTGTTTCAATAATATACAACTTATTTAGGTACGAGATGTATTTAGTCTGAAAAGTCCAAAAAAAACTTTGGCTGAAACAAGTGCCCCAAACAATAGTCAGAAATTGTTTTATTAATTTAGGCTGTATATATTTTAGCTTCAGTTCTTAAGTTAGCGTATTTCATAGGAGCGCCTCCCTAATAGTGAAAAAAAAACAAGAAATTTAAAAAAAATAATGAAGAAATTTAATCAAAATTAAATTCATAAAAAAAAAAAAGAAGATCTTAAAAATTCATTTCTTCTTTTACATTTTATACGAGCGCACCCTTGGCATTTTGCCTCGCTACTATTAGGGGACCGGGCGTAGCTATTAGAGGAAATACGGTATTTGGGTTGACTGGTGTCATTCTTCTCAGATTCGCTTTGGCATTGCTGTTTAAATCCAAGGTTAAAATCGTTAAAGAGATTCAGAACATGGTGTTCCATATTGTCATGTTTACTTTGCATTGAAATAATCGTTCAGTTTTCTACCATATTGATTGTTGACAAGGACTGATTGAACATGATAAGGAGGCTCTGAGCTACTTCCAACTGTAAAGGAATGGATGTGTGCGTAGTGTCAACAACAGCGTGGTTTTCCAAGTTTTTTATGAAAAAAAAAGACAGAATAATTTAATTGAAAGCGCTAACAAATGGTAAAAAATCCTCATAAAATGCTTGACGTTTTTTAATTGATGTCGACGTCATATGTCGATCATTTTACGCCAAATAATCATCCGCACAAAATGACGAAAACGAAAAGAAAAAATCCATTCCAAGCTTAGGAAAATAAGGGGGGAAAAATCATAACAATTCATGTCTGTCGAAAACAATATTAAAGTATGCAGTAAAAAGGTAATCAAATTTGTTTGGCCAAATATTACTGGGAACTCATTGCGCAGGAAGACTTACAAGCTTGTCATACTTTGTCAAAACAACTTGTTCCAAGTAGTATTTAGCCATACAAATTCAATAACCTATGATGCCACCCAATGTGTGTTGTATCTAGATGTTAATTTGGGAGGAAGAACATTTACTGACATCAGTAAATAAAGTGTGGATCACAAAGCCAGGTCAAAACCAGTAGATGAAAGTGGATCAGCTGAAAGGGATATAAAACATTAACAGGGGCATGTTGATATGTTTTGGTAGAGAGTGTGAACAATTGTAGATGTTGTATCAGTAATTAGACAGGTGATTAACGGGGTATGGCAGTCAGATAAATATAGATATGTACTGGTTCTGATATTCATTCTGCTCGAATCTACATATTTGTTTTTCTTTTTGTGTGCATGCTTAATTCTTGCTATCTGCATAATCCAAATCAAAATTCTTCAGCCCAGAATTAACGGAATGACAAAACTTAATTCTAAAAATAAAATTTGGTTAGATGCATGTTGTATCACAAGTGAGGGTACAGTCACAGAAGTTCCTCTAGACTGCAGTATGTTCTTGTTGAACTTAGATGTTCTTGTTGAACTTAGGTTTTTGGAACTTGAATTAAGAGCGAAAAAATTAAACCTCGGTGTGTAGATAGGTGCTTGGTATTAATTCGAACACACTGGGGTCAAGGTCACTTACTAAAAATAAAACAAAATGGTTTCCAGGAGATATGTAGGGTTAAGAATGATATGTGGTGTGTAAGTAGTTTATATGGAAAGGAAGCTTGGGATTGCCTTGAAATGTCACTGGGATCAAGGTCACTTTTACTAAAATCAGAAAATATGTTTCCGGACGGCACATCAATATCAAACATATATAATAGAAGCTTGGGATTACCTTAGAAAGCTATAACTTAGAAAAAATAATATAGATTTCCTTATGGGAAACCTGGTTTTCATGGAATTTCCACATTACTTGGTTAAAATGTGAAATATTTGCTGACAATTTAAATCATCTTTATATGAACTTTTAGAATTTTGAATCATTTTCAATGATGGCATAGACGTAAACTTGCTTTAGCTCACTTACAAAAATATATTAATCTAATGTTCAACAGCTTTGTGTGGCTAGCTAGCTGGACACACAGACATCTTTATTTAGATTTTTAGCTCTACTGTTCAAAGATCAGCAGAACTTATGCCATAATGCGGTGTCCGTCGCCCGTCCGTAAACATTTTTTGTAGCGACTACTCCTCTGAAACTACTGGATGGATTTCCATGAAACTTTACAGGAATGTTGCCCATGATGTTGCCCATGATGCCTAGTTGATCCTAGCAAAAATTTACGTTGATGTGAAAACCAAGATGGCCACCAAAGCTAAAAATTGATTTTTAAAAACAAGTTTGTAGCGACTACTTCTTGAAAACTATAAGTGATATTGATATGGGACTTTTTCTAAAATAATCAGCATTTGTTTACATATAGTTATATATAGTAAACATTTGTTGTAGGACGACTCCTCTGAAACTACTTGACAGATTTTCATGGAACTTCACAGGAATGCTGATCTAGCTTTCAAAACCTATCAGTAGAGCTTCAAGGTCATTGACCTGTTGTTATAAAACTGGTGGTTTGCTGCTAGTTTTTCTGCACAATGTGAATATTTGCAAATCAATTTTATTTTCTAATTTAAATTTCTATTTAAAACTTAATTTCACATATTGTTGAATACTATTTATCAATTAATTAGTACAAATTATTGTGACAATAATGAAGACAAATATAAATTCACCTTTTGATCTCCCTCAGATATTGAAATGTTTACCAGCAGCTTCAAAGTAAGCCAGACATTTAACAAAAAAATCAAATTACTAATTCGAACACTGGTTAAATACCTCAAGAATGCATGTTTGTGGTATTTGCCTCAGGTACAAACTCATGGCAATTGTTATTCATGCAATGATGTAAGCATTAATTTTGCATGTGAGAAATGTGTCAGGAGCTATTAGCTCTCACAGATTAGCGATAGTGTGTTTGTGTGAGGATTTGCTGCTTAGGAAATTGGAATATTATCAGTGATTTTGTGATTGCGGAAACTGGAGCATTTCTACTACTACTATAGCCTGAAAGATTGGAGATATATTTTGTAAGTTTCGGGAATAATATTATAGGAGGATTACATCGTATTTAATTTTCTTTCAAGAAAAGTGATGTCATATAAAAGTTCTTATTGATGGACATTCATTTTAAGGTTTTTAACAGTTTATGCTGATGAAATAAACAAAATATGATTGCTGTAACTTCTTCAAGGACAGTTTGCAAAGAAACAGAATTTTCTTTTTAAAAAAAATAACTAAATATTAAATGTATTCATTCCTAAGGTTGAGTAAACTAGTGTTAAGGATGCAATGAGTGATTTGCTGCGATTAGATATATATAACGACTATATATTAAGTGTTATTGAAGTGTTTGTTCCCAGAAGGTAGATTTTCTAAATAAAAAAAGTACACATATTTACACATGTTTAAATACAGTTTTGTCTATCACTATAAATCAAACATTGTCTATTTATGTCCATCGTTGTCATCCGTCTGTTAACTTTTACTTAAACGTCACCATAAACCGCTTAGGTCATGACTTTCAATTTTGTTAAAATAAGATCAGCATGACCAGACTATAAATGGTTGAAACCTTAAAGATTTTTCAAGAACCACTGAAACTGGCTGAGGGGTTAATGACGGTGCATTTTAAACGTTCTCGCCTCTCACTGCTGCGGGTTCGAATCCCACTGGGAGCTCGACTTGTAAGTGAGCAAATGTGTCGATTCTTACAGATGGCGGGAGGTGTACAGTACTGGTTCTACCCAGGAAAAGTGGGTGGTCTGCCTCCACCACAAAAAAATCGACCGTCATATGTAAACTTAGATTTGTTGAAAATGACGTAAAACACCATACAAACAAACAAACAAACAAACATCTCTGTTAAAGATCACCATCCCATAGATTATCATTTTTTTTTTTTATTTAACTTAATAACATGAACATTTGTTTTATTATGATCCCGCTTGGGGGCATATGGATTTGCTCTTATCCGTCCGTCCGTACGTACGTCCATACGTCCGCCACTTTGGGGGACGTACGTCCCAAAAACTTGTGTTGCGCCCTCCTCCATTACTATTTAATCCACGGTCTCCAAACTTTACAGGAATGTTGACCAGCAAGTGAAGATGTGCATCTGGGGTTTTATTTTGGACCAAGAACCACAGAGTTATGGCCCTTGACTTAGTCAAAATAAGGGCTGAAAAACTTGTGTCGCGCCCTCATCCATTACTATTTAACCCATAGTCGCCAAACTTTACAGCAATGATGATCAGGAAGTGAAGATGCGCATCTGGGTTTTATTTTTATTTTGGACTGAGAACCACAGAGTTATAGCCCTTGACTTAGTCAAAATAGTGGCTAAAAAACTTGTGTTGCGTGATCCTCCATAACTATTTAACCCATGGTCACTGAAACTTTACAAGAATGTTGACCAGCAAGTGAAGATGTGCACCCAAGTTTTTTTTGTTTTATTTTAGACCAAGAACCACAGAGTTGTGGCCCTTGACTTAGTCAAAATAGAGGCTGAAAAACTTGTGTCGCACACTCCATTACCATTTAATCTATGGTCGCCAAACTTTACAGGAATGTTGACCAACTAGTGAAGATCCGCGCCTAAGTTGAACGTGTTTATCATGATGTTCATTATCAAAATGCTATGGCATAGTGAGCCAAGTGGGGGCATCCGTGTCCTATGGATACATTTCTAGTTTGTTTTATATTGCATTAATTGTGTGAAGGCTTTTAGTTTCCAGGACATTTCCATATCTTGAGTATTTAATAACATTTTATAGACATCTGATTAGATCAGTGTTTGTTGTAATGGCATGCTTTAGTTGCATTTTGTGCCATTTTCTCACTCTGTTTCTCACGTTACTGATGGGAATTAGATATTTACAGTTTTATTGCAACTGTTTTGTTGTTTTCTACTTCGCAGGGCCAGATAGAATGTGATTGTGAGACAGTGTTTGAGCTTGCCGCCCATGTGTTACAGGCCACACTCGGGGACTATACAGAGTAAGTATTTGTTACCCCACCCACCATAATTATATACTTTACCCACTGTTATTTTCTCAAGGATTAGGCCATAAAAAATTAATTACCTGGTTCCCAGGCCCGCCCGCATGTCTTTTTTTGGTGCCGCATTGCCGATTTTATCTCACAAGTAATAAAATAAAAAATTGGAAATGCGCTACCGAAATTTTGAGAAAAAAGTTCCACATCCAAGTTCGTTCCGGTTTTTACATGCAACTTCCACAGGGAAATCCCCTTGTGGGTAGACTGGTGCGCGGCCGACTATCTGCCGCTCTGCTCGCTAGCTTGTGAGTGTTGCAGTCGTACGGGTACCAGTCTAGGAGAGTCAGACGCTTGAGACGCTTGGAACTAGTAGGTGCTACAGAACAGGCGATTTATGCAAGCGTCTAATCGACAAAGTCTCACAACAACATGCAATAATGGCGGTGTCATCGAGTCGATTGAAGTTCATGCGTGATCTAATACAAGTATACGGACTTATTGTGACTGAAAGAAGCATAAGTCGGGAAGAAATGATAAGGTAATGATCGACACTAGAGATGAGCTGATCCAACTGGTTATTGCACATGTATTTCGAGATATTTTGCATCAATACATGTATTGGAATTAAAGTCTGTTGACCACTGTAAAATTGTAAAAAAAAATGCGCCCACCCGCATCTCTTCTCAGAAAAAGTGGCCTGAGAACCAGGTAATTAATTTTTTGTGGCCTTATCAACTTTCATGGTGGTGTGAAAAACATGCAAAACAGATTTTTAATTACTACTAAAGGGCATCTGTTCCAACATTACCAGAACGATCTTATATATATCTAACATCATGTGCAAAATTTCGGGTCATGTGACCTACTTTCAACGAAATATAGGTCACATTTGGTATCTTGCTACGACATGCGTATATTGCTTATTTCTCATAGGTTTTCACCAAACTTTACCAGCATGTTCCTTATATGCATCTAACATCGTGCAAAATGTCGGGTTGCTGTGACCTACTTTAGACGAAATATAGGACACGTCCGGTCTCAACTAAGACAGGCATGTCTTGCTTATTTCTCGCAGGATTTTCACCAAACTTCATCCCAGTTTTTCTTATATGCATCTAACATCATGTGCAAAATTTTGGGTTGCTGTGACCTTCAACGAAATATAGGTCACATTTGGTATCTTGCTACGACATGCGTATATTGCTTATTTCTCATAGGTTTTCACCAAACTTCACCAGCATGTTCCTTATATGCATCTAACATCGTGCAAAATGTCGGGTTGCTGTGACCTACTTTAGACAAAATATAGGACACGTCCGGTCTATACTAAGACAGGCATGTCTTGCTTATTTCTCGCAGGATTTTCACAAAACTTCATCCCAGTTTTACTTATATGCATCTAACATCATGTGCAAAATTTTGGGTTGCTGTGACCTTCAACGAAATATAGGTCACACCCGGTCTCCGCTACGACCTGCATCCCCCACTGTTAATGACATAAATTAAATATTAATTATGTAAGGAACTAATATCTTTTGGGATTGCCACTGGTGTTGGTCAAATCAAAAATCCGGGCTTCTTCTAGTATATGAAAAGACAGATAAAGATAGGACTTATATAATGCAACTACTTTAACCGCCATTGTAGTAGTGTGATTCCTAGCCTGGCATGTGCATGCCTGTTAGGCGCCATATAACCTTTTCATGTGTTGGTGCGCCTTAAAACCCCAATTCAATTCAATTCCTATCAGGGAAGCAAAGAAGACAGATTTACAAAATTAAAATCATTCTTGACATTGGTCACTGCAATTTCCAGTTCTGCAAACCATTAAACAGTAGACATTCTATAGTTCCAATGGGAAGGTTTATTTCTTTACAACTCCTGCTATAAAGAAAAAAGTTTTGCCCTGTTTGAAATCCTACCTGTAGATAGATTTTAGTCATAAGCCTGCTAATCTGTTTGGTATTTATTTGATCAGCAATAATTTTGGATTTTTATCACTTATCAGCTTCTTTTTCAAGCTTCTATCTACTGGTATAAACAGGAAATTGATCTGGCTCACTGAGAAGCCGTAGGTGAAACAGTTGCCGAAAAAAATTAACTTCATTTAACTTCTGTTAACTTTATTTTGTTACTGTAAAAGTAACATGTGTGATTTAAGTTAAGCACCACCCTAGATGCAGTTTGGATAAAGGTAGTTTGCTTGGCTTCTTAGAATGTAAATTGACTTTGAAGCTTATTGGTACATGCTTAATAAACCTCCTCCTCCTCCTCCTCCTCCTCCTCAGCATCAGCATCAGCATCAGCATCAGCATCAGCATCAGCATCAGCATCAGCATCATCATCATCATCATCATCTGTTTATAGCCTCTGAGGTTACCTCCAGTAACTGTAGGTGTACAAGTCAATGTATCTGCCTTGATTCACTGAACATAGGAATTATTTGAAATACTTGATAATTCTTTGATGGATACAGACATAAAAAACATTCTTGAATTAATGTATTTTGATTTCTAAAAATTATTCTGTATCATTTAATGATTATTTTTTCCTATAAATAAACATGGCTGGAACCATTTGTATGTATGTCAGATAAGAACATGACATGGGGTTTTATGGAGAACAATCCCATAAAGATCACACCTGTTGCAATCTTGAATATTGTGAAGGTAAAATCATTAAAATGCCATTTCCATGAAATCATTTCTAAGACCAAAAATACAGATTACTGCAATCAGGTGCTGTCCAAGCAGAGGCAGTCCCTATGTATGTCAAAACATTTCTACTATCTAAATCATACCAGTATTCATTTGGATGGGTCAGTGTGAAACTATGGTATCTTGTTAGTTATTTATATATAGTTCCAATAGTTTTGTGTTCACCACTCAATTTAGCATCTCCTTGGCCGAATGGTTGGCGACGTTGCGTTATAAACCTTTGCCTCTCACCACTGCGGGTTCGAATCCCACTGGGAGCTCGACTTGTAAGTGAGGAAGTGTCGATTCTTACGGATGGCGGGAGGTGTACAATACTGGTTCTACCCAGAAAAAGTGGGTGATCTGCCTCCACCCCAAAAAATCGACCTCCGTATATAACCTTACATGTGTTGAAAATGACGTAAAACACCATACAAACAAACAAACATCACCACTCAATTTGCGCTTACAGTTACTGCAATAATGCAATATATATAATTATACAACTGGCCGACCAGCACTACCCTTTAGGCCTAAACAAACAAAAACAACGTTATCTCCTGTAACCTGACCGACCTGCCGTTTTTACCTTCGACTTAAAAACTTTTTACCCCATCCATCAAACATTTTTTACAATTTTTTTCCCCTAAAAATAAATGGTTCCTATAAATACTTCCTCCAGGAGAAGATTGGAGTAATGTGTTTCAATGTGGTCCTAGCAGCATGCTGACCTGAGTTTACAGGTAAAACTCAGGTCAAAGCTCCTAAAGAAGAGGATTGCATTTCAGCACTGTGTAACAATAAAATTCAGTTCATTAAAAATGTATCAGCACATTCCTGTTCATTTTATAAGTAGATTGCCATTGTTGATGTTTAATGGGCAAACACAAAACATGATTGAAAATGACGTAAAACACCATACAAACAAAAATAAATCATCTCGTTTTAATTCATTCCATTTTTCTCTGATCACTATTCCTCATTCCGACCTGATAATATTCGTTGTCGGTATTCATCTTCATCTCGATTTAATAAATGCCATTTTTGCTCATCACCATTCCCCATTCCAACCTGATATGAACTAATCTTCTAAGGGTTGTAACTATCAACTGGCGATATATTACTGTTGTAATAATAATACTTTATAACTACAGAGGTATCAAGGGCTTATCAGAATTATTGTAGAATTTATCTGTTTGGAGAAATAAATGTACAAAGACTGTTGCTTAAAGTGTTTCTCAGTTCTCCGATCTAGATCACGATGAATTCATTGTATAACCTTAATCAGTACACTCCTATAAAGAATGTTATCACCCCTTTTGGTGTTTTATTGAAATGATAAGTAAAGAACCGACCCTTGGTATTATTTGTTATCAACCCTTGGTATTATCTGTTATCAACCCTTGGTATTATCTGTTATCAACCCTTGGTATTATCTGTTATCAACCCGTGGTATTATCTGTTATCGACCCTTGGTATTATCTGTTATCAACCCTTGGTATTATCTGTTATCAACCCTTGGTATTAGTTGTTATCAACCCTTGGTATTATCTGTTATCAACCCTTGGTATTATCTGTTATCAACCCTTGGTATTATCTGTTATCAACCCGTGGTATTATCTGTTATCGACCCTTGGTATTATCTGTTATCAACCCTTGGTATTAGTTGTTATCAACCCGTGGTATTATCTGTTATCAACCCTTGGTATTAGTTGTTATCAACCCTTGGTATTATCTGTTATCAACCCTTGGTATTATCTGTTATCAACCCTTGGTATTATCTGTTATCAACCCTTGGTATTATCTGTTATCAACCCTTGGTATTATCTGTTATCAACCCTTGGCTGTTATCAACCCTTGGTATTATCTGTTATCAACCCTTGGCTGTTATCAACCCTTGGTATTATCTGTTATCAACCCTTGGCTGTTATCAACCCTTGGTATTATCTGTTATCAACCCTTGGCTGTTATCAACCCTTGGTATTATCTGTTATCAACCCTTGGTATTATCTGTTATCGATAAGTATCATTATAGTTTATGGATATATACTTAGTTGCAAAAGAAAGTGTACGCTTTGAACATTTTACTTTACACCCCTGTCCTCTTTATCAAGCAACAGTCCCTTAATGATTCAACCTATTGTAAAACAAATGACAACACGATATTGGCAATGGAATGATAAAAAATGTTGGTACCAAACATGACATTAATTTTCGATTTTATACAATTAATTCTAAAAAAACTCAGTGCACACTTTCTTTCGAAACTGAGCTGTGTAAACTTTCTTTTGCAACTGAGTATATATTGCATTATAATTTATTACTAAGATATGTGTACCTACTTCACCACTCTTCTTGTTACTGTTTTTTACTTGGTATCTGTGAATAAATTTATTTTCTAAGGTAGATATTTGTGTTGGATGGAGGATTTTGAACGTTTGATAAAATTTGATGGAAGATAAAACGTGTTTTAAAGATTCGAAGATGTTTGTCATACTTTTATCGACTGAATGCTGATAGGTAATAAAATTTATTAATTATAAGAGTGATGTCTTACTTTTGTGAACTGAATGTGTGATAATTCTTGTTTGAAGGTTAAGCTTGTCTGTTAAAAAGATATTTGTCTTGCCTTTATCGACATAATTTTGGATACTAGTGAGTTATAAATGAGATAATAATTTGGCAAATTAAGAACATTCTGAGATTATTCGGTACCCCCATTAAAGTTGATGTATTTTAAATTACAAGCTATGCATATTTAGATCATATTCCAGAATATTGGATGCATCATAATTATTATAACAGTCTGATATTATTGATTAATATATTACATATCGCCAAATTTGCATTTCTAGATAGACTGCTATTTTCCAAAAAATAGTGGCCTCGTAAGCTGGTATGGCCTTGCGCTTTAGAGCTACAGACCAGGTGTAGGTTACTGTGACGCTCCCTGATGATGACATATCCATCATCTCATCTCCCTTTGAGGCTACTGTCCCAATAGGGATGTATACAGTATGGGTTCTATCCAGGAAGAGGGCTGGCGTGGCGCAAGACACTTTCCCTTAGCCTCGTCCGTCGGATGGGGACGTAAACTGGGTGGTCCCGTATATATGTCTATCCTCTGAGCACGTTAAAGAACCATAGGAATCTATATGATAATAAGAGTAGGGCATGGTTCCTGGATTCCTATGTATCCTTCCCCTCTCTCTGGGGCGGCTCTAACTAACCTATACTGTTTTGATGAGCCGTTAAACAACATTCAATTCAGTTCTATCCAGGAAAATTGGGATGGTCTGCCTTTACCTCAAAACATCGACCGTCATGGCTTAAACATATTTTAAACGCCAAATATACAAATGGGTGAGGCTGGAAGTTTTTACATCATTAGTTATGGCCCTTCCTTAATGGACCGTCATATATTATGGCCTAACATGTGCTAAAAATGATGTAAAACACCATTCAAGGATTTTGCTATGTTATTTTACCTCCTTTAAATCAGTCCAATTAGTGGAGAAAGTCGCCATCTCGCTATAGTATTGTATATGCACATGGCACTTTATTCCACCAAGCAGATGCTTTGTCGAGGACAATTTCATAATGACATGATTTATGCTTTCATAATCCCCGTAGGAATTTGTGCAGAATGGGGAAAAGCCAGTAGAGGGAGCAAGTAATCATGGTTAAAGGAAGTGATTCAATGTTCAGATTAATTGTTCACACTTAAAGCTTAAACAGAGAAAGTATTAAATATCATGGAGAGTATAAAACAGGACTGAAGATTCCGGAGAGATTCTTCTAATGAAGGAATATTTTATTTGAAGTGTTGCAGATGTTTAAGATAATGAATATCATGGAAATATATATAAAATAGAAAATGGAAAGTGTTTAATATTTTGAAGGCTAAGTTATATTATATAGGAAAATTAATACACAGTAGTTTTATAAAAAGGATTTTTATATTAAATAGTTGGTGTTAAATTTGTTTGTATTGTGTTTTACGTCATTTTCAGCACATGTAGGGTTATATTATGGCGGTCAAATTCTTTTGTGGTGGAGGCAGTCCACCCACGTTTCCTGTTAAAAGAAACAGATGATCAAGAAAAGCATGTATTAGAGTCGTTTTCTGAGTTTCTACATACCCAAGGGTGAACATGTGACTATTGCAACTATATATTTCCAACACGACATGCACAGTCTTTCATATACACAAAGAAGAGAGACAACTGTATGTTATTCTACGATAGAATACAGCTGTTCCATTAATTCCCCGCGTATATTTTATCCGTTTTAAGCGCCACGTTACATGATGTCACTTGGTAAATATACATCACGAAGACAAACTCAAGTCATTTTAATGAAATGTTAATAACAACAAACTTGCCATGCTTCCAAACCTTGCACATCCCCGATATAAACCCATCATATGTATCAGTACACATATCTTGAACAAGCTGAGAAAGTTTGACGTCTTACATAGCAAGCTATATGACGTAAGCAATGACGTAATTGTTTGTCATGTGACTACAAGTGTTTTTAAACATACTGTACTGCACAGAATATTGCATACGGGGGCACCCAATGGAACAGCCTGTAAACATAGCAGGCTGATTACCTTGACCTCCGAGATAATGTATAGTGCCCCCACAATAGCATAAACAATGGGATTATTGTTGTGTTAGAATCACAATAATAAACACGTACCTGTATTTTCGTTCGGATGCGAGTAATTAAATCACCCGTGCTAACGCACTCGTGATTTAATTACTAAGGCCACAAAAAATTAATTACCTGGTTCTCAGGCCACTTTTCCTGAGAAGAGTTGCGGGCGGGCGCATTTTTTTTTACAATATTACAGTGGTCAACAGACACGCGGGCGTTGTTGTTTTTATCCAAACTTTTAATTCCAATACATGTATTGATGCAAAATATCTCGAAATACATGTGCAATAACCAGATGGATCAGCTCATCTCTATTGTCGATCATTACCTTATCATTTCTTCCCGACTTATGCTTCTTTCAATCACAATAAGTCCGTATATTTGTATAAGATCACGCATGAACTATTGCATGTTGTTGTGAGACTTGAATAAATCGCCTGTTCTGTAGCACCTACTAGTTCCAAGCGTCTCAAGCGTCTGACTCCTAGATTGGTACCCGTACGACTGCAACACTCACAAGCTAGCGAGCAGAGCGGCAGATAATCGGCCGCGCACCAGTCTACCCACAAGGGGATTCCCCTGAGGTAGTTGCATGTAAAAACTGGAACGAACTTGGATGCGGAACTTTTTTTTCGAAATTTCGGTAGCACATTTCCAATTTTTATTTTATTACTTTTGAGATAAAATCGTCAATGCGGCACCAAAAAAAGACATGCGGGCGGGCCTGAGAACCAGGTAATTAATTTTTTATGGCCTAAGCATCCAAACTCCTAACTGTATTTTATTCACTGATAAAATACACGTACGTATTTATTTTATTTCTTAAATAAAGCAGAAGATACAATAGTTCTGCGATGAGCGTTCTGTACAAATTAAAGGGACACTGTCCGTAACTTTTAGCTTATAAAACACACACTAATTATGTTCGCAAACATTACACACCAAACATTACTGAATATTTACTAATTAAAGCAGGATTGTTTGACGGAATTCAATCGCGGTACAAAAAAAGAGAAACCATTTCGGGCGTTTGAACTCGCAGCCCAAACTAAAATTACACTCGCGGTAATAATAGTGAGCGTAAAGTGGTCGACCTAGCTCCCGACTGAGCTAAGCGGGCTATACATATTACGCAGTAAATACTATGGTGAAAACCTAATGTGCTAATGGAAGTCACGTGATCGCAGAAAAGGTAAATACGGTGGGTCCCACTTTATTTACAAATAATAATTTAAGCTTCTTTTTTTTCAAACTCACGAATGTATTACTACAGACTTCTTAGTGTCTATGCTCATGTTTTCATGTATATATTTCACTGAATAAAAGTCAGACATTTATTAGGTTAAGCTCAATATCTGCTTACTTACGGACAGTGTCCCTTTCAATATTGTTAGAGCTTGGTTATAACAACAGTTGTTGGGCTTTGATGCCGATTTAATTACCAACTGTCTGAAATAAGAAAAAACAGATAAATTGATTCAAATTCTGTACAAAGTGCTTGATGCAAACTTAATGTTGTTGGGCTTGATTCAAGCTGATCAAAAATTCTAGCTTTTTGAACTAAGAAAACAGAGAAATTGATTCAAGTTCTGTACACATTAATTATTGCTAGCGCTTGATGTAAACTTAATTGTTGTTGGGCTAAAAGGAGAAATCTGTCTAAGTTTCAGCTGTAATCCGATCTCCAATCAAATTGAAGAAGATGAGAGAGCTAAAAAAAGATAATGTAAAAGTAAAGATACTGGATTGCCAAGTCTTCAATAAGCTGATTGGTTTCACCAAACAGTCTTTGTGAAGATTTCTGTCTTGGAAAAATTGTCAAAACCTGAATGAAGTAATTGTGTTTTTTTGTCATTGTGAGTGCCTTGTATGGTTATAGTTGATTCTGATGTGTATTCACCAATGATTGAAGGGAATGTTGACAATTGGTAATTTAGAACTATGACATTATACAATTCCTACATTCCAGATTCCAACAAAGAATCGATATTGTAGCTCCCATATTTATTTTTAGTGCTACTTTTGATTATATTTTTCAGTTCTTTTTAGTTCAAGGTTAAAAATGGATGGTCAAATAAATGGTTAACTGTCTGGAATATACTATAGAGTAAGAGAGAATTAACCATATGATCTTGACAGTGTTAGCATGATATTGTATTAGAACATAGAGAATGAAAATAATATATACCGTATACCCCCATATAAATGCTCCCCCACAAATAATATATTAAAAATATATTATGACATATAGTTTAGAGAAAATATACTTGCCAGTAGCCTGACCTGAGGTCTAGTTAAGAAAAATACTGCCGCACAAGCGCTTTAGAGGTAAAAAAATAAATAAAAATATATATACTGGTAATTTATGTCTCAAATAAACGGCCCCCTTTTGTAAAATGCAGCCCCGTGTGGTTTCGGGGGCCCCGTTTGGTTACGGGGCAAAGAATAGGGCCACTGCAGATCCCGTTGGAGGGGAAGGCAGAGGGGTAGAACCTCCCCAAATTCATGTTCATTTTATCATTTTTTGTTCATGCTCATTAAAGGTCTTCATCATGACCCCTGCATTATTTCAGGTGCCATCTCGTTCATATCACTAGAGCATTGGCAAAAAAACTATAACATGGCTCCAGCGTAAATGGAGTGTCTACGATAGATTTGCAGCAACTCTGCAGTTCAGGGTGAGAAAGTTCTAGGCCCATTCTCCATATTTTATCTCGATGTACATGGAGGATGAGCCTTGCATGTTCATTCTTGTTAGGCGCCATATAACCTTTCATGTGTTGGTGCGCCTTAAAACCTCAATTCAATTCAATTGTAAAATGCAACATCCCCAGCGGCTTTCATACAGGGTTATACAGCATTTAGATTAAAATGGAATGTTATAAAAAAAAAAAAAATTTTGTCTATTTTCAGTGATGCTACAACAAAGGCCGACCTTAAGAAACTACCGCTCATTACTACAAGTGCCCTTAGGGAACATCCCTCCATACAGTTCTGGTGAGTAAAAATATTCCGTTTATCTATCCTGCCATTGTTCTTGTGTGGTATTTCTTGGCGTGTATCTAAAAATGGCTTCATGAGAACGTCCGTCCATCTGGGCATCTTTATACACCCAAACACTACTTTGTGGGACTAGGTTCTAAGACTGGAGTTGTTATAGTTGAACAAAAATTGTGCGGCTTTTTAGACGTTGTGTATAATGTACGTCCCTCTGGCCGTCCACCTACTCAACAATCTGTTCAGTCCGAGGTCACTCATCTCCTGATGATAACGTAATATCCCTGGGTGTAAAAACTCATTCATTACTTCATCATTCAACTTGTTCTTTTGTCAGTAATCTGATTTCACAATTGATAAATCTATTTTTGTCATTGCCATTTTGTTGGCTCCTCTTTCTGCTTTGCCATTCTTCTAATTGTCTGCTCATCTTCCATCTATCAATCTACAAAATAATGTGCACACATTTATGTTGTCTGCTATTCTCATTTATGCCTTATCATGATATTGGTAATGATAGATGGTTCAACCTGATTACTTCTGTATCATGAAAGAATGACGAGAGATACAGTCACACTTTTGTATCATGGAAGTATGACGAGAGATACAGTCACACTTTTGTATCATGGAAGAATGACGAGAGATACAGTCACACTTCTGTATCATGGAAGAATGACGAGAGATACAGTCACACTTTTGTATCATGGAAGAATGACGAGAGATACAGTCACACTTCTGTATCATGGAAGAATGACGAGAGATACAGTCACACTTCTGTATCATGGAAGAATGACGAGAGATACAGTCACACTTCTGTATCATGGAAGAATGACAAGAGATACAGTCACACTTTTGTATCATGGAAGAATGACGAGAGATACAGTCACACTTCTGTATCATGGAAGAATGACGAGAGATACAGTCACACTTTTGTATCATGGAAGAATGACGAGAGATACAGTCACACTTTTGTATCATGGAAGAATGATGAGAGATACAGTCACATCTCATTCATTGTAGGAGTTGCACAGTGCCCTTGCACTGCCAGGTACATAATAATATCAAACTACCATGATTCTGATATGGGATTGATAAAAAATAAATAAATTAAGACTGCTCTTTCAAGTTCAAGCAGTTTAATCTTTTTATACCCTCCTCCCACAAACGAAGTTTGTAGGGGGCGTATACTGGATTAGGGTTGTCCGTCTGTCCGTTTTTTCCGTAGACGCAATGTTGTCTGATCTATAACTTTTGTTAGGAATGAGGTATTGCGATGAAACTTGCAGGGTAGGTAACATATGGAAAGAAGCTTGGGATTGAATTTAGGGTTAAGGTCAAGGTCACTGTTACTAAAAATAGAAAAACGGTGCCCCCTCAATAACTTTTGTTAGGAATGAGGTAATGCGATGAAACTTGCAAGGTAGGTAGCTTATATATATATATGTGGAAAGGAAGCTTTGGATTGCATTAAAAATGTTTTCTGCTAGGAAAACCTGGTTTTCGTGGAATTTCCATGTTTCTTGTTGATTCGACTATTATACCCCAGCAAGGATCATACCCTCTAACAGAAGACATCATTATTATATTTATAAATATTAGGTAAGACAGTCATATCTGCATTTCTCTGCATATTTAGCACCTACATAACCTTTTAGCTATCAGCTGCAAAAATAAAAAAACATCGTTAATAATTTATAAAATCCGTGTGACAATTATTTTCTACCTTATGCCTAATTTATGATAATATCATTTGCACCAAATTTGTTCTCTTATCGTTAGCAAAGACTGCTAATGTTTTTGCCTATATAGTAAAAGCCTTGAGCGGGGGATATTTGTTAGCCTTTGGCTTACAGTTCTAGTTATCCTTGGTGCTGCATAAATGAAATAGCGTAGTAGAAGTTTCTAAATGTTTGGAGTTTCTAAATGTTTTGTGATTTTTGGGATGAACATAAGTTGAGTCTACAGTGTCATTTACGTCAGTCAACCTATGCTTATCCATTCAGCCTTGGTGCGCCATAATTGGAATGAAATACAGATAGAAGAAGATTGATTTTGTCTGCAAAAAAAAAGGAAGAAGATTGGGGAAAAGATCCAATTGTTTTGCAAGATTGGTAGTCTGAATTGATGGACACGTTTGCAAGAAATGATTTTGGGCATTTTTAAGTGTCAGCAAATTTAGAGAATATACATCTTGAGTGGTGTAAAACTCAAATGGGAAAAGAATTTAAGTGGGTGGGGAAATATTGTGAACAAAACAATAAATCATGTCTGCAATAATGAAGGGTGATTTGTTAATTGAAGAAGTTGTGATTTTTTTGCTGTATAAGTTAATTGAGAAACATCATGTTTAATATTTTTGATAAAGTTTACTTCATTGTATAAAGTCTACTTCATTGTTCATTGTGGATTGATGGATTATATACTTAGCCAGGAATAAAGAGTTGAAACAAAACTGTAAGTAATTGCAAAACTGCAGCTCTTGTTTCAAGATTTAATTACATTTGGATGGGCAATTAGTTGCTTTTGGAAACCTTCCATCATGCATGTTTTGTTTGTTATAGTCAATTTCTTTTGTTGTCTTTACTTTGAGGTTTTTGTTTTGGGAATGATTTGGGATTAATGAAGTTGAAATGTTGTTTTAACTTAGTTGTTATATTTGGAGCCTCTCCCAGGGAGAAGGGGAAAGGATAGAGGAGAAACCGGTGTCTGTTCTATGGTGCAAATATTTACCCAGTTACCAAAACCAGCCAGCTGCACAGGGTGGTTGTCTGTTTCCTAGTAATATCACACTCAGCCAGCTGCATAAAGGTCGTCATCTGTTTCCCAGTAATATCACACCCAGCCAGCCAGCTGCAGAAGGTGATACTGTTAATCAAACCCAGCCAGCTGTACAAGATTGTGGTCTGTTTCCCAGTAATATCACACCCAGCCAGCTTCAGAAGGTGTTGCTGTTAATCAAACCCAGCCAGCTGTACAAGGTGGTCATCTGTTTCACAGTAATAAAACATCCAGCCAGCTGCACAAGGTAATGCTGTATATTAAACCAAGCCAGCTGCACAAGGTGATGTTGTTAATCAAACCCAGCCAGCTGCATAAGGTGATGTTAATCAAACCCAGCCAGCTGCACAAGGTGATGCTGTTATATCGAAACCAGTCAGCTGCACAAGATGGTCGTCTGTTTCCCAGTAATATCAAACCAAGCCAGCAGCAGAAGGTGATGCTGTTATATCAAACCCAGCCAGCTGCACAAGATGGTCGTCTGTTTCCCAGTAATATCAAATCCAGCCACTGCATAAGATGGTCGTCTGTTTCCCAGTAATATCAAACCCAGTCTGTTGCACGAGGTTATGTCATCTGTTTCCCAGTAATAACAAACCCAGCCAGCTGCACAAGGGGATGTCATCTGTTTTCCAGTAATATGAAACCCAGTAAGCTGCAAAAGGTGATGTCATCTGTTTCCCAGTAATAACAAATCCAGCCAGCTGCACTGGGTGATGTCATCTGTTTCCCAGTAATATCAACCCCAGCCAGCTGCACAAGGTGATGTCATCTGTTTCCCAGTAATAACAATTCCAGCCAGCTGCACTGGGTGATGTCATCTGTTTCCCAGTAATATCAACCCCAGCCAGCTGCACTAGGTGATGTCATCTGTTTCCCAGTAATATCAAACTCAGCCAGCTGCACAAGGTGATGTCATCTGTTTCCCAGTAATATAAAACCCAGCCAGCTGCACAAGGGGATGTCATCTGTTTTCAAGTTATATCAAACCCAGCCAGCTGCACAAGGTGATGTCATCTGTTTCCTAGTAATTTCAAACCCAGCCAGCTGCAAAAGTTGATGTCATCTGTTTCCCAGTAATAACAAACCCAGCCAGCTGCATAAGGTGATGCCATCTGTTTCCCAGTAATATCAAACCCAGCCAGCTGCACAAGATGATGTCATCTGTTTCCCATTAATATCAAACCCAGCCAGCTGCACAAGGTGATGTCATCTGTTTCCCAGTAATATCAAACCTAGCCAGCTGCACAAGATGATGTCATCTGTTTCCCAGTAATATCAACCCCAGCCAGCTGCACAAGGTGATGTCATCTGTTTCCCATTAATATCAAACCCAGCCAGCTGCACAAGGTGATGTCATCTGTTTCCCAGTAATATCAAACCTAGCCAGCTGCACTGGGTGATGTCATCTGTTTCCCAGTAATATCAAACCTAGCCAGCTGCACAAGGTGATGTCATCTGTTTCCCAGTAATGTCAAACCCAGCCAGCTGTACAAGGTGATGCCATCTGTTTCCCAGTAATAACATACCCAGCCAGGTGTACAAGGTGTTTCCCAGTAATGTCAAACCGAGCCAGCAGTACAAGGTGATGAAGTCTGTTTTCCAGTAAAATCAAACCCAGCCAACTGTACAAAATAACGTCATTATAACATACCCAGCCAGCTGTACAAGGTGATGTCGTCTGTTTTCCAGTAAAATCAAACCCAGCCAGCTGTACAAAATAACGTCATTATAACTTACCCAGCCAGCTGTACAAGGCGATGTTATTTGTTTCCAAGCTTCATGATCACTAGATTACATGATGAAGAAACTGATACCATAACTGTAAGAGTGGTGAAAGTCTGTCTCATTAAAATCAGACCCTTTATCATGCTACTACTAATAGCCTAGAGTATCAAAGCCTAATTAGGATATGATTTTAATGAGATTGGATGAATGTTGAATAAATCTATATTAAATCGCACATTAAATTATGACATCAACATCTGGAATTCACTGACAATGATTTTAATAGATTTTTAAATTGTCAAAATTGTGGTTTTAATGGAAAAAAAAATCTGATACAAAGCGAAGTGAAATAGCATTAGTACATGCATATAAAAACTGTAATGGAATTGAATTGAACTTGAATAACGGCATCACATTGTCGGTTATTTAGAGCCATTTCTAAAGGCAGCTAATACTTAGGAATGGACAGTGACCCTTCCTTTACATCTGATTAGACCTTCTCGCCTCTCACCGCTGTGGGGTTAACTCCCACTGGGAGCTTCACTTGGGAGAAAGTGTTGATTCTTATGGATGGTGGGAGGTATACAGTACTGGTACTGGTTGTACCCAGGAAAACTTGGGTGGTCTGCATATACCATGAAAAAATTGATTGTCATATATAGCCTAAAATGTGCTGAAAATGACAACCAAAAACACCATTCATCCCATCATCCATCAACCAACACCTGAATAGATTCTTTTCTTTTACATGCTTGGAGAAAGTCACCACTTTGTAGGCTCGGTTAAAGTCCATAAATCATGCGAAGGATCTTGAGTTCAGTGGCTTGCTCAAGATGGCAGGCAGTTAAAGTCCATACAACATGCAAAGGATTGTGAGTTCAGTGGCTTTCTCAAGATGGCAGGCATCTCGTAAAGAACATGTTATCAGTTTATATAAGTGTAGTATGTGTTTTTTGATTGGTAGTTTGAAATTATTTCGGTTGCTTGCAAATTGTGACAAAGATAACAGGTCTCCCAGTGCTGCGACTGACTACATGTCTACATAATTGAATGGCCAAAGTAATTGCCGGAAGCTTGCTGGATGTTCCTCCATTGTTACTGAACTTCTCTCTGTAATGCTGCGACATTTATTGAGTGTAGAAAGATTGCTGGATGTTCCTCCAATATACTAAACTTGGCTGATACTGTGAAATTTATTGAAAACCAACATGTGGGGAATTGATGACATACAGAGTGTAAACAGATTTTGTTGACAGGATTGTGCTTTTAGTTCTGGGAGTTATAAAAATGGTTTGTACTTTTTTTAATGTATTTTTTTCCTCTGTTTCTTAAAGGGAGACACGTCAATCTTGAAGTGCTTATCAAGCATTGCAGTATTAGCATCTCGATTTATTTATCCAGTGTCATTTTGACTTCAAACCTGCTTGCATATAAAAAAAATAATTCAGTTATCATTTTTTTCCAGTCTGAATCTACCATAATATATATTATTGGTGCAATATAATCAACAGTTAATAATATGTAAAAACAATTTGCTTTATACTATTCTTATAAATTAATCTTTATAGTTGAACAAATGCAAGTTATGTAGAAAAAAATGGGACACCATGAGTTTTAAAAAATCAAGATTGAAGTATGTCCCCTACATAAATAACTTTAATAGCAAAGATCATGTTTGCATATATGGAAGAAAATTCATGAAAAAGATAGGATTTTTTGTTGTACAAGGTAATACAAGCTGCACACGAAAAGTGTATATAACGAATATGTAATGTTAGCCTGCCTTTAGGAGATATAGGAAAAATGTTGCCTAATAATTTATGATAAAGAAGTTCAGGAGCGAGAATCGAACCCACATGACCCTGATGGAAGATGGGAAAAGTTACCATTAGACCAAGATTAACAACACAGAAAATGGACATTTTATGATTATTATTGGCAACAAGTTATTTAACCATACACCAATAAAGTGCTCCACAAAACTGAGAGTTTCCATGGCCGAATGGTTAACGATGTTGCGTTGTAAAACTTCGCCTCTCACCGCTGCGGGTTCGAATCCCACTGGGAGCTTCAGTTGTAAGTGAGGAAATGTTGATTCTTACAGATGGTGGGAGGTGTACAGTACTGGTTCTACCCAGGAATAGTGGGTGGTCTGCCTCCACCACAAAAAAAATCGACCATCATATATAACCTTACATGTGTTGAAAATGACGTAAACACCATACAAACAAACAAACAAAATTGAAGAAATTGAGGGAGATTACCTATATGTCATAGCAAGAATAAAGCATTCTAGAAAACTCGGCCAATCCTCTTCAGGATCATGCCTCGTGTGTATTTCGATGGATCGGTATGTTCAGAAACTTGACATTTTGATAGCCGGAAGGCAACGGGACAGAAAATAGTGCACTGTTGCTATATAAACAATATGGCCGTTAGCCACACGCGTTGATGTTTGATTTGCGTTGCTAGTTTGTTATTTACAATACAGATGAAGATTTTTATCACTTTTTATTTAAATTAACTGTAGAAGGAGTAATCTGCTAAATAAAAATGCAAAACTATGATTATAACTTCCGATTTTGAACGTAAGTTCCTTAGGAATTCCTTATTTGAGATATGCTTCAAAGAAGTGATCAAGATGTTGCAAATGGAGAAAAAGGCTGTCCTACTGCACATTGAAGGTAGCTTGAAAGGTTGTTTTTTAAATGCATAAGTGTTGTTTCTTTCAAGCTTGTCAATTTTCTATAGTGTCTCATGCTGAGTTTAGTTTTCAAAATGTCAGACTTATTATCATCACTTAGATGCTGCTGTTTGTTCGAGACTCCCTCCGGTTAAATGACAGAACTATTTATAGTACGGACTTTAAGTATAAACTTAATTTGATTTCACATTGATTACGAAACAAGCTACGCTGCTATTACAAATCACTCTCAATGGCACGAGAAGCCTGGGAAAATCCACTTGTCCAAACACGTGACCACTGTATACCCTCTTCACAACGCCGAGACGGGGAATAGAACCGGGGTCTTTTAGGGGTTTTGCCTGTATTGTCATACACTCTAAAAGGTATCCCTGACTTTTACTAAAAATCATTGACAGCTGTATATTTTCATTCCCCATTTGGAGGGGAGAAAATACAGATAATGTACAGAATAGAAGCTGGGAATTGATTGATTCTGAATATAAGAAATATACACAGATTTCAGATATTTTTCTTTGGGTTGATAATATTTGTGGATTATTGGTAAAAATCGTTTTTATATTTGCGTAATAACCTCGTGCACTGTGATGGCGATCTCGTATTCCACTGCAGCGTTGGTAGAGAGTCAACCTAGTATGCTAGAGCTCTGGGTTCAGTCCTCGACGGGCCATACTAATAGCTCCCTTGCTTGATGCCCAGCATATAAAGGGACATGTCGACCCAGTGTCTGTATAATTGTACAGGGTTGGGTATCATGTTGTGTGTACGGTATGGCATTCCAGTGTACGGTATGGCATTCCAGTGTATGGTATGGCATTCCAATGTACGGTATGGCATTCCAGTGTACGGTATGGCATTCCAGTGTGGTAACACTACAAAGTTGAGCATAGAGCCCGCTGCTACAAGTAGATGACTGAACGATTGTTCACACACAATCATTCCACTGTTACGGTATATGCTTTAGAAGCACTCATATATAATATATCGTCCTATATATGATACAATAACTGATATACTGATATAGTTACAGCATAATGTCAAGTATAATGATGTACTGTCTGGTATAATATGATATATAGAGGATCTTACATGAGTACTCATTCATTATTGAATTTATTAAACGAGTTGGCAAAATGTTATAATGCGAGGCTCTTGACGAGCATTATATCATATTTGCTAACGAGTTTAATAAATTCAATAATGAATGAGAATGAATGTTAGATTCTATTTATTACATTACTCACATATCGACTTTAATTGTATTTTGCCTGTCGCTTTAACACGTGAAACCGACATAAACTGGGGGAATTGGATCATAATCATTAACGATTTTCTTTTTGACAACGCAGACTAGGCTTATTTGCATACTTATATAACTAGTTATATATCGAAAATATAGAATGGTGTTATTCCACTCTCACACCATAAGTTATGTGATAAACTGTCTGTAATATGATATAATGATTTAATGTACTCTGCATCACTAATATAAAACTGAAATCCTTCCCACAATAAATAATACTTCTTCAGACAGTCTGTCTCAGACATTGAATACTGCTTCATTGTTGTATATTTCTGAAAGAAGATTCCAGCATAAATTTATTTCCAATGTTGTCTGTGAATAATGCATTCTAGACGTGCTAGTCGCCTTAGAGGATAAATAGAGATATTTTTGGAATAAATGTTTTCTAAAAGCTTCATTACAGCGAGGGTAAACAAACATTATTTACTTGCTATAGTCCGCTTGCCTTAATGGAGTTGAGATGCCCTTGAAAGTACACATGACGAAAAAGGAAATTGAATTGAATTAAATTGGGATTTTACGGCGCAGCAACAGAAATATAGATTGAATTGGGGCTTTTACCGCGCACAATAAATGACATGTTTACGAAAAATAACATTAAACAAAACCATTATTGTCTATTAAGCTGCATACAGACTTCCAGAATCATCATATATGTTATATTTCACCTCGCACAAAATCCTAGGAGTTTCATTGGATTAGAGCGGTCACATGGTGACCCTCTTATTATTCTATAGTGGGTCAGTAGATTTCATAGAGGGTCACTAAACAATATGGACTACAGTTCCGATTCAAAGTTTAAATCATTTGCAAATAGTTCTTTAAGGCATCAGTAACAAACATCATAAGAAAATTAATAACGTTTTTAAACTGTACCGGTCGAGAGGTCGTGACGTCAACGTTATGATGTCAAATTGCGCGAACGTCTCAATGACGTTGAAGCTCCAATTAAAATGGGTTAAATATCGGTGTTTGCCTTAAAAAAGGTACTCGATGCAATAAATCAGTTATTTGGTTTGTTACTGAACCCCTACAGAAATATGTGGGGTCAGTAAGATTTTATCATTTACTGAACAAACCCAGTAACTAATAATAAAGCCCACTAGTGTAATCTAGCTTATTAGCTGAACATGGTGAGAGTAATTACATGTAATGGCAAAAATAGAGTAACTTTAATTGTAATTGCTGGTATGGTTTCCCAGTATAGAAACATATTAGCAAATTCATACAATTTAGTAATGGTTTGCGTCTGCAGTTAGAAGCTCTTGCAAATGTGATATATTATTGTATAATGGCCTTTTCTCCTGGTATGCCATAAACACTTTGACAATTCAGTAATACACATTGTTTATTGTGTGTTGTTCTTTCATTTACTCCCAGGTCTGGGTAGCTCTGGGCATAAGGCCTTGGCTTGAGAGCTGCTGATCTCTGCCCCGCGTGGGTTCGCTCCCTGGTGGGGTCATGTCAGTTGGGAAACTTCATCCTTCCTCTGCGGTTGCTGTCCCAAAATGTCCTTATGTGATATGTTAAAGGGATGCATAAAAAGCGTTATTTAGCATTTCGTTACCTTTCTCTTACTTCCACTGCTTCGTCCTGTGTGTAAGGGAACTTGCGGTCCCACATGCTGTAGTCTTTCATCCAGGCATGTATAAAATCCAGAGAATTTATTAGATAGAGTAAGGATCCTGGGTTCCCTATATTCTCGGCATCTTCCGCTGTCGTCTCTGAATAACTTTAATTTTTTAAAATTTGGTTTAAATTCTTTCACAACAGTGCAAGTTAGCAAAAAAGCTGATGGCAACTTTGTGAAAAAAATGCTGTATGTAATAAGCTAAAATGTTCAGTGACTAAATGGTCCATGACTGCGAAAGAAATATTATTTGTTTATCAGTTTAACACATCATATAAGGCCATAATGGGACAGCAGCCTCAGAGGGCGATGCGATAAAGGGTATGAAGATCACATCCGATGTGCCACCGCCAAAAATCAGACCCACGGGAAACAAAGGCCTCCATTATCTACTACACTACCAAGATTTTATGATTTTTTGGAAAAGAGGTGTGAATTGTAATCAGAATTTTATGGTCATACAAATCTATTACAGGGTTTGAAACAAAAAAGCAAATATTAGTCAACCCTGCTATCAAAACTTAATATTTTATCTTTGAACAGAACTCTGCTTCTGCCCAAACATGATCTGGTTGGTCTGCTTCTATCAGTATGATAAAAAAAAAGGATTCAGTGATCATTGAATATGCTGCAAGTTCAAAGACTTATGTTTCTCACTGCTGGTAATACTTTGATATTGATACTGTTTTCCCTTTCTCATTGACTTCCATGCTGTAGATGCATTGCCAACTTACATAATGTTTGTTTGCAAGATCTTCTCCCTAAATAAACAAGCTGACAGTTAGTTAGGAACTCGGGAATCTGGATGTGGTTTACGCTACTGGTGTGATATGGTTAACACTAGTAGTTATGTTTTGCAATTAGTTGTTCTAGTTTATTGGCCTTCAGGTATACTTACAAAAATTGGCTCGTGTATCCCAAAAAAGAAAAACAGAAAAAGAAGAAGAGACAACGTTTATTGCCGGAGTTTCAGTTTACTGAATAGAATTGGATGTTATAGTTGCACAAACAGCTTAGATCATATAAAAACAAACAGAAAAAAAAGAAGAGACAACGTTTATTGCCGGAGTTTCAGTTTACTAAATTGAATTGGATGTTATAGTCGCACCAACATCTTAGATCATATGGCGACTTTAAAGCTTCCATAGGTGGAGGAAGACCCTAGGTGCCCCTTCAGACAATTTTCATACGCGGGTAGAACCACCGACATTCTGCAACACAGCTGGAGAAACTTCCTCACAGCTTCCTTTTTAAGGAGGATTGTCTTTAATAATTATGACGGTTTTACAATTAAACAAAATACAATTTGTATATCTAAATTTACAAGTCCACAAATTGTTACAATAGAAGTGGTGGCAATCGAAGAGTGACTCAGTATCACTGAGATATATCATACAATCGCCACATACTGTCACTGATGCCAATCTGTGTGGACCAGACATCTCTGGGATTCTATCTGGTGTATATTTATATATGTGAGCTGGTTGATATATGGGGTGATCAGTCTGGTATTCTCCTGCACAGAATATTATTGTATATTCTAACTTACCAGATTACTGTTAATAAAAATGTTTTAAATCACTATGGGCATTAATCTTTCTGTGATTTGATGTTTGCATCAGTAGATTAAAAGTATTTAAGACATTCGAATTTCCTTCTACCAGTCCATATTGGCATTAGTGTTACTAAAATTAGATATTTATGAATGTTACACAACATAAAATGACATTCTTTGGGCATGCTTTCATTGACCTATTCGAAAACTGAGTTTAAAAATTCCTAAGTCGCCCTATTAAACTTCAAAATTTAAAAAAAAAATAATAATAATAAAAAAATATATGCAGTTATCAGAAACGTATCCCAAAATCTCCTAAAAAGTTAGAGCTTTTATGGTAATTATGGAAAGCCTTAGAATGTATCCTCGCTGATTAGATAAGGTGTAGATGTGAGGTCCCCAGGACTGTGTGAGATGGTATCACTGATCATCTGTTGAGACATTAGACATCATTATTAGGGCTCCCTGCTGATGCCCTTATAAACATGCAAGATTGTAGATCCTTTGTGCACATGGAGAACCCTTTATGAGGGGTATATTGTGTATATTGTTAGTTTTACCTTGAAATCTGGTGTGTTTTTAATGTTTGCCTCTAAACTCTTTAATTCCAAATGATTCTTTGAGGTGATCATGAAGTGAACGTGGTTTTATATCCTACTGAGCATCATGAAAAAGGTTATAGGAACAGCAACCTCAATGAAAGATAAAATACAGGGTTACGTTGCAGCAATCCCACGTGGGGCAGAGGCATTTTGCACAGAGCTAAAAATGTAGTTAGAGGTTTTACAAGCCTGAGGGAGGTCGTGCTTTCAATACCCAGCCAAGTCATATCAAAAACTCTTGAAATAGATAAAAAAATATGTTTTTTTCCAAGGGCTCTTTATCAAGTAATCAGTCATGGTTCATGTCCTCTATATGCAATAGTACCAGGCTTGCTGTGAAATTCATCTAACCCTTCTGTTTAATAGATGATGAAAACCTAGATTGTAGAAGAAAATGGTACATGCTCTTTAAAAAATAAAGCCACTGTGAGTCTTAAATCATAGATTGTATGCTGCATAATTATCTGGGGAAAAAGTGACACAGAGAGTATTCTATAACTTCATGATGCCAGAAGGTAATATGTACCATGACTGAATTAGTTTCTGTTATAGTAAGTGATAACTCTTTAATCTTTCTTTATGCTATAATGTTATTGTAAATAAATGGATGTATTAATTGTCCTTGTGTAAAAACAGAAGTATGATGAGGTGATTGCTCCATCTTACTCAGATAATGTAGCATGAGTGAAGCAGACAGACCCCTCACCCACAGATACAATCTACATGGAGACACTTGAACTATAGATAACTGCAAAGTGTATGTGATAGGGTAAAGACTGAATTAATGGCATCATGGCATCCATGTTAAGTTTCTTGTCTTTATGGATGTTTTTTGTCATTTAATTGTGTGAATCTGGATACATGTTTCAATGGACAGATGTAGTAAGTAGAATGATGTTGCAATATCTACCATGAAGTGTTGAGAAGTCTGAATATTTTGGATAAAGGTAAAGCTAATATTATTTGCTTGAACTACATATTGGTTTGAGATAAGGTAGTGGGAATATATAGCATCATAAATTAGTTGGATTTTGGGTACATTTTTAAATGGTTTGAAAAGGGTAGGAACATGGGTTGAGATATTGGAAATCATGATCTCCTAGGAATTATAATATAGCCTTTTTATGTTTAATTTTTTTAAATTAGGTTTCATTGACTACCATATTTAATTTGCACATTGTTTTAGTTTATGGTACAGTACTGTACAGCATCGTGACATCAGTGTTAAGTTTCTTGTCTTTATAGATGTTTTTTTTGCAATTTAATTGTGTGAATATGGATGAATATGGATACATGTTTCAATGGACAGATGTAGTAAGTAAAACACAGTTGCAGTATCTACTATGAAGTGTTGAGAAGTTTATATATTACATATTTTTCTGTGATTTGTATAGGAAATACTGGGAATAGAAGAGCTATATCTACTCGTTTGCTCTACAGTACAGAACATTGCTCGGCCTTTTCCATCAGTGGCGGGAACGCCAAATGACGTTCCGATTGTTTTACGAATGTCTTCGTCAGATTGCGCCACTAGGAAATAACGATAACGGAAATTAACGAAGAGTTCCAGTTCCACTTGTTTTGTTTGTATGACGTAATGTCGTCTTGGAGTTCTTGTGCAAACTGGTGTAAAAAGGCCACACTCGTTCTTATATCGGGGCCTGGTGTAAAAAGGCCACACTCGTTCTTATATCGGGGCCATTTCTCTACCCCGGGAGATATTTCCTGTATCTCAAAAACACTGGTTATTGAACTCTATATATTTTGGGTAAAGGTAGCTAATATTATTTCCTTGAACTACAGATTACTGTAAACTGTTAGAGGTGAGACAAGGCAGTGAGAATAGATAGCATCAGAAATGAGTTTTAACTGAATGTGTAATTTTGGATGCATTTTTAAATGGTTTGAAAAGGATAGGTACATATATTGGATTGAGATATTGGAAACGCGGATTGTAACTTCTATGAAGTTATAATATTGACTTTATGGCTACTTAAACATAGCAAGGTTTTACGGATTGATTAAACATCTGATTGAGCAAGATTTGATGCTGCTGATAATGATTATAATAGGCAGAGAAGCTCTGCAAACTGCATAATTATCTGTACTGTTTAAATTGTTGTGGCTAAGAAAAGAGTTTTGGTATATTGATTCCATCTATGACAGATGTTGGTCAAAAAATACACACTTGAAATTTCATATAAATAATTGGCAAGTTGAATCAATATGGTTGAATCAATATAGGATGATGCTGATGTTGATAATGATAAGAATTTATGTATCATCTTGTAACCTATGTATGTTTTAAATGTTATGAATCTGATTGCATCTTGAGTATTCATGCAAAAAATTTAGAGCAAATACATTTTTGTTATTGATAGCATCTCTGGTAATACAACGATTGAATGTGCAAATTTGGACCTTTTTTTTGTTTTTTTAGAATTTAATTTTTAACTTTACTAACTTCAGGATGCTGTGCGCCTTATATAAACATTAATTATTTAGAGGAAATGAATAATTGAAAAATTGAATGATGTATTTTAAGTGGTGCATTTTGAGGCTGATTTTTCAGATTCTGACATTGATAATGTTGTCATAATGGTTGTAATGGAGTCGTCAGTCTAAGTGGAGAAGTTCTGCTAATTGGGCTAATTGGAGGTTTACTGGAGACACACTCGGACTTGTGCACTGAAAATTGACAATCAAATGAGTTAACATACTGGGAATTACATACTGAAATGGATTTCTGTCTACATTGGATGTTATGTTCATAGGTCTGGGATATTTGACAGGTATTTCAAAAAGTGTTTCTGTAGAGGTCAGCACATGTCCAGAAAATATCCTAATAATGTACTGAGATGCATTTAAGACGGAATCAGACAATAGTAATATTGGTTCCACTTATAACAGAATGATGTTCGTAAAAAAAAATACACTTGAAATTTCACATAAATGATAATCGGCAAGTTGAATCATGGTCGGATGATGCTGATGTTGATAATGATTAGAATGTATGTACCTGTATCATCTTGTAACCTATATATGTTTTAAATGTTATAAATCGGATTGCATCTTATGAGTATTCATGCAAAAAATTGGGAGCAGATGCATTTTTGTTATCTACTCACGTTTTTTCTATTTGATTTTGATATAATGTATATAATGTAATATAACGAGTGAATGCGCAAATTTGGAGTTGGCATTTTGAAAAATATTTGTCAGATTCTGACATTGATAACATTGTGATGGTTGTAATGGAGTCAGTCTAAGTGGAGAAGTTCTGCTAATTAATTGGAGGCTTAGTGGAGACACATTCGGACTTGTGCACTGAAAATTGACAATCTTCTGAGCGAACTAAATTGTAACTTTTGTACTGAAATGGATTTCTGTCTACATTGGATGTTATGTTCATAGGTCTGGGATATTTTACAGGTATTTCAAAAAGTGTTTCTGTAGGCGTCATTACATGTCCACAAATATCCTGATAATGCACTGAGATGCATTTAAGAAGGAATCAGATGGTACTAATATAGCCAATTATGATACCGATGGAAGCAAAATTCCAGATCTGTATTTAATCGGAATGGTAATACTTTATATCATTATTTTGTAATTTATCTTACAGCTTGGTGGAGAGGAATATTATATTTAAGTCAATATTATATGTAATCAAGATTGAGATGCCGGTAATGAAGATGAAGATTCTGTCACAGATTAAGTTGCAGCTTTTGCATTATTTCTGAAGCCTTTAATGTGCATATTATTTGTCAAGGATTTGCGAAACCTCCTAAATCTGTGCTGATCCAGCAGAGATTTTGATGGGCTAGTTTCATTAGTGTCAGTGTTTCCATTAGCTGCTGTCAGTTATCAATTTCATGCAGATGATTTTGGACAGCATCATATTCATGGTTTCCTAGATTTTGTGCTTTTGGTTTGATAGAGCAAAGACAGGAATTGGTCAAAAGTGTTTATAGGTATTTGTTGATTTGTTGATGTCATACAAACAGTGCATGTCTGAGTCAAGTACGTTTGGTGCACTCTTTTTAGGACCTGTGTTTTAGCGGAAAGATTCAGTTCACTGGAAATTTTAAGAAAAGAATTAGGGTAGATTAGGAGGATTTTTATTCTGTTTTATAAAATATTTGTATAACAGCTGTATGGAGAAAAGATTCTGACTTTGACAGTGCTTATTAACTTTGTCATTAAAAGCTTTAAGATAGGGGCTCAAATGTACGGTCGGTCGGTAAGCGGAAATAGGGTATTTCTTTAATTCGGCCTTATCCTTGCAGCTTGTATATAAAACACCTGGTAGAAGTCTGTGCATATAACTCCTTCAAGCTTGTGCAGCAATGTTGCATCTATATTCACCTGCTGAGGTTATTGTGATCAATATCAGGATACAACCTGACCCATGGGAGACTGATTCTGATCTTAAATCATTTTCTACAATTAACATGATCTGATGTTGTTGGTTGAAGGATTTTTAAGTAGACTTCCTGAAAGATGAGCTGCAAGATGTGTAGATGTTGCACTGGTATGCTCAACCTGAATATTTTGTTATCCTACATTGGAGGCTGAAGACTGATCTTATCTCTCATGGCTTACAAGTACTCATTAGTGACCTGATGAATTCAGCTGCATATTCAGGTTTGGTGTTTGTCAGGATGTTTTTGTGTGCCACTGCAGGTTCTATGCTCATTCTGAATATTTTTATCTGTAACTGGAGGGTGGGCCTGGAATATTCATTCCTGTTGGCGCCATATAACCTTTTTGTGTTGGTGCGACATAAATCCCAATTCAGCTTAACCTTCTTTCAGCCTAAGTAGGTGTTTGAAAGGGATAGACGACAGACTTGTTTTCTCTTCTTTTTTTTGTGTGTAAAACTTGGGGTGGACATTGTATATAGGCCCTGGTAAGACTTGGGGTGAATATTATATATAGGCCCTGGTAAAACTTGGGGTGAACGTCGTTTATAAGCCCTGGTAAAACTTGGTGAACATTTTATATAGGCTGAGGTAAAACTTGGGGGGAACATTATATATAGGCCCTGGTAAAACTTGGGTGAATATCGTTTATAGGCCCTGGTAAAACTTGGGGTGAACATTTTATATAGGCCGAGGTAAAACTTGTGGGGAACATTGTATATAGGCCCTGGTAAAACTTGGGGTGAACATTGTATATAGGCCCTGGTAAAACTTGGGGTAAACATCGTTTATAGGCCCTGGTAAAACTTGGGGTGAACATTGTATATAAGCCTTGGTAAAACTTGGGGTGAACATCGTTTATAGGCCCTGGTAAAACTTGGGGTGAACATCGTATATAGGCCCTGGTAAAACTTGGGGTGAACATCGTATATAGGCCCTGGTAAAGCTTGGGGTGAACATCGTATATAGTCCCTGGTAAAACATGGGGTGAACATTGTATATAGGCCCTGGTAAAACTCACAATCACATTTTCTAATCCTCCGGAACATATTTTGGCAATACTTTGTAGGAATTATCAGTATAAATTTTAGTTTTAGTTTCGCATATCTTTGCTCTGTTTTGGTCCATTGACTTTCAGAGGAGTTATGGGTCTTTAATGGTTTTATAATGATGAAAAATCCTCCTTAACCAGATTTTGGGGGTAATTGCTAGAAAGTAACATTATGAAGTCTTGTGGTGCGCTGATCCAGTCCATTGATTTTATCAATATTAATCTGGTTATTTGAATTTTATTTAATAGCTGAAAACGGGGGCATTAGTGTCGACTTTCTGGTTTGAAATGGACTGGGTGAAATGTAGAGTAAAAGATATAAATGCTCTTTAAGGCAGTTTGTGTAGTGGGTTGATTTCTGAACCCAACTAAACATTTAAAATTGTCGAAATACATGAGTGGCTGAAACAGTCTTGCAATGTGACAGGTCTACGACCAACTTAATGGGCATAAGCCACTTCCCTCTCATTTTCATCCACATTTGGATTTGCATTTTGCAACTGTTGAAGTTCTGATAGATCTATGACTTCTTTAGATGCAATCATTATACAAGGTGCAGACAGTCCCAGCATGCAAGGGGCAGGCATCTCATAGTACAGCAAGGGCCAGGCACCTCATAGTACATGTATATATCATAGTCAAAATAATCAGAAGATTAGATATGATGGACGAATGAAGGTACTGGGTGTATCCAGATATAGATATGGTGTCAGTCTGTCAGATTCACATGTCTCTATCCATCTATTTGGAGCTTATTATAGTGAAGATAAGTGTACTGATAATCAGTAGCATCATTATAATCTTCAAATCATCATCATCACCACCGTTGTACATCACCATCACCACCGTCATAATTCTCCATCATCTTCCTCCATCATCATCAAACATCATCATCATTGTCAGAATAGTCATCATCATTGTCAGAATGGTCATCATCATTGTCAGAATGGTCATCATCATTGTCAGAATGGTCATTATCATTGTCAGAATAGTCATCATCATTGTCAGAATGGTCATCATCATTGTCAGAATGGTCATCATCATTGTCAGAATGGTCATCATCATCCACATTTTCAGTTTCTCCATTTTCGTCATCATCATCAGCATCATGATTTGCATTATTAAACACAAGATCACAATACATCACCATTTGAAAGCTGAAGAGTTACTTCGGCGTGTCCTTCATTTCGTCGGTTAGATGAGGACGTTAACTGGACCGTCCCATAAAGCCTATCCTCTGAGTATTAAAGAACCATAGGAATCTATTCAATAGTAAGAATAGGGCAGATTTCCTTCCTCTCTCTCTGGCTCTCTGGGGTGGCTCAAAATATAACCTAAACAATGTGGCGATTGCGTTAAAATGATTGTAAGCTGATGAAGTCTGTATTTATTTATCTGGGAACAATGCTAAGAACTTTCTTAAATCATGAAATATATACAATCATGATCTGTGGCAGGAAGTCAGAATTTGTTCAGAAACAAAACAGTTGCATTGTTGTACAATTATCCCAGTATGTTCTTTGAGAATGGTTTATATCATCAGTTAGAAGTGAAACATGACTGTAGTGTTACATTACAGCTCTGAATTAGGGCTTCTGAAAGTGTACGATTTATAGTCCTCTTATCATGTCAGTTTACTGGAGGTCTACATGTGCATTGATAATTATCATTAATACTCTTTCGTTTTCACTTATTAGCATCACTTGCATCATCATTAGCAATTCCATCATTGGCCCCAATTACCAACACCACTGTAACCAGCACCTCCAGTAGACATTGTGTTTGAATTTGTTTGCAGTAGCATAGTTGTCATTAGCATCATAAGACAATCACCCATCATCATTGTCACCACCACTACCATCATCATCATCATCACCATTGTCACCACCACCACCACCACCACCACCACCACCATCATCATCATCATCATTAACATCATCATTGTCACCACCACTACCATCATCATCATCATCACCATTGTCACCACCACCACCACCACCACCATCATCATCATCATCATCATCATCATCATCATAATTAACATCATCACTGTCACCACCACTTCCATCATCATCATCACTGTCACCACCACTTCCATCATCATCATCATTGTCACCACCACTTCAATCATCATCATCATTGTCACCACCACTTCCATCATCATTATCATCATTGTCACCACCACTTCCATCATCATAATCATCCTTGTCACCACCACTTCCATCATCATTATCATCATTGTCACCACCACTTCCATCATCATTATCATCATTGTCACCACCACTACCATCATCCTAATCATCCTTGTCACCACCACTTCTATATTATCATCATTGTAACCACCACTACCATCATCATCATCCTCATTGTCACCACCACTTCCATCATCATTGTCACCACCACTTCCATCATCATTATCATCATTGTCACCACCACTTCCATCATCATCACCATCATTGTCACCACCACTTCCATCATCATTATCATCATTGTCGCCACCACTTCCATCATCATTATCATCATTGTCACCACCACTTCCATCATCATCATCATCTTTGTCACCACCACCACTACCACCACCATCATCATTATTATCCGTCAACAGTTATCATCATCGTCATCATTATCCATCAACATCATCTCAGTACATGTAGTAGCATCATTATCATCATCAATCATTATTAACACTATACTGTCAACCTGCTCATCTTCATCATCACTGTCAACACTCTCATTATCATCGTGGTGGTGATTATGATAATTGTGTTAATCTACTACGTTTTAGAACAGTAATCATTTTGCAAACTTGAAAAGTCCCATTGTTGGCGTGCAGTTGCTCCGGGCAACTTAATAATGATGTCAGTATAACATGTCTTATTAATCAGAAGTAATAAGAAAGCAACAACAGCCAATACTGGACAGTAGCTGGATTTTTACTGGTGTTTTAACAAATTTAATTTTGTCCATTTCAGTGAAGAGAGAGTGATACATTATTACAAGAAGATAGCTGGTACAGCAAAGGGGTTGGCAATTGTCAAGTAAGTGAACAATATTTTGTCATGAGTAATGTGACCATAGCACCGGCATACAAGCAAAGCAAGCGTCCGAGTAGTTTTGGCCTGCCAAGACCGTTCCATGCACATGTCTTACTTGCTGATATTGGTCTGGGCAGATTGGGCCGATTAAAGCGCCCACTAGCGATTAGCCGAATTTATTCACCCGTTTTTAGCTCTACTGGCCAACGGCCAGCAGAGCTTATGGGATGGTGTGTTGTCTGTCGTCCGTCGTCCGTCTGTCTGTCTGTCTGTCGTCTGTCGTCTGTCGTCCGTTAACTTTTCTTCAAACGACTTCTCCTCAGAAACCGCTTGGCTAATTTTGACCAAACTTCACATGGATGATCCTTAGATGAATGCTTTTTAGATTTGTTAAAATTAGGTCAGCGCTACATCCAAGATGGCTGCCATTACCATATATGGTTGAAACCTTAAAAAATCTTCTTCTTCAGAACCGCTGGACAGATTTCAACAGTTCTTCTTTTAAAATGATCGCCAACGCCTAGACTATCAAGTTTGTTCAAATAAAGTCCCCGGGGTAAAAAATGGCCGTGCCCCGGGGGTCCAAAGCTTGTATATTGAGGTTTTGCATGTTTCTCATATAGACATATAGGAAAAAACTTAAAAAAATCTTCTTCTCTGAAACCACAAGGCACAGAGCTCTCATGTATTACATGTAGCATCAGCTTATGGTCCTCTACTAAGTTTGTTCAAATGGTGACCCTGGGGTCAAATTTGTCCCCGCCCCGGGGGTCACAGTTTTACATAGTTTTATATAGGATTTTTTTCTTAAAAATCTTCTTCTCGGAAACTACAACAGCCAGAGGTTTGATATTTTGCATTTACTATAAGCTTATGGTCCTTTACCAAGTTTGTTCAAATGGTGACCCTGGGGTCACATTTGGCCCCGCCCCAAGGGTCACATGTTTTATATAGACATGTATAGGGAAAAACTTAAAAAATCTTCTTCTCTGAAACTGCAAGAGCCAGAGGTTTATTATTTTGCATTTGCTATAAGCTTGTGGTCCTCTACCAAGTTTGTTCAAATGGTGACCCAGGGGTCACATTTGGCCCCACCCTGGGGGTCACAGTTTTACATAGGCTTGTATAGGGAAAATCTGAAAAAAAACTTCTTCTCTGGAACCACATGGCACAGAGCTCTCATGTATTACATGTAGCATCAGCTTATGGTCCTCTACTAAGTTTGTTCAAATGGTGACCCTGGGGTCAAATTTGTCCCCGCCCCGAGGGTCACAGATTTACATAGACTTATATTTTGTTTTTAAAAATCTTCTTCTCGGAAACTACAAGAGCCAGAGGTTTGATATTTTACATTTATTATAAGCTTATGGTCCTTTACCAATTTTGTTCAAATGGTGACCCTGGGGTCACATCTGGCCCCGCCCCGGGGGTCACAGTTTTACATCAATGCTTGTTTAAAAAAAAATTTTTTTTTATAATTTTGTTTTTAATTTTTTTATAATTTTTTTTTTTATTTTATTTTTTTTTTTTTATATAATTTTTTTTTTTATTTATTTTTTTTTTTTTTTTTTTTATTTTATTTGATTGATTTATATTTTTTTTTATTTTTTTTATTTTTTTTAATTTTTATTATCTCTACTGGCCAACTTGGAAAACCAGCCAGATCAGTTATTGCGGAGTTATGGCTCTTGATATAATTAAAAATGCTATATTTTGCCTCTTTAAGACGATAGTCACTTGCTTCATTGATGTCATAAGAGCCATATTAGCCAGTAGAGCGTCCACAGGCCCTCTTGGGCCTCTTGTTTATTAACACGTAACGTTGACGCTTGCACATGACGTCATGTTGTAAATAATTGTACAACGTCGATTGTTTAAGCACCAGTTACACTTTTTGACATCACTTGCTGCTTCACATAAGTTTAAAATAAAAAAACATTAAATTAACTTAGAAATATATTTTTTGAAAGTCTAATAAAATCTCTCGAAATCTCAAAATATAAAATCTCTCGAAGTCTCGTCAGCCCCCAACACGAGGGGCGATTTCAAACATCCGTTTTACCCCAGGCTCTGGTTTTGAATCTGCGTAGCATAGCGTACCAAAAAATATCAGAAGCGTGCCATGTGACCGAGGCTAGTGTCAGAGTACAGAGAACAATTTGACTGGTTCCCCATTGGATTAGTATTAAAACCAGAATTGTCTGGTATTTATTACATAAACTAGGAAATACAGGCTTGATCTCCAGCTTTCCTATTCATTTAGATGAGAGTATATAGGTTATAATAGCGTAAATGAGTCTCCATGCCCCTTCCATAGTAAAGTTAGAATGTTGGCAACCTGTTAAAAACTCAAACCTGATTAGAATTCTGGGAAACTTTATCATGTAAATAAATGTCTGCTGTTAAACATCAACAAGAAAATAGGGGGTTTAATACCTTCTAAGAAACATTTCTTCAGCTGTATACTAAAACCGAGTCCCATTGCAATTTCGTACACTGTCAACTTTTACTTCTGAAATTTATATCAAAACTGTCAAAAACATGATGAGCTCCGTTTTCAAATATCAGCAACATGTCCAGAATACAGTTACAGCCAAAAAATAACAGGAAATTGCACTGAAAAAAGTTAAAGAAAAAAAGATCAGCACTCTTTAATACAGAACTACTTTGGACTGCACCAGACGAGCACATCCGGCTGATTTAGTGTAATTAAACCTATAACCAAGTGGCCCATTTCAGTATGACCTCTGTGTTACACAAGACAAAATCACAAGTTTAGAAATTGAATAACACAGACTGCAGACATATTAATAATTTGATATTAGGTTTTCGCATAGAAATATTCTCTAAATCAAGATTTACATAAAGTTGACACACGCGTTCTTAACATGAGTTTCTAACTAATTCAATCCAATTGGTTGATGCAGTGAATTGCATTAGAAACAGGTTAACCCGAATTGAAGTTTTGATTTGATAAAATAAATTAGTCATTTAACGGTCACAATTCATGTTGATGGCTTCGCCAATACGTCGTCATTGAACTAAGTTTGTGCGACCATTGACGAGCAGGTTCACTGTCGCAAAATACAGTTAACCTTAAAATTATCCTGATCCAAATCAAACTGGATATAAACAAAAAACTGTGTATTTCTAAGTACTTTCTAAGGAGCTTTTATGTGGTATAGAAGACGTCAGATCAAATACCTTGCGTTGCTCCCGATATATTTCATTTTGAGATAGATTACATGACTGTTTAACCCTTGACCCGCTAAGCACGACTATAATAGCGTCCATTGTAAACCTAGATCAGCCTGCGAGTAACTGATTGCTGATCAGTCATTTTCCCAAAAACACCCCTTTGTCACATGAATGGAATGGTCTTAATTCAGAGAAAGAACACTCCATTATATATATGTAGTGGGTTAAGGCGCATCATGTACTTCAAGATTATGCACACACATAGAGATCAAGTATCTGAAACTTTAAACTTTGGCAAACAGTTAATTGTTTTAACAGACTTGGTTGTTCTAACAAAATCAATAAACTTCCTCAAGATTAGTAAATTTACAGCAATTTTAGACACGTAATGTGTGCGTAGGTTCGGAGAATCGTCTGGTTTCCAGGCTGGGGAGATGGCAGCAGACTGGCTTCTCATGGTAGTAGGAGCAGTATTATTTTGCCCCAACGAATGAATAAATACATGTAATAATTGAATTGAATTGAATTGGAGTTTATAGTCCCACCAACAGCTAAGATCATATGGGCAACTTTCAAGCTTCCCGTTGGTGGAAGAAGACGCCAGGTGCCCCTCCGGACAATTTTGATGCATGAGCGGGCATCTTGGTAGAACCACTGACGTTCCACAAGCCAACTGGATCACTTGTACAACATACAATATTTAAAATAGGGAACAATGCTCGTTTAACAAGAGCTGTCACCAGATGAAAAGCTAACTTGGTAGTGGATCATATGCATTTGTGTCAGTAACATACCAAGCTGATATAATGCTGGGGTCCATAGATTATTTTTTGGATGCACTACTTTTGAGGGCTAGGACCCGGAAAGCCAAACAGTCCTAGTCCGACCCCCATCTGGTTAATAATATGTAGGTCTGTTTTAATCAATGTAAAGTAAGTAATAAATATAAAATGTATGTTGTATTTATTATGTTTCAGTTATATGACCATATTAGAAAGCTTGCCCACGTATGGTATCCACTATTTTGAAGTGAAGGTAAGAAACAGTCAGAACTATTAATTTACGTATATTTAAACTTTGTACATGTTTTAGTTTAAAAACACTTCATCATTAACCAACTAAGCACGACTACAGTAGCCTTTGCATCCATTGTAAACCCAGATCAGACTGTGAGTAACTGCTGATCAGTCATTTTCCCCAAAACACCCCTTTGTCACATAAATGGAATGTTCTTAATTCAAAGAAAGAACAGTCCATTAGTTATATGTAGGGGGTTAAGGGTTAAACATCAGTGGCATATGTATGTAAGACAAATTCTTTTGGTTAAAGGGGTACATCAGGCTTGATTTAAAATTGACAAATAATGAAATTGACTATTCTAAAGTGTCGAAATACAATGAATGAGCCTGAAAATCACTCCTTTTTATACAAGGATTCATTCTGCACTATAAAATGTGCAATTCAAGGTTATTAGTCATGGTTACTTTAACCCTTAACCCCCTACATATATATAATGGACTGTTCTTTCTTTGAATTAAGACCATTCTATTTATGTGACAAAGGGGTGTTTTGGTGGAAATGACTGATCAGCAGTCGGATATTGTAAACCCTGATTACTCGCAGGCTGATCTGGGTTTACAATGGACGCAAAGGCTATTAAAGTCGTGCTTAGCGGGTTAAGGGTTAAAATATTTTAAGCCCAATTTCATTCAAAACCTATGGTAAATAAAAAAATTAGACCGGAAGAATAAGGAGATATTCCGAAATTTTGATTAATGTAAACTTTTTATCATGAATTGGAACATTTAATTACTTTTATTTCTTCAGATTTTTCTAGAAAAAGTCTTAACATTACGTGGTCCGAGTATTAACTTTCATACCTCATCCAACCCCTTCTCCAACAAGCGGAAACGGGGTTGGCTGGCGCAGGTATGAAATAAAACCTGAAATTCGGCTTTAAAAGTTTGCATAATGTAACATTAAAACATTTAATAGGTAATTTTAAACACGTTATCACATTGTTTCATTAAACACGCTATCACATTGTTTCATTAAACACGTTATCACATTGTTTCATTAAACACGTTATCACATTGTTTCATTAAACACGTTATCACATTGTTTCATTAAACACGTTATCACATTGTTTCATTAAACACGTTATCACATTGTTTCATTAAACACGCTATCACATTGTTTCATTAAACAATGTTTTAAACATGTTATATTGTCAAAACATCCGTTATAAAATCCTGCTAATATAGCCTTTCCCATCGCCTAATGGAACTAAGGCGGGACCACGTAATGGTACCGACCCCATTTAAGATATTGTCAATAAATTTAAAATGAAAGTATTACTGTTTACTATATTCCAGGACAAGAAAGACATTCCATGGTGGTTAGGGATCAGCAACAAGGGCATTGGTGTCTTCGACAAAAATGACAAAAATGTTCCAAGACGGGTATGTTATAAAGACAGAGAAATATGTTTGTAATATCTGTAAAGATTAGCCATTTGTGTCGCGGTTTTAATTGTAATAATATACTTGTTGTTTTGGTAGTATCTTTTGATTACATGAATGAAATATCCATTTTCTAAGTAAATGATATGTATTGAAATACTGGTGAGAAAAATACTTGTCACTGTATAATCCCTAATAAACGCCCCTGGGGGCGTAACATTTTTTGGAAAGGCGTTTATTTGACACCAAAAATACACAATTTAACTTCTAAATCAGACATTATTTAATGATTTTCTTGATCAAGAAAACCAAACTCTGTATGTCAGTCAATTAATGCATCGGATTTTAAGTTTTCTACATTGTGAATGAAACAGATAAACTTGCATCTTTTGGTAAGTTTTTTTTTTTTATATATATTTCTGGAAAAAAGGGGTGGGGCGGTGGGGTTGGTGGTGGTGGGTGGGGTGCATTTATCAGGGGAGGCACGTTTATTAGGGATTATACAGAAATAATCATTTTGAAATATGCTAGTTACATAAAAAAAATAATAGATTACTTTTGGCTTAATGCACTTGACGGAAGGTTTTCACATTTTCATGAAAACTTAAAAACTCCTTCCTTAAAGGGACATGTCTTGATTTTTCAAATGTCACAGTGTCCCGTTAGTTTTTCTACATAATTTGGATTTGTTCAATCATTCATATTAATTATAAGAACTGTGTTTTTTGCATATTATTAACTGTTGATTATATTGCACCAATAATATATTTAAACCTATGGTTAAATAAGATGAAAGAATGTGTGAAAACTCAAAATTGTATCAATTATATGCAAGCAGGTTTAGTCAAAATGACACTGGATAAATCAGTCGCGATGCTAATTTCAGTGCTTGATAAACACTTCAAGATTGCCGTGTGTCCCTTGAAATAAAGAAAATGAAGAACGAGATGTGACTCTTACGCCTCAAAATTTAGTTGCATCCAGCTTATATGAGTATTGTTGATGAAACAACTAAGTAACTGCTATATTACGTGAAGTTTTATGGATCTTTTCAGGTATTTGTGTGGAAGTCATTAGAGAATCTATATTACAGAGACAAAAAGTTTTCTATAGAAGTCCACGACCCAAAACGGTGAGTAAAAACAAAAATAAGCGACCAGAATTTTCGACGATGGAAACAGATATTGCTTGATTGTTGCTCTTGCAGGCTGTGAAGACAACTTGCCAGTTCAAACATTATATGTATAGAAGAGTTATATATGCTTTCATATTACTTAGTAAAAGTTGAACGGTGAAAGGTACTCGAAACCTCCTTATTTGTAGTGCTTAGTGCATTATGTTGAAGATGTACCGCGATCCCTTCCTCTGACCGTGATCGCTTAATGTAAAAGATTGGACATGATATCTATTGCATGCTGGTAGATATATTTCATACACGTTTTTAAATGTGTCGGGAATTTACCAAAATTCATCTTTTACTTTAAAATGTGAAAAAAAGTGAAGAAGGAGGGAGGGGCACCCCTCCCACACCCACCCTGTCACTTACTAAATGGCACTATCCCGTATATACTTCCTGGGGAAGACTCTGTAGTGCATAGTACCTTTAACGATTCAACCCTTGTTATCACCATTATAACATAATTATATACTGAAAGGAAAAAGAAACGCGACACAGGGAATTTCCGCTATATATTGTATATACTGCACACTTAATTCCATATATTATATTCCAAGATGTTTTGTAAAAAAAAAAAATTGCAGTTAGAGGAAGGATGCAACTGTGATGTTGCAAACATTTAATCACAGTACACGTAACAAGAAATTCATAAATGTTGAAGTTCCTCTTTGAAAAATTGAGCCAGTTCAGTACTGTATTAAAGTAAAGAGTTTGCAAAATTTTGCATCCTAAGTTTGCTCACATGTTTGAGCCAAAGCGTACTCTGTCAATATTGAAACTTTGCAGGAATACTATTTGCTGTGTTACATGTTGTTTTAGTATTTTTTCCAAAAAGAAAGATCTTACGTAGCCTTGTACCATTCGATTAACAGCAGCATATTGTACATACAATATATAGAGCGAAATTCCTGTGTCGCGTTTCTTATTCCTTGTAGTATACATTGGACTGGTACACATTCAGCTTTATATCATATGTTGTGTATAAATGTACAATCGTTTAGACTGTCATCATTTTTGTCTTCATTCACTTCATTTGGGTTTTTAATAGTGCTTATTATTTTGCATGCTAGAATTGGTAATCAGTAGTATACAGGGATATGGTTTTATATTTTTTTTCCATCTTTTCAACACGTCTTCTTTATTGTTGCTATTGTAAAATGGAGTTTTTGATTTTAAAGGGAAAATCCAGTAACTATTACATGTTGTTTCACGGATCAACATGGATGGCTTCCTTCTGTTCTTTTATTTGCTATTGTAACATGGAATTTTTGCTTTAAAATTGGTAACAGAATTCACACACACACAAAAAATCATTACAAGTTGTTTAATGGATATTATTTGGACCTTTGATAGTTTATCTGGTAAAAATTCAATGAAAGTCAGACCAGCACTCCAGTTCCTAAAATGAGCATAGAAGTTAAGTGGATTGTACTACAAGTCTGAGTGAATAATTAATTACCAGGTATTCTACTGAAACGCCCAACTAAACAATGTATTACATTTCATTGAATTATGCAATTTAATGTAAAATAATTACAAAGGTAAAATTAACCAGGTGAATTAAACCTTTGTTTTTCACTTAATTTACATATTATTTATCTCTTGAAATGTAATAAAACTTTGTACATTGTCTGTAATACTGGTTTATAATTATCTCGGAAGATTATCTCTAGTTACTGTTCACAACTTGAACTTGTTATTGAAGAAATAAGAGGTTCTGTAGAAGTGTTTAGATTGAAAATGAAATATGGCTAAACCAGTGATCAGTAAAACTTCAATTCAAAGTTTTTAAAAAAAGAAAACTGTTGAGCATGTAAATCTGCATAACATGTAAAGAAGGTGCCTCTAACTCCGCCCCTAACTCCACCCCTAACTCCGCCCCTCCTGTCATTGTTCCTAACATTCCTAACAACTCTGTGTGTGTGTTTGTGTGTGTGGGATTGATAGCGAGTGTTTTGCATGATTAAAACTTGTGATCATTTACATTGCCTGCCAAGCATGGGTGGTACACAGGGATCACTTTTGTTGTAACGCTGTTGTCGTCATTTTTATAGTAGTTGAACAGTAGTCTAGTTTCATATAAAGTGATGTACATGTGGTGTCTGGATAGCGATGAGAGTGGTGACACAATATGAGCAACAGCTCATGTGATGCGACTACATTGTGTTTACCAGAAAAATATCAAATTCGCCTGACAATGTTTTACAAAACAAAATCTTGCAATAGAGGTAGAATGGTTTTATTAATTAAATTCCAGTTTTGGTACTGAGTACATTAACAAAGCTTAAGGGAAATAATTTCTTGACATTATTTGCATATATTACGTTATTGAAATCAAATTACTTATTTTAGACTTATTATAAAGAGGAATCAAACTTGATATTTTAACTAGATAATGATCAAGATCTTGTAAGGTAGCGAAATGTTTTCTCTAAATTTTACCTGCAGTGTTCTAAGGCCAAAAAAATAAAATAGGTGTGTTTCCTATTGCATGCTCTGAAAAAATAGGGTCGGTAGGTAGGCATTTTCTTTTTCTTTTTTTCTTTTTCTTATTTTTTTTTTGGTGCAAGATATTGTGAGATTCTGATGATACAGCTGAAAGTTTCTCTGTGATGTTAGTTTACCTCGATATATTGTGATAAATCATTGTTCAGAACAAATAAACAATTTTTTATTTTTTTTTATTTTTTTTTTATTTTTTTTTTTTTTTCATAAGAAGTTTTAGGGTCGGCCCCTTAAAAATAGGGTCGGTCGGGCCACCGGAAACACAGGTTTTTAGCTCGACTGGCCTTTGGCCAGCAGAGCTTATGGGATGGTGTGTTGTCCGTCGTCCGTCCGTCGTCCGTCCGTCGTCCGTTAACTTTTGCCTTGTGAACACTCTAGAGCCTTCATTATTAATCAAATCTTTTCGAAACTTTGCCAGTATCTTTATATTAATGAAAGCTCGGACAAGTTCGAAAACCAGCCAGATCGGAATAATTTCACCGGAGTTATGGCCCTTGTTTTGCTGAAAAATGCCATATTAAGCCTTGTGAACACTAGCACCTTCATTTTTTATTTGATCTTTACCAAAATTGCACATATTGTTAATACCAATGAAAGCTTGGACAAGTTCGAAAACCAGCCAAATCGGATCAGTAACACCGGAGTTATGGCCCTTGTTTTTTTCTCAAAATTGCTATTTTCTGCCTTGTGAACGTTCTAGCAACTTCATTTATTATTTGATTGTTACTAAACTTGCACAGATTGTTAATACCAACTATAACTTGGACAAGTTCGAAAATCAGCTGAATTGGTTCAGCAACACCAGAGTTCTGGCCCTTGTTTTTTCTGAAAAATGCCATTTTCTGCCTTGTGAACAATCTAGCACCTTCATTTATTATTTGATCTTTACCAAACTTTCACAGATTGTTAATATCAATGAAGGCTCGAACAAGTTCGAAAACCAGCTAAATCGGATCAGTAACACCGGAGTTATGGCCCTTGTTTTTTCTGGAAAATGCTATTTTCTGCCTTGTGAACACTCTAGGGCCTTCAATATTAATCGGATCTTTACTTAACTTTGCCAGTGTCTTTATATCAATGAAAGCTCAAACAAGTTCGAAAATCGGCAAGATTGAAATAATTTCACAGGAGTTGTGGCCCTTGTTTTGCTGAAAAATCCCATATTAAGCCTTGTGAACACTCTAGCACCTTCATTTATTATTTGATCTTTACCAAACTTGCAAAGATTGTTAATATCAATGAAAGCTCGGACAAGTTTGAAAACCAGCTAGATCGGACTATTAACAGTGGAGTTATTGCCCTTGATTTAGTTAAAAATGCTATATTTTGCCTAGTTAAGACGATATGGGCTTCATTGTTCATCCGATCTTTACCAATCTATATCAGATTGTTAATATCAATGAAAGCTCGGACAAGTTCGAAAACCATTCATATCGGACTATTAACAGTGGAGTTATTGCCCTTGATTTAGTTAAAAATGCTATATTTTGCCTAGTTAAGACGATATGGGCTTCATTGTTCATCCGATCTTTACCAATCTATATCAGATTGTTAATATCAATAAAAGCTCGCTCAAGTTTGAAAACCAGACAGATCGGACCAGTAACAGCAGAGTTATGGCCCTTGGTTTTGTTAAAAATGCTATAATTTGCCTCGTCTTACGATAGGGCCTTTATTTTGCATCTGATCTTTGCCAAACTTTACCAGATTTTATGACTTTCTTCTTTTTATATTATTATTTGAATTTTTATTTTTTATTTTTTTTTACCTTTTTTTTTTTTACCTTTTTTTTTTTTTTTTAAATAATGTTTTTTTTGATTTTTTTCACATTTTTTTTTAGCTCTATGTTGGACCAGTCGGACAAGTAACAGGGGAGTTATGGCTCTTGATTTAGTTAAAAATGCTATATTTTGTCTCATTAATACGGTAGGGCCTTCATTTTTCATCTGATCTTTACCAAACTTTACCAGATTCTTTAGTTATGGCCCTTGATTTAGTTGATAACCTGTATTTTGCCCAAAACTTCCAAAAAAACATAAATGACAGTCTCTCGCTTCATTGATGTTATAAGAGCCATGTTAGCCAGTAGAGCGTCCACAGGCCCTCTTGTTGTTTTTTTGGCCTAACCTCATGAGTGAATTAAACAGAATGGAATTTCAATAGAACATATGGAATACCAGCGTCTAAAAGAATCTCTACCAAATTTCATTGTTATTTACAAAAATTAAATGACTGAAGCTGGTAAAAAGGCAGAGTAGAAATTACAAAAATACCTGATTCTATTGTATTTAGTTCAATTTTTAGCTTTACTGGCTTTAACGGTAACTTTTTTATGTCAACACTCTAGCACCTTCGTTTTTCATCCGATCTTTACCAAACTTTACCAGATTATTAATATCAATGAAAGCTCGGGCGAGTTCGAAAACCAGCCAGATTAGACCAGTAACACTGGAGTTATTGCCCTTGAATTATTGAAAAATGTGTGAACCTTTTTATGTCAACACTAGCACCTTTATTTTTCATCCGATCTTTACCAATCTTCACCAGATTGTAAATATCAATGAAAGCTTGGACAAGTTCGAAAACAAGCCAGTTCGGACCAGTAACACTGAATTTATTGCCCTTGAATTAACGAAAATTTGTATATTTTGTCTTTGTCAACACTCTAGTTCCTGAACCCCTGACCTGATTTCAACGAAACTTTGCAGGGATGATCAGTACCAGGCCTAGTTGTGCATGTCATCCCCTTGTTCCGGTTGAATGATTTTTGGCGGAATGATGGCCCTTTAAAGGTTTTAATACAAACACTTTGTCTGTACTAGTTCTGGCTGGATTTCAACGAAACTTTGCAGGGATGATCAGTACCAAGTCCAGTTATGCATATCATCGCTGTGTTCCAGTTGAAAGATTTTTAGCGGAGTTTTGGCCCTTTCAAGGTTTTAATACACAAATTTTGTCCGGACTAGTTCTTCTAAACCCCTGGCCGGACTTCAGGGAAACTTCGCAGTGATGATCAGTACCAGGCCTAGTTTTAATAGACAAACTTTATCCAGTCTAGTCTCTTCTGAACTCCTGGCCGATTTTTGACGGGGATGATGAGTACCAAGCCTAGTTGCGCATATCATCACCATGTTCCGGTTGAATGATTTTTGGCAGAGTTATGGCCCTTTAAAGGTTTCAATAAACTAACTTTGTACAGCCTAGTTCCTGAATGCCTGACCTGACTTCAATGAAACTTGACAGGAATGATCAGAACCAGACCTTGTCTGGACTAGTATTCCTGAACTCCTGGCTAGATTTCAATGAAACCTGACAGGAATGATTAGTACCAAGCCTAGTTGAGCAGATTGTTGTCATGTTATGATTGATGGATTGTTGTTGAAGTTGTGGCTATTTAAAGGTTTTAATACACAAACTTTGTCTGGACTAGTTCTCCGCAACCACTAGTTGGCGTTCAATGAAACTTTGTTGCGCATATCGTAGTCGTGTTCCGGTTGAATGATTTTGGCAGTTATGGCCCTTAAAATGTTTAATTACACAACTTTGTCTGGACTAGTTCTTCTGATACCCTGGCCTGATACCAGCAAATCTTGGCAGGGATGATGAGTACCAAGCCTAGTTGTGCATATCATTGCCGTGTTCCAGTTAAACAAATTTTGGCAGACAATGGCCCTTTAAAGGTTTTAATACACTAAAACAAACTTTGTATAGACTAGTTCTCCTGAATCCCTGGCAGGACTTGAGCTACACTTGGCAGAGATGATCAGTACCAAGCCTAGTTGCACATATCATCGCAGTGTTCCGGTTGAATGATTTTTGACAGAGTTATGACCCCTTATACACAAACTTTATCCGGACTTGTTTTCATGAATCCCTGGCTGGATTTCAGTGAAGCTTGGTAGGAATGATCAGTACCAAGCCTAGTTGCGCATATCATTGTCGTGTTCCCCCACCACAGACTACATATAGCCAGTAGAGCGATACAGGCCCTCTTGGGCCTCTTGTTTTTCTGAAGCTGCAAAAGACAAAAAAAAGATTTTAAATAGCTTATTTTTTCTAATATGCCAGAACAACTACCTTCATTTTTTTTAATTGTATCATTAGTATCTCATTTCATTATTTTGTACCTTCATTGTTCATATTTTTGCATGAATCATGCTGTAGTTCGGTGTGGCTTGCTTGTGTGGCGTTGTCCCTTGTATTCTGTGTGTCTGTTGTTAACAAATCATTAGAATAGTTTGACCAACAAGATACTTTTAAAACTTATTCCTCATTCTGATTTTTGTTTGTGGTGGAGGCAGACCACCCACTGATTCCTGGGTAGTACTGTATACCTCCCGCCATCCATAATAATGGCCACTTTCTCACTCACAAGCTCAACTTGTAAGTGAGAAAGTGTCCATTCTTATTGATGGCGGGAGTACTGGTTTTACCCAAGAATCAATGGGTGCTGCCTCCACCACAAAAAAAAAAAAAAATTGACTTTCGTATATGGCCTAAAAATGACGTAAAACACCATTCAATCTGATTGTCAGAGATGTATATATAAAAATAAACACAGAATAAAATGTGTGCATGATTTGATCAGTACAGTATATTTAAAGTTGGATGTGGAACTAAATTTGGCCGTATCTTTTTGAGAAGAAAAAATACAGTGTGAGTGTAATGGTTAATAAACGTCTTTCTTTGTACTGTTTTGTACTGCGTGTTTGTGATTAGTTTCTTCTCAACAACTTTTCTCTGGTTTTGCTTTCGCTCTTCTTTTTCCCTAGAGGCACCTCCTTTCAAATGTATAAATCAGAAAATAAGTCAAACAATGACAACTGTTGAAAGTTTTTTTTTTTAAATTATTTTGATGTGTAATTTTTGCCTAACAAGCTTTGTATCTGATTGGAGTGTGGTGTTTCTTTTTAAAGATGTTGCATTATGAAACACAAACTACCGGTATATACAGTTGATAGTCATTAACTTGATGTCTTGATTGTGGGGGCGGGGTGGGGTGGGGTGGGGTGATGGGACATGAAATACAGCAATATATGATCAAGAAAGAAGGATGGACAGGAGTTAACAATGTATAGGGCACAATGTTTAAATTGCAGAATAGAACAGTTGGTCATGAGTAGAGATTTTCCGAACAAAGATTAGTAATAGGCATGCATATGGTCACGAGTGGGCTTAGAGATTTTTTGAATATTGTAAAGTAATAGGCATGGATTTCTTCTAAATTTAAAATGCTTCTATCAAAATAAAAGTCATGAATTCAGTAAGAAAGAAAAACAATTCTTTGGTGCTTATAGTGTAAGAACTCAACTGTACTTATACTGTGTGTTCGGAATCATTTTTCGCCAATGAAATATTGAAACCGTCCAAAAATTAAAAAAAAAGGAAAAAAAGAAAAATAGAAGAAAAAAAAGGAAAAAATAAAAAATGAATGTAGGTGATGTGTAATAAACAAATAAAAAAAGTTCAAGTTAATCACAAGTGACTGTTTAGTGATATAATAACTTTGATGTACATTGAGTTTATACATGTTTTATGGAAGGGGGTGCTTATTTAAATTTCACTCGCAAGTTTCTTCCTTTTCTTCTACCTGACTAGTGTTGTACATACGCTAAGCAGTTTCAACCTGTACGAGGATGCCATCAGAGAGACCATCCACGAGTCAGACGAGCTCTCAGACGCCATCTCTGACCCTACAACACAGTAAGTATCCGTGCTTGGAGTGACAAACACGGGCACCGTGTTGGTTGTTGACTGTGATTGGAAAGGTTTACGTTTATAAAGCTATAGTGATGTGGCATTTACATTGTGATGTGTGAATTTGAGCTACAAATATTGCTAGTTTGGATATTCTTCTTCTTCGTTGCTGTGCCGTGTATCCCTGTCCACCATAGACCTCTGTCTCAACCATTCTAAATGTTGTCCTTTTTCTTATTTCTGCAGAACTTCACTGATGCAATGTAACTGAGTTGTTGAATAAGTTATATAATGTTATTCTTAATCATTCTCATCATCATCCTCCTCATTCTCAGCATCATCATCATCCCTCATCATCAGCATCCCTCATCATCATCATCATCCACCATCATCATCATCATCATCCACCATCATCATCATCATCATCCAACATCATCATCATCATCATCCACCACCATCATCATCATCCACCATCATCATCATCATCATCCACCATCATCATCATAATCATCATCATCATCCACCATCATCATTACCATCATCCACCATCATCATCATCCACCATCATCATCATCATCCACCATCATCATCATCATCCTCCATCATCATTACCATTATCCACCATCATCATCATCATCCACCATCATCATCATCATCCACCATCATCATCATCATCATCATCCGCCATCATCATCATCCATCATCATCATCATCATCATCATCCACCACCCTCATCCTTCTCTCATCATCCATCATCATCCACCCTCCTATTCCTCCTCCTCCTCCTCCTCTTCCTCCTCCCCTCCCCTCGTCATACTCATCATCATCATCATCATCATCATCATCTTCGCCATCAAGTTTTTATCATTAAATCATTTATTATGAAAATAAAGTCTCATACATGCCAATTGTCCAGCTTCACAACAGGGAGATTGGACTTCCAAATTAGGGAGATTTGGTCCAGATCAGGGAGATTTATGAAACGCCATCGCATTTTTTCCAATATTGAATAGAAATGTTGACAACTGTTACTTTATTTCTAATTTTATTACCTATACTGTATATATAAAATAGATGAAAACAAATGATAGGCATTAGGCCATAATAAATTAATTGCTAGATTATCATCCCTGCCCGTCCCCGTTTTTATGCCTCCACCACCGAATGGTGAGTGGGGATATAGCGTTAGCCATGTGCGCCCGTCCGTCCGTCCGTCTGTCCATCCGTTTTCTCTTTTCATAGCCCCTTTTTTGTCAAATTTTACGTGAAAATATCTGGTTGTCTATCTCCTCCCATACTTTTCAACCGATTGCTTGGAAACTTTACAGGATGCTTACCTATGATGTAAGGATGTGCATATCTTTTCGGCGTCAAAATCGACCCAGTATTACCGGAGTTATGGCCCCTTTTTTGTCAAATTTTACGTGAAATTATCTTGTATATCTATCTCCTCCCACACTTTTCAACTGATTTCTTCGAAACTTTACAGAATCCTTACCTAGGATGTCAAGATGTGCATATCGTTTCGGTGTCGAAATTGACCCAGTATTACCGGAGTTATGGCCCCTTTTTCGTCAGATTTTATGTTTTACAAAATTTCTTCACATAAAACAAGCTGATGCAATCAACCACCTGGTGATTGGTGAAGTTAGCGTTAATTGTCGGCATCACACCTATAATCTTCAATTAATGATGTACTTACTAGTAGGTCCGTGTTTTCATGACAAGGTGATAATTTGATAAACGTGATTGTTTACATGGCCAGAGCCTATTTCAATAAATCTCATCATGTGACGCTAGATGCAATTTCATTGGTTGGTTGCATGATCATAATCCCACCTTGATTGATTTGACACGCGACAGCTGTGAACTCCTTGTTAGACACGTGCTAAACACAGGCTGTGTATTACAAATTACTGGCAATCGACCATACTCGGCAAATAATTGATTTGCGGGAGATTTTGAACGGCTGCCGTGTGATCGGTACATCAAAGGCAAATCCAGTAGTCTACCGGAGAATGCGGGAGATTTGGCATGTATGAAGTATTGTTTTTGCATGTTTTATCACTATAACTGTGAATTGCTGCATGTATGTATGTATGCATGTTTTCTTGATGGTTGCTGTCTTACTTGTAACTATTTTAATTTCTGTTCCTTACCATACTTATAATTCCCTAATTATAATAACTGTAACCAGAAATAGGGTCAACGTGTGGCATATAAACACGGAGGTCTGTTTTACCTTTAAATAATTAACTTTCTGTTTCTGATTAAATATGAAATATTTTAATTAACATCATCTGGCAAAACGAGATGTTGGAAGACAACAAAACTGTAGGTTAGTGCATAAAAATTATGCTGTATCTGTACCTATTTTCTCGAAGGAATTATGAGATTGACAAGAAATATATCGAAGAACCGAATTCTGATTTGTTATGCAACATCACAATGGTTCCTAATAACTTATCGTAGGTTGGACCGTGCCCAAGTTTCAATTAGTACATTTCCAAATATGCGATAATATTAAAGAACAACTTTCTCGTCCATTTCAGGGTATCTGTGAGCAGACGGACGTTCGGGCCGGGGAACGTGAACGTACACGCCTGGTTTGGCGCCACGCCACAGCTGACAAAATGCATCTGGTCGATGGCCGTCGCACAACATCAGTTCTATCATGAGAGAAAGAACAGCAGGGTAAACTTTCCACCATTTCCTGTGCCGTGTCTGATTCATAATATTGTAACCAGGTAATGAAGTGGAAAGATTTGCCGATATTAACAGTCAATCTTCCGCTATTCTTTCAGAGGAAAAATGAAAATCCTGGTGTAGTAGTCAACTTTACCCCTCTCTGAAAGTTTCCTCAGGAAAGAATTGGCGAGCTGATTATTTCCCCAGAGAAACTTTTAGCAGGGTGGAAGGTCTCTGCGGAAGGTCTAAAAAGCTAACGATTATACAAAACTGTCTTCATCGCAATACAGAAAACGGAAGCAATAGTAGAAGAATTTGAAAATGTTTTCCAACTGTCTGCACCTGGTTACAACTTTCTTATTCCAGATTTGAGCTTAAGTACGGAAACACTGCAGTCTAATCAATAGCGCAAAAGTTATACATCCATAATTCAATCTTTCAAATTGGATAGAATTCAAGGAAAATGGGAAAAAACGGGAATGAACAGAACTTAATAAAGAGGAAACCTCAAGAGGAAAGAAAAAATCACTTTTCTGCACTTATGCTCAGATCAGATTGTTTGCCTTTATTGCCTTTCAGAACGCAGATCTGTTTCTTCTACTTTTAAACTTAATGTATATATATCGTGTATTTTGTATTTGTATGGACATTCTTGAAATGTGATACAAACCTCCCATTTATGTGTTCCCCATTGTTGGCCCAGATAGTCCCCTTATTGTGTATAGCCTCACTGTGGGATCACATGCACCCTGGGATATTGCCTGCTGGAATGCGGGATCATGTTGAATGTTGACTTACAGGCCACATTACCGTCGGTACGCAGCGTGAGCGAGCTCGCCACAGAACTCTCCAGGAGCACTTCCTCGCTGCCGGGATCCATTGGTTCGGACATAAGTCGCAGTGGAAGCTCTGCCAGCCTGCCCAGTCTTGGTGCCTCAAGATTTGATTGTAAGTATGGCTAGTGCACTGTTTACTGAATTATTTTTTTCTGTGGGCACCTTATTTAATGGTTTCTCTTTAAAAACTTAAAATTTTAACAAAAAAATTGTCAAGACGCAATCTAAAAAAAGGGATTATTTGAAAAGTAAACTTTAGAAAATTAACCCAGATGGAGAAAGTTCTGTCGACTCAAACATACCCAGAAACAGACAAGACATTGCTAATTAAATAAGAATTGGAAAACATCGTGTTGCACTATTGCAACTTCTAGTTACAAGAAAGGAATTTTGTATTGAATATTTGAAATTTAGGTTTGATTCGTCCTAAGTATTCCACACAAAAATATATGTCATGAAAGGAAAATAGCTAAAAAAAGAAAAAAGGATTTATAGATACGCAGAATACGTTGTTGGGTAACCTGCGTCACACTTTAACCTGCAACCTAATCTTGGCCAAACATGAAAACTTACCCCAAGGAACGTTGTTGCACGTGTCCAGTGACTGACTTTCATTTTGGCCGAGTTATACCCTTTTTCTGAAACTTTACCTTGCAACCTAACCAAGCTCATTACTTGAAAAATGTTTGACCTGTGTTCATGAAACTTCATACACATTGTCATGTTACCCCAAGGAATGTTGTTACATTGACTCTGACTTTCATTTCGGCAGAGTTTTGCCCTTTTTCCTGAAACTGTAACCTGCAGCCTAACCTAGCTCATAACTTGGCAGAATATTGACCTATGGTCATCAGACTTTTTACAGTTGTTCTTTATCAATTATTCAATGCAGAGTTATGCCCCTTTTATTTAGGGGAAAAAATCTGTTCCATTTTCAGGCCTGCCAAAACTTTTTAACACAAAATCCTGAGATTTTTAAAATTTAACATTTAAATTGCGCGAAGAACATTTTAAGTGGAAATTTGATGCAATTAATACAAGTTGGCGCATTGTTTGATAGTTACAGGAAATAATAAAATAGCATAGTAATTTGATTAGAAAGATTAGAAAGACTTGGTTTAGTTTCTACCACAACAGTTTTTTTTTTATGAAAATGCACTTACTTTTCTACACAGATGCGTGCTAAATGCAAATACAAAGTCAACTCTACAAATTATAATCATGGTACACAGCAGCAGCTGTTATAGTGGTACATGTACCATACACAAGGAGTTGCTAGTTCCTCACACTTACTATTTCAGTTAGGTTGACCAATTAAAAAAATCACAGATATTACTGCATTTTCCATGTTGTTATGCCACTGAAGGAACTAATTATGTCCTTAGGTGTTAATTGTATATTCAGTCAGTGCATTACACGGATGACCCTACTGATTCAACACTTGTATATATTCCTCTGACTAGGGAGCGTAACAGGACCAATTTTGGAATTAGCTGATAAACTGTGAAAGTATAGCTGTTAAATCATCAACATTTTGTTTTGATGGAAATCCGGTTACGCTATACGGAATAGTAAGAAAAAGTATGGGGACGTTTGTTTTACATAAATCTACAGTGATCTTTAATCTTTCAATATAGGGCAAAATCACATTGTTCACAAACCTACAAATCAAAAATGCTAATTTTATTTTCTGTTTACTGTTAGGTAGTGGTACTAGTAACTGTACTTGTGAAACATCAGTGAAAGGAAAGGCTTTACAAATAATGGTCAATACAATCATATAACCTTTACAATTATGTTCACACATTGTATCGCTTAGTATAATACTGTAATTTGTAATACAATAGGGATATCTGGGTAGCGCCATTCGTAATTGATGGAAAATAAAGTTTATACTTTAATAATTGGTTAACAAGTGCAAACAAATTTATTTTCGAGTTCACTCATGGAATTCAATAAAAGCGAACACAGTAATATACACACTTACAATATGGTTCACAAACAGCTTTCAATCAAACCCTAATATAACGTATTTAGTTATGTACATGACAATGACATATTGATGTGCCTCAGAGCTATAAACAGAATTAACGGTAAAATGCAAGTATCAGGGAAAACCGAATGAAATAAACAAAAATCAACGATAAACAGCAAAGAAACATATTATTAGTAAGAAAATATGAATATTTACATTATGATTGGACGCGAATTTATGATCACACGAATAAATCAGACACCCGGTGATTGGCGAACTTGAAGTCATGCGGAAATAATGTGATTTACAGTATATAATGGCAGACTATATCTAATGGCAGACTGTAGTAGCTCTAGTAAAGGATAATGCAACAATACCCAAGCACCCTTACTAAATAAGACATCGGAGTAAAATTGTAATTCTTGTTGACATATACAGGGTTTCCACGGGTCCTTGAAATCCTTGAAAGTACTTGAATTTGGAAAAAAAAAAAATCAAGGCCTGGAAAGTGCTTGAAAATTTGATACGGTACTTGAAAGTCCTTAAATTCTGGATTTTTGCTGTTCATCCCAAAAATGCCTATTGGTTGTGCGTTCCTAGAATATTTGTTGCCTGTTTTGGGCATTACATTGTACATCCATGCAAAAAAAAAGTGAATATTAGTCCTTGAATTTTGGAAAAAAGGTCCTTGAATTTGGCCTTACAATAAGGGTGGGAATCCTGCATATAAATACTGATTACTTTTAGTAAAGCAATTTTTTAGCTCTACTGGCCATGGGCCAGCAGAGCTTATGGGATGGTGTGTTGTCCGTCTTCCGTCGTCCGTCGTCCGACGTCCGTCGTCCGTTAACTTTTGCTTGTGTACACTCTAGAGGCCACATTTCTGATGCAATCATCATGAAACTTTGTCAGAATGTTTGTCTCAATGAAATCTCGGTCAAGTTCGAAAATGGGTCATGTGGGGTCAAAAACTAGGTCACTAGGTCAAATATTGGAAAAACATTGTGTACACTCTAAAGGCCATATTTTTGACCCGAGCTTGATGCAACTTTGTCAGAATGTTTGTCTTAATTATATCTTGGTCAAGTTTGAAAATGGGTCACATGGGGTTAAAAACTAGGTCACTAGGTCAAATACTTGAAAAACCTTGTGTACACTCTAGAAGCCGTATTTCTGACCCAATCTTCATGAAACTTTGTCAAAATGTTTGTCTTAATTATATCTTGGTCAAGTTCAAAAATGGGTCACATGGTGTTAAAAACTAGGTCACTAGGTCAAACTTTGGAAAAACCGTGTGTACACTCTAGAGGCCATATTTTTAACCTGATCTTGATGAAACTTTGTCAGAATGTTTGTCTTAATGAAATCTCGGTCAAGTTCAAAAATGGGTCATGTGGGGTCAAAAACTAGGTCACTAGGTCAAATACTTGGAAAAACTTGTGTACACTCTAGAGGTCATATTTGTTACCCAATCTTGATGAAACTTTGTCAAATTGTTTATCTTAATTATATCTTGATCAAGTTCGAAAATGGGTCACATGAAGTTAAAAACTAGGTCACTAGGTCAAATATTGGAAAAACCTTGTGTACACTCTAGAGGCCATATTTTTGACCCGAGCTTGATGCAACTTTGTCAGAATGTTTGTCTTAATTATATCTTGGTCAAGTTTGAAAATGGGTCACATGGGGTTAAAAACTAGGTCACTAGGTCAAATACTTGAAAAACCTTGTGTACACTCTAGAAGCTGTATTTCTGACCCAATCTTCATGAAACTTTGTCAAAATGTTTGTCTTAATTATATCTTGGTCAAGTTCAAAAATGGGTCACATGGTTTAAAAACTAGGTCACTAGGTCAAACTTTGGAAAAACCGTGTGTACACTCTAGAGGCCATATTTTTGACCCGATCTTGATACAACTTTGTCAGAATGTTTGTCTCAATGAAATCTCGGTCAAGTTCAAAAATGGGTCATGTGGGGTCAAAAACTAGGTCACTAGGTCAAATACTTGAAAAAACTTGTGTACACTCTAGAGGTTATATTTGTTACCCAATCTTGATGAAATTTTGTCAAATTGTTTATCTTAATTATATCTTGATCAAGTTCGGAAATGGGTCACATGAAGTTAAAAACTAGGTCACTAGGTCAAATATTGGAAAAACCTTGTGTACACTCTAGAGGCCATATTTTTGACCCAAGCTTGATGCAACTTTGTCAGAATGTTTGTCTTAATTATATCTTGGTCAAGTTCGAAAATGGGTCACATGAAGTTAAAAATTAGGTCACTAGGTCAAATATTGGAAAAACCTTGTGTACACTCTTTGTCAAAATGTTTGTCTTAATTATATCTTGGTCAAGTTCAAAAATGGGTCACATGGTGTTAAAAACTAGGTCACTAGGTCAAACTTTGGAAAAACCGTGTGTACACTCTAGAGGCCATATTTTTGACCCGATCTTGATGCAATTTTGTGAGAATATTTGTCTCAATTATAGCTTGCTAAAGTTCGAAAATGGGTCACACAGGGTCACACAGGGTCACACAGGGTCAAAAACTAGGTCACTAGTACACTCTAGAGGCCATATTTCTGACCCGATCTTGATGAAACTTTGTCGAAATGTTGTCTTAATTATATTTTGGTCAAGTTCGAAAATGGGTCCCATGGGGTCAAAAACTAGGTCACTAGGTCAAATACTTGAAAAACCTTGTGTACACTCTAGACACCATGTAGTACGACTCGATTCATCAATGGTATAATAGCCAGTAGAGCGTTCACAGGCCCTCTTGGGCCTCTTGTTTCATAGATAAAATGTCTACAAACTGGACAAGTTACAGGGGTGAAGAATTTATAATATGTTGAAAATCTGATGCCAATCACTTGATGCTAGATATATAAAACCCACTTTATTGCTGCATTAGAGAAAAGATAAATAAATAAAAAAGCACTAAATGTTTATTGAAATCATTTAATCCAGGCCATCTTACCTTTTGCACAATTAGCAATTGAATATGATCTAATATTTATGTGTGGCCCTGGGCATTTGGAAGGCTCGGCTAGTACTATACTTTGGACATTATAAATTGTTATGTTCAAATAGGTAATAAAGATGGTTATCACTGATCATTTACTTTGATCTATACTGTGGTTGAATGATTGATCTATGGCGTGACTAGGTGGACAATCCATCTATAGCCTGATTGTGGGTAGACAATTTTGTGGTAAAGTTTGGTAAAATTTAAATTTAATTATACTTTGTAAATAAGGGTGTGGTGGAACACTGTCTCTTCTTATTCCTCGGCTCGACCATTCATGCGTTTAAGACATGTCAATTTGGATTTAAATTCTCAGTGCAGTTATTATACTTCTATAGTTCTTCAGCAATTATTACTGCTCCTGTTATTTGCTGTTACTTACATGAACAGTCTTGCACATACCAGTTGGCACAGGATTATCCATAGAGCGAAAATTAAAATGAGATTTTGAATTCTATAAAAACATTAAAGCAATCTTGGGTTATAAAAGGTACACACGACAATCTTGAATAAATAGCACCTCAGTTTATTAATCCAGTATCATTTGACTTTAAATCTGCCTGCACATAATTAAATGAAAGGTAAAACAATTTGGCATTTCAAATGCTCGTTGTTATTCTACCTTAGTTTAAGTATCCTATAGTGCTCCGTGGTTGTAAACCTTCGTCTCTCACCGGGTTCGAATCCCACTTGGAGCTTGACTTGTAAGTGAGCAAGTGTTGATTCTTATGGATGGCGGGAGGTGTACAGTACTGGTTCTACCCGGGAAAAACGGGTGGTCTGCCTCCACCATAAAAAAAATCGACCGTCATATATAACCATACATGTTGAAAATGACGTAAAACACCATACAAACAATCAAACAAACACATATCATATAATTGTTGCAATGTAGTCAGCACTTAATAATATGCAAAGACATTTTTCTGAGAACTATTTAAATAATATAATTAACGGTGATATGCCAAAATATAAGTTGTATAGAAAAACAAAGTGGGGTGACGCGAGTTTTAAAAAAATCAAGATTGCCGTGCGTCCCTTTAATGGTGAGAAATAGTGAAAAACTCAGTACTGTTCAAACTAAATAAGTCTCGCTCCCTATTTTGTAGGGTTGCCAAATATACCACATGGGTATTGTAGAGGTTCATACTGGTGGTCATAGACCACTATTGCATTTTCCATCGACTTACGGTTTAATGTTTTCCCATCAGACATGTAAACGAAAACCCCAGGCTTTTGAACAACCTATTTTTAATGCCACTTTTATGTTTCCGAAGGTCATGACCCTACAATTTCAGGAAATTTCCAAACAAATTTATGAAAATCACGCACTTTCCTTTTTACCATGTCATATCATAGAACAAAATCGTATGGATGAAAAATAATATGTTAAATAATAATCAGAAATAAATAATAAATTCAAGGAAATATAATTGAATTTCCCACCTAGTCTCGTCCAGTCAAAACGAGGCTTATGTATGGATTAGACATGGGACTATCCATGTACTTTTTCAGCCAATCAGCCTGTCATTTGCAATAGGGTACTCTAACCTGATGGTGGAAATTTTTCGCTATCTGATTGGGATATCAGCGATTGATTCATTTTCTTGCATAAATTTCACATTTTGTAAAAAGAATAAAAGAAATGAAATTGAGATGAAATGAAATAGGGTTTTACATGCTAACACATCGTATTAGGTTATATTGGGACAGCAACCTCAGAGGGAGATGGGATGAAGGATGAAGTTTCCCATCAGACATGCCTCCCCCAGGGAGAGAACCCAAGTGGTGTAGGGGTCTGTAGCTCTATAGCCAAGGCCTTACCCATTGAACTACCGAGGGAGAACGTTTTTCCCGTAATATTCCACTAAATACAAAATGGTGTTTCTAAACAGAGCACTTTTCTGAATTGTGCTTGCATTTTGTCTGCACCCATGCATAAGAAAAATCACCAACTTGTGTTTAAAAAAGAGACTGTTCTTATCTGGCATGCAAGAACATTGTCTATCATGACTGAAGAAAAAAAGCTGTCTTTTACATAAAATAGCAATCTCGTTAAAACCATATCCTAATTACGCTTGATACTCTCCGCTATAGGATCTGACCACACTCCCTTGTAGGTCACGTCTAATCGACCTTTCATCTACTCAATATTCATGAGAAGATCAACTAAGTTCAACCAATGAAATTGCGCGTTTCATATGCATTTCAGATGACGGTCGAGCGAACTGAACAAAAGAAAATCCACATAGATCTATATCCGAATAAAGATAAAGTCTTCGTGTGTTATAGCTGTGGATCGCACGATAAATTTAAAGAAATGCACTAAATGGAATGTTTTATATCAAGCTACGAAGAAAATCATGGGCGCTGCCATGTATGTTTTGAAAATATATATTCCACCGAAATTATTACGACATTAGTACTCTAAATAGTAAGCCGTAGTACATCGGCCCGCTTATGGGTTGATAGCGCTCTCGACTGTTGACCCACAAGTGTCATTTTAGTGTGGGTTCAATCCCACGAATCAGTAAAAAAAATTGTACTGCTATTAAATTACGTCAAACACTTTTCTTTATTTATTTTTTCAGTAAATATTCAATAATGGTTGGTGTATTATGTTTGTCAACATGTATTGTGTTTTATAAGCTAAAAGTTACGGACATTGTCGCTTTCAATACCGAGCATAGACTGCTCCACGGCGTTTTACTGAAACACGACATGCACAGTGAAGCAGTCTATACCGAACAATTTGGTAGGCTGAAATCTGATTGGCTAATCGTAAGGTCAATCTGACGTGATCTTCAATGGAGCGTTGTCAGATCCTTGCAGTGTCGAGTATCGTAGTGTGATAAAGCGTATAGATTAGAATAGTGACTTTAGAAACCACTTCAGTGTTTAATCCATATTTTTCATTTTCTGTTAATTGTTGACAGACAATCTCACTAACGTTTTGCAATTCACCGCCAAGTTTACTTAGAACAGTTGGACAACATCTTGATGATGAAAGGCTCAGTGTGATTTGGAGTTCCTATTGTATTCTGGACATGTCTGTTTGATTTTATATGGCAACATTCAGGATAGATACTGTTTCCTAATCAATGTTTTGTCATTGTGGATGGCAATTTTGGTAAATGTTGTATGATGTAAGGTTTCTTTTCTGGCAATGAATATGTATTGTAAAGGACATGCTGCAAAATAGTTGTCTATATATTTCTCATTGGACATTCGTCTGCATCCTAATACTCACATGTGGGAGGCAGTGGGTTGAACCCCCACCGGGTCATACAATACATACTTGGTGGATAGATACATGATGGGACCAACTGGTTTATGTCACCATCTGATGGACGGGCTAAGGGAAAGTGTCTTGCCCAAGAATCTGTGCAGCCGGTGAGGTTTGAACCCAGGTCTTCTGGATTTCAAGTCCACTGTGCTATCCACAGGGTCGTGCCAGCCCCTCAAGCTTTGGAATGATCTAATGGTACTAAGAAGTAACATTGTATTTGGTAAGCATCAGTCAATAAAATAATATACAAATAAAAACAGGCCAGTGTTTGTATTTGTTTTTATTATGCCATTGTAATTTGGTCTTCAAAACATACTTTGTTTTGTTCACTTTGCTATTTTGAAACAAGAGACACTTATATTAAATTTCAGGAAGAGATATTAAGTTATATAAAACAAGTTATATTGCAGTTGCACTTTTATTATTGATGTTTACATTGGAAGTAGGAAGTTAGAAATATTTAGATGAAGTGTGCACTGTAACTTTTTTTTATGTGGATTTTCTAGTATTGTCAGTAAAAGCTATGTGTAAGTACATGTAAAATTGGTTCAAGTCCAATTTTCAATAATATTTAATAAAACAAAAAAGGTGCATATATCAAAACACAACCTCATGTTGCTGTTAAATAAACAAATTAATAAGACATGATTGATTGAACTAAACATTAGATAAGGAAGTCTTGTTTAAAATTAAAATGAGTTATCATAAAACACATAATGTTACTTTGAATACCCTAACATGTTGACATGTTTCAGTATGCAAGTGTTCCTTTATTAAAATATGAACAGGATGTGATGTAAGTGTTCCTTGATTAAAATATGAACAGGATATGATGCAAGTGTTCCTTGATTAAAATATAAACAGGATATGATGCAAGTGTTCCTTGATTAAAATATAAACAGGATGTGATGCAAGTGTTCCTTGATTAAAATATGAACAGGATGTGATGCAAGTGTTCCTTGATTAAAATATGAACAGGATATGATGCAAGTGTTCCTTGATTAAACTATGAACAGGATGTGATGCAAGTGTTCCTTGATTAAAATATGAACAGGATGTGATGCAAGTGTTCCTTGATTAAACTATGAACAGGATATGATGCAAGTGTTCCTTGATTAAAATATGAACAGGATGTGATGCAAGTGTTCCTTGATTAAAATATGAACAGGATATGATGCAAGTGTTCCTTGATTAAAATATGAACAGGATGTCATGTAAGTGTTCCTTGATTAAAATATCAGGATGTCATGTAAGTGTTCCTTGATTAAAATATGAACAGGATGTCATGTAAGTGTTCCTTGATTAAAATATGAACAGGATGTGATGCAAGTGTTCCTTGATTAAAATATGAACAGGATGTGATGTAAGTGTTCCTTGATTAAAATATGAACAGGATATGATGCAAGTGTTCCTTGATTAAAATATGAACAGGTTGTCATGTAAGTGTTCCTTGATTAAAATATGAACAGGATGTCATGTAAGTGTTCCTTGATTAAAATATGAACAGGATGTCATGTAAGTGTTCCTTGATTAAAATATGAACAGGATGTCATGTAAGTGTTCCTTGATTAAAATATAAACAGGATGTGATGTTTAGTATGAGATTGTTAACAGAATTAGTCCAGTCTTTTTTAAAAGGGGTGGTGACATAGATCTATGGTTAGCATGCTGTCATTGTAATCAGGGATACGAGTCCTAACCCCACCAGCAAATGGATGAAGTGCTCTAAATTTTACAGAATTTTACAGGAAGTACTGAACTACACTACCAGTTTTGCCATATATTAGTATAGTATGATTCTTATACGATTCTCATATATATATGATACTTACACAAAAGGAGCAGTACATGGGTCTTATATAAAACCTTTTATATAAGAATCATATCATATGAGAATAATTCTATAAAAGTATGACACATATTTTTTTCATGATTTTTTTCCAGAAAATGTGTGTGTTTTAAAACAAAACTTTATATGACATTCTGAATGTATCAGTATCATCTAAGAGGTATCATATGAGAATCATATGAGGCTACTTTTATATAAGAATCATATGATTCTCATATGTGAAGGCAATCATGTTTATTATATATGGCAGAATTGCCAATCGTAGTCATTGAAATTAATTGAATGTTGTTTAACGGGTAGAATACAACCACTGCAAACACACCGTCACATACAGAGGGGTAGGACCCCCCCATTCATATTCATTTTGTCATTTTTTGTTCATGCTCATTAAAGGTCTTCATCATGACCCCTGCATTGTTTCAGGTGCCATCTCGCTCACATCACTAAGAGCAGTGGCAGAAAAACAATAAACGTGGCTCCAGCGTAAATGGAGTTTTTACGATAGAATTTGCAGCAACTCTGCAGTTCAGGGTGAGAAGGTTCTAGGCCCATTTCCCATATTTTATCTCGATGTACATGGAAGATGAGCCTGGCATGTTCATGCCTGTTAGGCGCCATATAACCTGTAATGTGTTGGTGCGCCTTAAAACCCCAATTCAATTCAAGTTGTTTAACGGCGCATCAACACAGTACAGGTTATTTAGTGGGAAGAATACATAGGAATCTGGGAACCGTGCCCTACTCTTATTATCGAATATATTCCTTGGTTCTTTAATGTGCTCGGAGGATAGACCAATACACGGGACCGCTCGACTTACGTCCCCATCTGACGGACGAGGCTAAGGGAAAGTGTCTTGCCCAAGAACACACCGACGAAAGTCAGTGGCACCCGGGGCCTCCGGTTGATGCAATCACACAAGTCCACTAAATCAACGTTAGTCTCACTAGATCCTGCCTGATTCAGTGCCTGTAGTGTTGGGCAGTACTGGTGCTCTCGTAGTTTCCTGATAAGAATAGGACCACCGTCTATCCTTGAAGGAGTAGAACTCCTCAAAATATGTGTCCCCTTCATTTTTGGTAGACATTTCGAAGAAAAAAAGCAAGTTCATCACTTGATCGTTGTTGATTTATTAGGTACCGCAGCCTTTATCAGACCTGCCGGGTTTTATATGTAAGCTTGTATCTCAAAAACTATTTTGCATAATGGATTGAAATTTCACAAATATTTTCAGCAAAATTAGACATCATAGGAGTCCAGTTCTACAACTCAGGCTTTTATTTTAACAGAATTATGGCCCCTTTTGTACTTAGAAATTTGGTTAAAGTTTTGTATGTAAGCTTGTCAACTTAGGGATCTTTTAATTTAAATGTTTTATTATATCTTAAAACTCAATGACACATCACACATGCATTCACTTTCATATGGAGAACTCAGAGACAAGTGCCATAATTCTGTTAGACAATAAAGCAGAATTATGCCTTCAACTTAGTTTCGCAATAAATAGACTAGGATTCGAAAGTTCATTTTTAGCTCAACTGATCAGAGATCAGCAGAGCTTATGCCGTGGTGCGGCGTCCGTCTGTCTGTCCGTCCGTCTGTCCGTAAAAAAAATTTGTAGCGACTACTCTGAAACTACTTGACGGATTTTCATGAAACTTCACAGGAATGTTGCTCTTGATGTCTTATTGATCCTAGCAAAATTTCAGGTCGGCCGGAAATTCAAAAAGGCCGCCACGGCTAAAAATAAATTTTCAAAATACAAGTTTGTAGTGACTACTTCTTGAAAACTATAAGTGATAATGATATGGGACTTTTTCTAAAATGATCAGCATGACAAGATGTTAGTCCTCGTCAAAAATCGTTTTGATTCGACGTTAAACATGGCTGCCAGCGGCCATCTTTGTTTACATAGAGTTATATAGTAAAAACTTGTAGCGACTACTCCTCTGAAACTACTTGGCGGATTTTCATGAAACTTTACAGGAATGTTGCTCTTAATGTCTTATTGATTCTAGAAAAATTTCAGATCGGCCAGAAATTCAAGATGGCCACCACAGCTAAAAATAGATTTTTAAAAAATAAGTTTGTAGCGACTACTTCTTGAAAACTATTAGTGATATTGATATGGGACTTTTTCTAAAATGATCAACATGACATGATAGTTATCCGAGTCGAACATTATTTTGATTCGACGTTAAACATGGCTGCCAGTGGCCATCTTTGTTTACATAGAGTTATATAATGAAAATTTGTAGCGATTTCTTCTCTGAAACTACTAGACGGATTTTCATGAAACTTCACAGGAATGTAGCTCTCGATGTCTAATTGATCCTAGCAAAATTTCAGATCGGCTGGAAATTCAAGATGGCCGCCACGGCTAAAAATAAATTTTCAAAAAACAAGTTTGTAGCGACTACTTCCTGAAATCAAAATCAATCAGTAGAGCTTCAAGGTCATTGACCTCTTGTTATTTGTGTCATGCTCATTACCGCAAATCAATTTAAAAGATGGCCCATGTGTGCTTTCTGGCATGCTGCGCTAGTGGTGGCAAAATATGACCTTCATGGTGACATCATAAATTGAGAGTATGGAACACAAGTTCTGCAAGGGTGAAGGTTGGAGGCCCAATATTCTTTCCACGTAAATAGAGGATGGATCTGGAATCCTTATTCCTTTTGGTATCATAAGTTGTAACTTTTTTCTTATTTTTTTGCACCTTGAAACACTTTGAAACAACAGAACTTCAACCTCTTGTTTGTACAAGCTGAGGGACACAAATGTTGAGATAACACAACTCATCCAAGTCATTCACTTCATAATTAGTTTGAAAGAGTTCTTCTTGACTTCAAGTGTTTCTTGATGATGTCATACATACTGGTGACTGTACCATTAGCTTCAATAATTGTCCCTGCCTTTTCCAAGAAGGGATAAAAATAATTGTAAAATAATTATACTAAAATAAATGGTTAAACATATACATGTGAGAAAATGAAAGCAATCAAACCTGGTTTACCTTTACATATTGCAGAGACTTGTAAATATTATATATATTAACCCTTAGCCCGCTAAGCACGACTATAATAGTCTTTGCGTCCATTGTAAACCCATCAGCCTGAGAGTAACTAGCAGGGTTTACAATGTCCAGCTGCTACTGAGTCATTTCTCCAAAACCCCTTTGTAACATAAATGGAATGGTCTAAATTTAAAGAAAGGACAGTCCATTATGCATGCAAAGCGGGCTAAGGGTTAAATAGAATATGTCATATAGAACAAAAAGAAAAGCATAAAAGGAGGGAGGGAGAGTGGCCGCAGGGAGGTGGGAATGAATTAACATACATTATTTTATTTTTTGGTGGGTGAAAACATTTTGGGTAGTGGGTAAAAACAGTATGGGGCATCAAGTTACATACAGAAAGTCATATACTTTCTTGTTTTGCCCCCACCCCTCATTCTCTCTTAAGGGCACGAAGGGAGATAAATGTGTACAAAATGGGGGACACCCTATATTGTCTAACAAAGTCATCATTCACTCAGCACAGATTCCTATCTAAAAATTGTGGTAAATTTAACGAAGAATATTCAGCTGCTCGTGATATTCCATGTAGTGCCTCGGTGGTCGAGAGGGTAAAGACACTGTGAAAGCTTCTCCCCTCGCTGCAGGTTTGAGTAAGAAAGTGTTGATTCTTAGGGGACGGCAGGTGGTGTACAGTAATAGTTCTACCCAGAAATCAGTGGGTGGTCTGCCTCCTCCTCCTCCAAAAAAATAACCGTCATACATAGCCTAACATGTGCTGGAAAATGACGACAAACATTTATGATAATCACCACATAATGGGCCCACCTTGTTGATTTGCACTTAATAATGTGAGAATAATAAATCTTAGAATTACACTCACACACATTCTTTCATTGTAGTCATGTTTGATGGGAGTGAAAAATGCATATACACTGTTATAAAAAGTTGGAAATGAAATATGTATAAAAAGGACACATTTGTTACACAGGTGTAACCTAATAAGGTTATGACCGCAACATTAATATGTCTTAGTCTGGTAGGAGTGGTCCCTGATTACTTTAATGTGACATTTTACCTTACAGTTACCTGGTATAACCACATGTATCCCTACACTGGCCATAAGTAGTCCCTGTCATCCAGGCACAGGTGGTCAGTCGTAAATCCGGCCAAGATGAATGGGCGGCTTGTGTCCATGATGTTGATATGGTCATTAAGGCCATGTAGATGATCTTGGGGCCGAACATTGATATGTTAAGTGCTCCAGCCGGTCATTGCAGCTTCATAGTCCAGGCCAGAATTTGTTGACATTATAACCCTTGTAATTGTCATATTATCTTGTCTTTCTTAATATTTCGTTTCTTTCATGACTGATTGATTGGTCTATAAAAGTTATGTTAACAATTTCCTCAGTTTTTGTGCGCCATTTCTCCAAATTTGGTAGTCTGTCGGACCTTAAGGGCACAATAGAGTACGGACAATTTCAGCAGACAGCTTGTGTTGGTCATCCATTACGATTATCTCGTTATTGTCATACTTCCTTACTTCTGTATAATCATGCTCTCTCCATAACTCTTCATTAACTCCATGCTTACAAGCTTTCAGACATTTATTACTGCATTTTAAAGATTGTCAACAGACAATTTATGGAATTTGAATAACCCATTACCCCAATAGATCTTCATACATTTGATAACCAGTAGTCAGTGCTTATAACCAATGTTTTACAACCATAAGGAATCGTATTACGGTTGTTATTGAAAACTTACTGAAGAATGCAAATAATCTTTCTATAATAGCTGGGTAACTGATGGCGTGTCAATGTTAACTATTTATGGGAAAGGTCGTTCTTTAAACTGTCATCAGAAAGTAGATTGTCTAGTCTGTACAGATACCGTGATATAATTTTCAAATTATATTATTGGGAGCATTTCTGTTTGTCAAGTCATGTAAATTTTATTTAAAGTCAGCAAGACATATAAACAATCAATATAAGCCATTAAAAAGCTTTTAAACGGACATGAATAACATGAGATTGACTGTGACAGCAGAAGCATTGCCAAGATGCTATGATAGAGGTAGAATCTGAATATCAGAAAAAGTATCTTGAAGAGCTTGCCTGACTTGCTGTGTCCATTTTGAATTATTTTTTTTGCCTACTAAAATATTAAAAGAAAGTTATAAAGTAGTTATATTTTAATAGATACTGCTTTCATGATATTTTAATAGATACTGCTTTAATGATATTTTAATAGATACTACTATAATGATATTTTAATAGATACTACTATAATGATATACTAATAGATACTGCTTTAATGATATTTTAATATTTAATAGATACTGCTTTAATGAAATTTTAATACATACTGCTTTAATGATATATTGATACTAGTGTGCATTATCGAAAGACTGTTATAACTTTAATAATCATAAATCATACAGTTGTTATTAGTGGATATATTGGTAGTCTGTCACCAAAGGTTGCCCAGTTTCAGAGGACGAACATCTCCAGACGTTTATATCTGTCTAGGAATAAAAATAATAATACATGAGTTACAATGATTGATTGAAACTTGTTGCAATATCATATCTTAACATTCTGGTTATCGATGATCGAGTTATTCCAGTAGACAATACTAAAGACAGTCATATCTGTTCTTCTCTTATTAAATTATTGTATCATATCAGTCTGGCTATTGATTTATGAGGTCCGCCCCACTGAACAGTACCCAGTTATTTATCTTCTATGCCTAGATTTAGTAGCCATGTTATTTTGCTTCTGTCGATTTTTGTTAAACTGTCTTAAATTGAGTAATCCAAGATACTGTTGCTATTATTATTATATTTTTTTTGTTCTGTTGGTCATCATTGAAATACTTATGAGTCTGGCCATTGCTGTATGAGCTTCCCCGACTGAACCATACCCAGTCATCTATCAATTTAGTATGCAAGATTGTAGTTGAAACACAGATCTAACAACATATGGGACTTCCTTGTATGGACTACTGCTGGACATTTTAACTCTTAACCTGCTAAGGACGTCTATAATAGCCTTTACGTCCATTGTAAACCCAGATCAGCCTGCGAGTAATTCACAGGCTGATCAGGGTTTACATTGTCCTTACTCACAGGCTGATCTGGGTTCAATGTCAGGCTGCTGATCAGTCATTTTCTCCCAAAACACTCCTTTGTCACATAAATGGAATGGTCTTAATTCAAAGAAAGAACAGTCCTTTATGTATATGTAGCAGGTTAAGGGTTAACAGATTTTGGTGATACTTGGTAGGAAGTATCATTATGAAGTCTAGTTGGGCGGTGCTGTTTCAGTTCTATTGACTTTTATCACCATTGACTTTCGTCAGAGTTATGACCTTAATTCGGTTGATCGCTTGCAGCGAGGGCAGTCATGTCCACAGACACATTTCTAGTTGTTTGTGTATCATTCAGCTACAATTTTAACCCTTAATGCGCTAAGCACAACTATAATAGCCTTTGAGTCCATTGTTCAGCCTGTGAGTATCTCGCAGGCTGATTACAATGTCTGGCTGCTGTTCAGTCATTACCCCCAAAACACCCCTTTGTCACATAAATGGAATGGTCTTAATCAAAGAAAGAACAGTCCATTATATATATGTAGCGGGTTAACGGTTAAATATATTGTTATCGTGAATATGTCTTGGTTATCTTAAACTGGGAATGTAGCGACACAACCAAACAAGCTCTTTTTTTTGGGAGTTCTGACAAACTTGGAAAAAGTTGAAAGAATTATCAAAATCGGATGATAAACAAACAAGATACGACCATTTAAAGTTTGTTCTAAAACGAATATGGGACACGCCATTTTTAGAACTATGACATCATAGTTCCATATTACATTATATGGAATATTGATAAATATCATTTAAAAGGAAAAAAATCACTGCAAATGAACGATTTTTTTTACTGGTCATATAAAGCATTATTACCATTAAGTATTACATATTTTTCATACAGTTGCTGCCATTATTTCCCTATAAATCAGTAAATTTTCATATTTATAAATATTCCATATATGGTCATTTAGAACCGTGATGTCATAGCCCTCAAAATGGCCGCTTCCATATCCGTTTCAACAGAAACTTCAGATGATCATATCTTCTTTGTTTATTATCCGATTGTGATAATTCTTTCACCTTTATTCATTTTTTTCAGAACTCTCAATTATAAAGATGGTTTGGCTGTGGCGCTACATTCCCTTTAATAACTGCAACAAGTCAATGAAAGATTATCTTTATTTCCTTGAATAGTGTTTTACATAATTTTTAGCACATGTTAGGCCATATATGACAATCGATTTTGTTTGTGGAAAATGTAGATTCTTACAGATGGCGCGAGGTATACTGTACTGGTTCTACCCAGAAAAAATGTGGTGGTCTGCCTTTTCCCATTTGACAAATCGAGCTTCCATTGGGATTCGAACTCGCAGCGGTGAGAAAGTTTTAGACGCAGCGTCTTTACTATCCCGGCCACGGAAGTTCTGAAAGATGATCTGATGTCACATAATAATTAGTGATTTCAGAACATTTCTGATTTGGGAAAGGTTATTCTTTGGCTATTTTCTTTATATTGGAAACAATTCAAAATAAGATGGAAGACGACCTGGGCCCCGTTTTATGAAACAACCTACGACCATTTTGATCGTAAATCAATTTCTTAAATGCTTCACTATAAATTACACATTTCAAATAAACGTGATTTCATTTATTTTTTTTATGCGTGTGATATTTCTGCACTACGTGCAAACATAATTGTCTACATTGAACGCTTAGGTGAAAAAAGTGAACGATTTTAAAATTTGGAACTTATCGTAAGATGTTTAATAAAACGGGGCCCTGATGTTACATTATAATTAGTGATTCTGACGTGGGAAGGGTTATTCTTTGTTATTGGAAGCAATTCAAAATAACATGAAAGACTTGATCTGATTTACATTATAATTAGTGATTCTGATTTGAAAAAAATAAATCGTTGGAAACAGTTTAAAGTGAAATGAATATGATATGATAAAGTCACATAAGAATAGTGAATTCACAACCTTTTCTGATTTGGGAAAGGTTATTCCTCGGCTATCTTTATTATTGCAAACTATGAAAAATTAAATGAAAGAGTTTATATGATGTTACATTAGTGTGAACGATTTTCGGAGTTAAGGAATTAATATATATCTAAATATTTTTGGAAACGTCCTAACATGATTAAATTTATAGAATTAATTAACTCAACAAATAAAGTTAGAATTCGTAAATTAGGTATATTTATTTATGAAGCTTTTAAATTAAGAAATGAACTGTTATATAGAATATAACTGTATTTTTTCGAATAACGAGTGTGTATATGAATAAATGAAATTGTAAATAATATGTAAATCTCTATGTACGGTTGTTAACACCTTCTCAATTACACATGATTGCATAATGGCTTATGAAAGTTATATTGTGATATAATATATAATTACTGTATTCATATATATATATATACATGTATGTGTACTAATTACTGCACTGCTACCATGTTATACTTTGTATTTGTATCCTCACGGGCTTTATAGCCTATTGGAATTTTGAAATAAAAGTGTCATTATAATTAATGATTCTGATTTGAATAAAAAAAATCAGTCTTTGGCTATCTTTATTATTGGAACAGTTTAAAATGAAATGAATAGGAAGATCTGAAGGCGCAATTAGTGAATTACAACATTTTCTGATTGTTTATTGGCTCTCTTTATTATTGCAAACAATTTAAAAATTAAATGAAAGAGTCGATATGATGTTAACACATGGGTCGAATTGATGGACCATATCATGACAAGTGATTGATTAATTGTAGCCTTGTCACAATCTTGTCACAATCTTGTCAATCAAAACAAGTGTACTTGTCAGTAATTTAGTATTTTTAGTTGTACATTTCCTTACATACTGTACTGACCCCTGAGGGTAAAGGGATTGTTAGTAACCAATTAATAAAAATATTCACCTCATTTGATTTGAAATTAAAATAATGGGAAACAGTTTTAGTGTGTAAAATATTTCACACAATTTAAATTGACTTTGAAATAAAGGGAAACAATTTGGTTGATTTGAAATTGAAATAATGGGAATATTTCGCACAATTTAATTTGAATTTGAAATAAAGGGAAACAATTTGGTTTGTTAAAGTTTGAATTTTATTTTGAATGGTTTCAAAGGAAAACACTCATCTGTGTGAAGTGGTGGCAGTGACAAAAATTTATCACATCTTGAATTTAATCATGTCTAATTACTTCAAGTGATTATAATTGTTTGTTAATTGGCCAAACTTCAATTTGTTAAATACTTGTTAATGAGTCATTGTAAAGTTGTTTACAAAAGTAAAGCATTCTTTGCAAAAACATCACCCTTTTAGTGTTTGTATTAAGATGCTAATTTATTTAAATGGCAAAATAAATTAATGAGATGGCAGATTAAAGCAATACTTCAAGATTTATCATTATAACCATTGATTTAATATGAGATGGCAGATAAAAAAAAAAGCAATAGTTCAAGATTTATCATAATAACCATTGATTTAATATGAGATGGCAGATAAAAAAAAAAGAAAGCAATACTTCAAGATTTATCATTATAACCATTGATTATAACCATTGATTTAATATGAGATGGCAGATAAAAAAAAAAAAAGCAATACTTCAAGATTTATCATTATAACCATTGATTTAATATGAGATGGCAGATATAAAAAAAAGCAATACTTCAAGATTTATCATTATAACCATTGTTATAAAATGATAAATCTTGAAGTATTTATTAAGCATTAAAATTACACCTTGATTTATTAAATGAGCATTAGCTGTATTTTTCAGCTTATAAAACACAAAATAATTACGTTGACAAAACATTACACAACTACAATAATTGAATATTTACTGAATAGAAAGAAAAGGTTTTGTTAGAATTTAATAGCACTACAGAAAAAAAAAGTAACACTTTGTGGGGTTGATCTCCAAGCCCACAATAAAATTACACTCGCTGGTAATAACAGACAAGCACATTACCAGTTTAGCTACACAGTAAAGTTACGTGAGGCAAGACATAATATGATCAAAAACCTAATGGCTAATGGATGTCAGAGAACAACAGAAATGTAAATATTGCAGTCCCAGCGATGTTCACGAACATTAAATAGCATCTGTGTGGCCGAATGGTTAACGAAGTTGCGTTGTTAACCTTTGCCTCTCACCACTGTGGATTCGAATCCCACTGGGAGCTCGACTTGTGAGAAAGTGTCGATTCTTACGGATGTCGAGAGGTGTACAGTACTGCTTCTACCCAGGAAAAGTGTGTGGTCTGCCTCCACCACAAAAAATTTAATCTAGGACAAAAGCCCCTCTCTTCACCCCCCACCCCCCACTCACCCCCCCCCCCCCCCCCCCCCACCACACACCCGGACAAAAGCCCCCTGCTCATTTTTGTATAGGTGGACAAAAGCCCCCTCATGTTTTTTACAAGGTGGTTAAAAAAAAAACTGAACTTTTTACAAGGTGGACCATAATAACCCCCCCCCCCCCCCCTGATATTTTTGCAAGGGTGGACAAAAAAAAACCTGTACGAAATCCCCCTCATATATGTCTTTTGCAAAATGTTATTTTTATAATTCTTTCAAAGCAAAAAAACAACAACATTGTTTTGGAGTAAATTTAAGAGGAATTTTAATAACCAATTTAGCATGATGTTGTCTTATTGGAATTCTTTAATTAGCTGTTAATTGTCTATTTTCGTACAGGGGTTTTTTTGTCCACCATTGCAAAAATATCAGTGGAGGTTATGTCCACCTTGTAAAAAGTTCAGGTTTTTTTTTGTCCACCTTGTAAAAAACATGAGGAGGCTTTTGTCCACCTATACAAAAATGAGTACGAGTAGGGGGGCTTTTGTCCGGGGGGCTTTTGTCCGTATACCCCAAAAATTGACTATTGATATAACAAAATACCATTTCGTATTGATGGAGAAAAGTACCAAGTGCATATACAATGTATAGTGAGATAGCTCCTTAAACCACCAATAATGGGACAGTTATTATATTATCTTGTCATTACAACACTTGTGTGACAAATAAAGTCATGTTATACTTTCTAAAGATGATTCATATTTTTCTTCTCCGACAAACAAAAAGAAGAAGAGTTCATGCAACTTTTTATACTTTGCCCTTATTTTTAGATGATATGACACACTTGAGGTCAATTTATCGCGTGGAGTTGTTATGTTGACAGAGTATTTGAAGATCTTATCTTGCGTATTTCCGGACTAACTTAAAAATAAATCCTTGAGTTAATATGCACTATTGACATTCTTTCGCTTGAAAAATTTAATGACGCTCTTGATTTTTGAATTGAATAACGGTGTTTCTTCTTGGGTATGGGGTTGTATACAGATGTAATTACAAGTTAAGAATGAAGTGAAATTGAGTGTGTACCTTTGCCTTATATTTGTAAATTGAGTTTTTGGCACGGTGTCTTCAAGTTCATTGAAAGGAAAAATGAATGGAAAGCTGTGTGCGCACTCTTGCTATAATTATATTTTATTATGGTTTCGCTCCTGCACCAATGAATACAAGAAACAGTTACAAAAATGGGATTTTTATTTTTTGTGTCGGTATGATAAATAACTGTAAACAGATAACATTCTTTCAGATTAGCTCCTTATCCAGAATATATAAAAAAGTGAATGAATTGTAGTAAAAAAAAGAAAGTGGAAAAATAGACTTAAGTTTTGTAAACTCTGAATGAAATGCAAAATAAAATAAAATATTATTTGACCTTTTTTTTTTGTTTATTGCCAATTAATGTTCTTGTATATTGAGAAACACTGAACTCTCTTTGAAGTAACCCTCATCCCTTAATTAATCCCTAATGACCCTTAATGGATCTTTAATCTTGTACATCAAGTTCACACCTTAGGCAAAAAACAGTGCTTCTGTCCTTTGATCTTTTAAAATCTATCTCTTATACAAACAACCTTCATGTTAATTGCATCACCACATTTGACCAATGCCATTAATTGTCAATAATGGCACCTGATTGGATGTTTTGTTCAGCAATCACTTGTTCTATTGTTGCCCAATGATTAGAAGCAGGGTCACATTGTTAATTAATTAATCCATCTCTTTGATGTTGGATTTAGATTATGATTGGTCAAAGTGGAATTTTGAGTTAATGTTTTAGTGAATATTAATTGAAGTATTGTTAATCTTTACCATTTTAAGTTAAGCCAGTGTTTGTGTTCCATCTTCAGTGTTTCTACAGTTGTAATATTGTGGAATTTAAATTCGGAATATCAACAACAATGACTTGTGTTCAGGAAGGTAATATAATATTTTTCTTCATGTCTCCTAGGATATTTGTTGCTTTTAATACATTAAAGGGGTTGATGCACTATTTTCAAACACAGTTTATTTTAAAGGGCTCTAAAAAACTTGAAAAAAGCTGAAAGAATTATCAAAATGCTATGAAAAATAAAGGAGATGTGACCTATTGAAAATTTGCAAAGAACATAAATGGAGGCGGCCATCTTTGAACGATGACGTCATCGCGCCGTTTTACCATATATGGCATATTGACAAAATGTATTTTAAAGCAAAGAAAACCACTGCAAATTGATTAAAAATAAATATACAGATGTAAAATGTATACATGTTAGTATTATTTTCATTTACATTGATTTTCTTTGCTTTAAAAGACATTTGATCAATATGCCATATTTGATAAAACGGCGCGATGACGTCATCGTTCAAAGATGGCCGCCTCCATTTATGTTCTTTGCAAATTTTCAATAAGTCACATCTCCTTTATTTTTCATGGCATTTTGATAATTCTTTCAGCTTTCTCCAAGTTTTTCAGAGCCCTTTAACATAAACTGTGTTTGAAAATAGTGCATCAACCCCTTTAAGAGATGTAGTTTAAATCCATGAATGGGTCATGATGAATATTTGCCGACAAGTCATACTATCTCCAGAAATATGTGTTCCATTCAATACATCTAGAGATGGGAGTTCAAAACTGATAATGGTTAGTGTTCAATATTTGCCTTCAGAAATAATGTTTCAAACTCACCATTCCCAACACAAGTATCAACAATCTAAATTTAAAATGTGCCCTGAATGGTTAATACCTAGTAACATGGCAAAAAACTTCAAAACCTACATCTTTATAATGTATACTGTTTACGACATCCTTATCTCCTCAATTTTAATTATTTACTAATTTGTCCAATAACTTTATAAACACAGAATTTTAAGAAACCTTAATTGACACAAGTGATCAGAAACTATAAATGAGGTGCTATAATTTGCTTGGAGACAGGAAATGTTAAGTTTGTTTAATTCCACCACTTAAGTATGTGTCATCTTCCTTAATTAAATATTTACCTAGGTGTAAAACAGGGTGCTAGTTTTTGTCCATGTTCATTTGACTGATTCTGGCCCAATTATATCCCTTGGGCTTGGTGAAATATGGAAGTTGCATGTAATTTGTGGAAATTGTAGCAATTTTGTTCTGCTCTATTAGCATAAATAAGTATTTTGCTTGTTTAAGGGATTATATATAAGATTTGTAACCTTCTTCTTCAATCACACTTTGGTGTTAACATTGGGGCTAATGTTTGTTTACCAGTACTCCTGTGTGCTTAATATAGTTTTATGACATCTAAGAGATCTAAGGCAGGGAGATATTGACTTTAAACACTTGCATGCAGATTTTGGATACTTAATTCTAATCAACACTAGTTTATTGCCAATTGGGAACCCTTGTGGAAGGGTCGTAAATCATATATTTTGAGATTAGTCACAGCAAGTAGGCATAAACATCATTGGAATACCCTGCATCATAAATCACACTAGTTGCTGTAGTCTGTTGCATACACATGTACTGACTGATAATTGTTAGCTGAAGATTGCAAGTTTTGTTGAGCATTTAAGATTTTTTTTTGAGATTTGAAGTGAAAAGTGATAAATTATGAAGGTGGCTACTGGACTTAATATTTCCAAGATGGACCCTGACATGACGTTATCAGATACAGGTAACTTGATTATGTATTAATAATATTAAAATACTGGATTTATCAAATCATTTTTGAATAAATGGGTAATAAGATCTTATGATGAATGAGAATAGTCACATTATATCACGGGTTTGAATGCATTTTTAGTGAGAGTTTTCTTTTTCTTTATTCTGAAATTAGCAATCTACTGACTGATCTTAGATAATATAAAACAAAACTAAATCTTATCTGATTTTCTTTTTGCATGCAACTTTTGGTTATTCTGTTGAACTTTTTGCAACAGGTAATTTTCAAAAAACATTACATATTATTCAAATACCCACTTATTTATTTGTTGACATTTATTGCACGGTATGATTATATATGTAATGGGACCCCCAACCAGTCGGCTAATTCTTCATACAGCACTTGGCCAATTTTCACTGCACTTGTTAATTGTGTTACCTATAACTATGATAATATTATAAAGACCAACTGTGGTTTTGGAGAGGGTGTTAATGTGTACTTCACCATATGTTGCCAGGCATTATCCTATAATTTGTTACTACATTGCTAGGTGGGTATTTTAATGCTAAAGTTGTTAACTTGTATTATATAGGGTGATGACAGCTTTGGTAGGACTAAACTTTCACAACAGATGATCAAATCATGTAGTATTAATCAAGTAGAATTACAACTTCTGGAAAAGTTCTCTCACCTTTTGCCTAATTCATAACTTAAGATGCGTGATGTTTAGGTTTGCAAGAAAGATTATGATGTACATCTGAGGCCGGAAAAAAATGCAAAAAAAAATAATATATAAATATTTAAAACAAAGTGGAAATAATTAATTTAAAATCCCTAAAATCTTAATTACTTTTTACTTAGTTTAAATTATTATTTTTTTCTGTTTTATGTATTCCCTAATCCTTCATAATGTATAGATAAGGACTGGTTAAATTGCATTTCTGCTGTCTGTTCTGTGATAACCATCTGGTTATATTGCGGTATTACTGTACAATCTTCTGATTATGATAATGTTTAGACTAAAGCTTCTATATCAGATCGCTTATCTATGATTTCTGCACTTTTTGCTTTGAAGTACTCATAAAAGTATAAACACGTAAGTCACTGATAAACAAATGTTTATTTAGTTATGGGGCAATAAGTACTTGAAATAAATCTCAGACTAGTACAAATACTCAGCTTAATATACCATTAGGCAGACCTTGTCTCGATACTTTGTTTTTGCTGTTTCTCTATATAACCTCGAGAAAGGGAAAAAATAGTACAACTTTAAACTTTTATAGAAATGCTATATCAGAGTTAATTGTGTTTGTCTATCTTTGGAATATTGGTTGTTCATTTTGTTTGGTTTTTCAATCTTAAATGAATTGCATTTTTTTACCTGCCTTTTAAAAAGCAAATAGTCTAACTGAAGTGTAGTTCAGGTTTATAGTTAATTGGATTTTTAAAAACGGTTGATAAGTAAAAATTTTAAATAAAGTTTGGCGCTTTCATTTTATGAAAAACAGGGTACAATTTACAAAAAATTAAACGTAAAAAATGTCTGTTATGTAGCTTTGAGCTATTTTGACTGTATCCTATACAAGGAGGTTAGATATCTTGACAAGATCAAAATTAACAGTCGCTGAAGTAACTAGTCAGTCCGTCTCGACATTCACCTAACTGATAATTATTTCTGTATTAAATGACAGGGCTGCACAGTTTTCCTGCAGTTTTGATTACAAATGTGTGGACATGGTACATTGTCAACCACTCGTAACACCTGAGGCAAGGTGCCGCTACAACATACCTATGTTCACTGAATCATAAACTTTAACATGTATGTGAGTAGACACGTGGATTTTGATCAGGAGATGTTCTCTCAGTTCAAATATCTTACCAGCCATCTCCTAAGATGATTCAATTATCTATTTTTATCAAGTAGGGAAATCTGAAGAAAACTGAACAAACATGCATGATATACTGATAAGAGGTTCCGTAGTAGTGGGGGTGTTTCAAATGTAGATGACTCATCCATTTTGATTTTCCGTCTCTTCAGTTAATGTTTAAAAATTGAATAGACACCTCAGGGCAGAGATGTAGTAGAGTAAATAGTATTGGATAACATTTCACTTTATTTCAAATTTAAAGTCTTTGTGGAAGTGTTTAGTGGCTTAACATTCTTTCCACGCCAAACAGTGTGTTATGAACCAGTTGAAGTTTCTGTTCCCGTGGACATGAATGATGTAAGGCTTGGATGTTAATTAAAATAAATCAATTTTTGATCAAGGCGTCAATTAGATTATTAAGGATTAATATCGTATTATTGAAGGCATAAATCACAGTACTAGCGCCCTATAAAAACACAGGATATATTTACTAAGATTTGATGGTATACTGTTTACTTCTAAAGCTGGATTGACAATAACAGAGTACTTAAAACGTACAAACATTACTGCCTTTTGTTTTGACAGTCGTTCTTTGATGTGTAACTTTGTTGAAGTTTGGATCAAGGATATATTTCTTATTCATAATTTTGTGATTGACACGTCTGTGGGAATTGTTAGTGGACCCATTCTGGTGTAACATAAAATTGCTACTTTAGTGATTTTAGGAATTTATCTTTTGTCACAAATAAGTATTCCACGGCTAATTGGAAAATATTGGTAACAGTGGAAAGTTAGGAACAATGGCTAATTGTGTAACATTTCAACAAAATATTCTTATCTAAATCAAACTATTCACTGCAACATTGGACAGTGTGCTGGACACTTTTTGTTCAAATGTTTGAGCTGGCTAGAGTTACATAAAACTTAATTGCTACACCTTAAATGTGCTGAAACAAATTGATTACAAGCAGTTTAAATTACCCACTAATATAACTGCCTAATCAGACACTGAGTGGTGGCAAAGTTTTCACTGCAGTGCTAGCAGACAGACATTATGGTTTAGACTGGTTGTGGTTGGGATAGTGGACTGGTTCTGGAAGTTTAATGGTTGATTGAGTCCTGCAATCAGAGAGGGATACAAACTGTGGCAAACTTTTTGACAGAAAGTAGTGACTGTCATGGTGATATGAAGGCCGATATTACAAACTGTTAGTAAACTAGCTAACTACAAAATTAAATAGTGACTGGTTATACTCAAACTTGGCATAGAGGAGTGTTATAGAGAGCAATTGTAGTGTAAGATATAGTGAATTAACATTTTCATGGAAAAACAAGATTCAGTTGTGGAAGATTTTTTATTGAGTGAATACATTTTTGTGAAACTTTGGTTTTGATAGAACTGTTATCAAGTGAATACATTCACAGGACATTGTTTTATATAAGGACAAAAAACTATCAAAATGGATAACTTTACCACATTAAGATACGTTGACTGTTGTTTAACAGAGTCTTTGCCAACACAATGCCGTCGGCAAGAGTATGTATCCTAAGGTTACAGCGGAAAGCAATTTTTAAATTTATGTGTAAAATGGAAACATTGGAGATAAAAGAAATGAAAACTCCAAATAAAAACTCACCTTACAAGAAAGGTAAGCAGTGTAAACTTTAGTTCTCTTCAAAGTTTTATTACATATTTTATTATTTCATCACTGTAATGTATAATGACACATATAAACCATAAGTTTTTAAATAAAACAATGACTCTTTGAGGATAAAAAAATCACTAAATAAATGGATGGAGAAAAAATATATAATTTGATATTTAATTCTTTCTTTTTTCTCTTTTTTTTTATCAGGCATAAGGTTATTAAATTCCAATTATTTCCAAATAAGGCAATCATGATGTTATAAGGTAAATAAAAGTGAAACACGATTCTCAATCCCCATAGCGTTAGTCACAAAATCGCGTGACCGTATAACTTTTGTTATTTGATGATAGTTCACCTGTTTGTATTCTGACCAATAAGAGACATGGTGATTTATATTATGTAACAACCACTTTGGGGGGAAATAATAATAGTTTTACTAATACTAAAGTACATCGCTGTAAATTAATGCATTTACTATAAATGGATTTTCCTCAAAATTGGTTGCATAATACTTCTTGTTAAAAGGGAGCTTGTGTCGAGTTTAAAGATGCATTGGGCAGAGTTATTTATATAGCAGTTTCATATTAATGTGACGTTATAAGTTATGTAATACATAGAATCACACAATCGTTCTCATTCATTATTGAATTTATTAAACGAGTTGGCAAAATGATATAATGCGAGGCTCATTTTTGTTAACGAGTTTAATAAATTCAATAATGAATGAGAACGAATGTGAGATTCTATTTATTACATAACTTATAACGTCACATTAAAAAAAACGTACTTAACGTGACTATCAAAAATATTGAATGGTGTTATTATACTCCCATACAGCATGTTATGTGATAAATAATTATATATAAGGTAATAGTAAAAAAATAAAAAGAACATCCATTGATTTAAATGTTAGTATATTCTATTGCAACATGTCTCAGTGATCCGGAGTTCACACTTATCCACCAGTACAGGAAATGGAATGAAAACAAACCGTTTTACTTCAAACAAAACTTTTAAAATTGTATAACCATTAATCTGCTTTAGTTTGTTTAGCATTGACATAGCAAATAGTTTTAAGTCAGGTTTCTATCCTGGCATTGTCATCTAAAAATATGCCAGCCGTTCCTGTTACATTACTGAACATATTAATCGTATCATTAACCTCATTGTCTCAAATTCTTCTAAATCCATGTCATCTTGTCATGAAAAAAATAATCTGTCACATTTATGTAGGCTAAATCATAACGCTTGTGAATGTCCATGCATTTTCATTACGTCATTGAGGAAAATAATACTAATTTAATTATTAATCTGATATTATTTAATACTTTAACCCAAAGCTTTTTCTTTACCATTAAAACTTCCCACAGATAAATTGGCAAGATGTTTATATACTTAACACCATTAAAATTGCAAGTTTTTTTATTTTGTGTTTATTTCCACGATCGATTTTAGTGTTATGTACATGTTAGAAATTATCCACATTCACTATAAATCTGGTGACCGATCAAATTCATGTATTGAAAGAAGTAAAATCGGAATTATGCAATCGATCTTGTGGAGACATTTTTATTAAAAATCAACACAAAATAAAAAAAAAACTGCACTTTTAATGGTGTTAAGTATAGATTAAATTGATAGTAGAACTTGAATGAAAGATTTGAGTCTGTGCAAGACACAACAAGCTGTGAAGAGTTGTTTGAAGTTTTAATTGCTTGTGAAAATCTTACTAGGTACCTACACCTATGTGTAGATAGTGATCTATGATGATGTTTATATTCATATATTTATCTGTTATACAGAAACAGGCTTATTCCATCTGTTAGCTTATGGAATTTACTTCTGTTATAAAAAAAAATGGAAGATAAAAAATAATATTTTCTATGGAATGATTGTTAAAGGTAAAGATAAAAATTATTTCTTTATTGATAATGGCAAAAATACAAACAAAAAGTACAAAAAGAATGCTAATGCCATACTTATACTTCTGGGTGATCTTTATTAGCTGATTTTTGTTTATTTGTGTAGTACTAGTATTACCACAGGTGCAGCCTGTTTCAGTTGTTTCATGTCTTGAGTTACATTGTTCGACGATTGATTGACGTAGATAGGGACAATAATGATTGCTAGTTTTGAAAAGTTTAAAAACCAATAGGTGAGCCACACTAAACCTCCTTATATTGATAATACTGAGACCCACCTTGACAACATGAGAAAATAAAGAGAGCAATGGAGCACTTAATGGCCTCTCCATATCCTGTACTTTGTAGTACATTAAGCTATGTAAAACAATGGTCTGATAAATGGACATGTCAGAACCTTGTATTGTATGTTTAGGGGTTGTCAGGGTAAAGAATGGTAGCTTTTCATTTTGGAGACTAACAGGAGACATGTGTCTGCTGAAGATTGGATGTCCAGATTTGCTTACAACAGTTTTTCTGTGTGTGTATTCTGTGGCAACTTCCTGTGTCTTTTGTGATTTCTTGGAATTCTGCTGTGGCAACTTTCTGTGTTTTATGACAGATTGTGATTTGTTGGAATTCTGCTAATATTTGGATTTTTGGAATATTCGCAATGATTACGGTGTTCTATGGCCTGAGGAAAATTAATAAATGTAAGACTTATGTGAATACTGGGTTTCAGCAATTTCAGCACATCTAGGTCACTTTTTCGAGATCAGTCCAGTGTCATAAGAGTTTAATGTCTCGTAATTGATGAAAGTGAACAGTAGTTTTCAGTGTTCCATTCAATCCTTCACTCTATTATTAACAAAAAAAGAAAACTTATACTCTTTTTTTTGCTTCAGAAATATATTTTGTTTAGATACTTCTATCAATATTTTCAATATCAATAAGATTTCAGCATCTCTAAATATGCCTGTCCATTTCTCGTTACAGTGAACTTTGACCCGGCTGACACAGCGAAGGTGCAGCGCGAGATGTACTCGGCGTTGAAGGCAAGACGTGAGGCTCTAGAGGAGATCCTACGCAAGCGTACCAGTGAACTGAAGCTTCTCTGTATCAAGGAAGGGGTAAGTGTCTCGGGCGTATACAAATTCAATACTTCAAAAGCACCGAAGAATAGTGCTACTCTCTACCCATAAACTACATGAAATCTATGGTTGAAACTCATTCGTAGATTGTTATGAAACTGTTCACCAGGGATTTAGTTAAACCACATTCTTCATTATGTAAAAACCGATTTGTAAACATTCACCTTTTATGGTAGAGGAATGGTTGATCAAACACATTTATGTAAATGAGCTACCCTCATGAATAAAGACTTCATTAAAGCTTATTCAGATGTAAAAATAAGTGACAGTTCATTTGTATGGACCCGAAAACAAAGTACTTTTTGGATGAAGTTTATAGTTATAGTAATAAACTTTTCTTGTAATTTTGATGTTTGATTTTTAGGCCTGAAGATGCATGTTTTAAACAATTATTTACTTTTCTCCCACAGGAATTGACTGGTAGTCTGCCTGAAGAGACTCCTCTGGCCGTTGGTGAGGAGCCCCCTGTGATACGGCGGCGTGTTGGTACGGCATTCTCGCTCGCTACTGATATCGTCCCCTGTGGTAATGAGGTGAGAATCAACATTGTTTATTTGTCAGTAAATTGGCGGTAGAAAAAATATGGCCAATACTTAAAAAGCAGATATTAACAAACAACCTTAGAAAAGTTCAAATTTTTAGATAAAGTAAAAAGATGTCAGTCATCATGCAGTTGGTTAGCGTCTGTACATTGAATGGCCGGGTCAAATCTTGCAAATGGTGGTTTTTTTGAAGAACAACCGCTTTTAAAACCTGTTCCCATGCTGGCAGACTCTGTAACACTTGTTTACTGTATCTGCATGTACAATTATCTTGGCTCTATAAACATCAGTTTGGCTGCAGATATCATCTAAATTAGCTACCAACCCTACCAGCAGATAGGCATCGCATCTCCAGAGTTCAAAACCAATTCAAGCATAATCCGGAAAAAAATATCCAGAAAATAATCCAACTTTAAATTCGCTATGCCCTTTGTAATCTGAGTTCAAAGCAAATTCCAACTCTTATTATATTATGTACACAACAATTAAGACATTGGACATAAGCACCATGTCATTGTCTTTATTTCCAAAATGTAGCTCCAAATTTTACTCTTAAGGAGTAAGTGCCAGAGTGATCAGAGTGATCAGTGTTGTCTACATAGCATGGCAGACACTTAGGGATCACTATGTCACACTATAACCTGCAACCTAACATAGCTGGAACTTGTTTTAAAAATTGATTAATGCTCATTTAAAAGATGGCTGCATTGATTAATATTATTTGCTATCAACGTCACTGAAAAGCACAACCCATCAAGTTGTTGCAATCTGGAACATTGTGTTAAATTTGTTGTCTGTTATGTTTTTCAGGACGAAGATATCACCAAGAAGCTGGAGCTGGAGTTGGAGCTTCAGAAGCAGATCACCAACGCCGCTCACAAGCTCGCCTCGGACAAGTCTGTAAGCAGATTCGTTCGTAAGCAGCGTCGACATTCCTTCATCAAGGCTCAGACCAAGGTATGTATACAATCAACCAATCCAGTCTGCTTGCATTCGGTATAGATACAACAGGCCAGTCAGATGGCTGCTTGCATAAATTTGGTGTAGGATGTACAATTATGAATTTTACCAAGAAACAAACAGTATACCCGTTGTTTGAAACAAAATAATAAATAAAAACGAGTACATTTTAGTTTTTCTTGGATTTTTTACCTTAAAATGGAGAAAGTAATACCAACGAGCTATTTCATAGAATTAGTGCGACTGGAGCATTGTCAAAGTCGAATCGAGCTTTAGGTCATTGGAGAGTGTTTATTAACAGTGACATGTTTTCTGTGATGCATATTAGCATGTAGAATCGTATCAAAATTGTGGGTGTGGAAACTGTTTTTTTTCCCTCCATTAATCTCAACATAAAATGTTTCCAACTGTTGAGTTGGTAAAGCTACTCTCAAAATTAGAAGATATACACTTTTAGTTATAAAATTGTGTTTTGCTAATTGCAAAAAAAAAAGAAGCCAGTTATGCTAGAAGTTTTACATTTGATACACCGGTTGCCATAAAAAAAATAATCCCATGATATGAAACTTCCTAATTACCGAGTTGGAATTTTGTCTTTGTTGTTTAATATTGTAATACTTACGTGTATTTGATTGTATTTGCAGTTGAAAGAGATGGAGAAGAAGATGAGTGAGCATCGTAAGGAGGGTATACCCAACTCCCCGGGATCCTCGTCCAAATACGATGGTATGTACCGTGTTGACCACACAGACAAGAGTTATTCCCCCTCATTTTGTGATGATACTTATCTTAGTCGAGTGCCTAAATCTCGTGAATCTCGTCATCATAACGTGTCTCTTGCTCACAGACTTTCGCGATCGTTCCGAGAGAGGAACCTGCTGAAGTATCACAAGATGATCGATTCAGGTGTTAATTATAGTGTAAGAAGTGATAGAACCACATCGTCTATGGCGGACAGCAGTTTTGACGAATCGGGAGTTTCTGGTGTAGATACTAGTGTTTCTCGTGAATCGCGCTTGGACGAATCGAGACTCGCCGATCAGACTCATTCAAGCTTGGATACGACACGGAGCGGTGAAGAAGAGTCTTACAAGATTTCCAATGATTCACTGTATCATTCATCGTATAGGTTTATTCCTGAAGAATCTCTACTAGAGTTGTCTTTCCTGACTCCGCCACCTGTGGTGAGACATCGACAGTCATCGTGTGTATCGCCGAACACACGGAGAAGTAAGCGAGCGTCGTGGCATCACACTATGTTCCAGAAACTGTCTCCTCAGGTAGCGAGAGCTAACAAAGAAACGGCAGTTTGAGCAAGTAAATGTCACGACGGCAAATAAATGGCAATGTGTAATCAGGGATGAAATAGAATCTCAGCAAAGGGAGGCTACTCAGTGACAAGGAGTAGGGGAGATTATCACAAAATAGTGCAATATGATAAATGGTGCTACACTTTATAGTTGAAGAACACTGTGCTTGTGTCATCAAAATATGTAATCTATTTATAGATATAGACTGGTGTATGGCCTTGTTAGCCACACAAGGATATATAGACTGGGTCCACTTATATTACCTTTATATAACCTGGTGTTTGGTATATATTATATTATCATATTATTGGTTAATATTTAACTGGTTGATTGGTATTTATATATTATGATATTGGTTTAAATATTTGGTATAAGCAGCTGACGAATTCGCAGCGAGATTTCGTTGGATATTTATTTAATAATGACTTCATCTAAGGGAAAAAGTTTGGTTTCATATTTTTCAAAATTGACTGAGACAGTCATCTACCTCAGTTTTTTTTATGATGCTGGATTAAATTGGGAACATTTTGACAAACTTCTGACCAGATTACTACCTCATATTGCAAAAAAAGAATTTCTTAAGTGAAGTCATAGCAGCGGTTGTGTATATTTTATTTACTTTATATTTATTGAACTTTTTATCAATATAACTTATTAATTAATCTTTGTAATTAATGAGTAGGACCAATAGCCAGCATAATATCAGTTTCTGATATAACTAGGATACAAGCTGTCTCATTTCTTTTTCTTTTAATGTACCATTTATAGTAGCATAGAAACCCTAGATGGACCGGTGATGTTACAAAGGCATAGCCTTACACAATTTTTTATATTTTAAAAAAAATAAATGTAGCTAAATGGAATCCATGATCAAATTTGTGTAAATCAAAATTTGTTTAAAAATTGATTGAAACATTTTTGGTTGTCATTGAGTTTTATGGACATTCTGTGATAGTTTCTGTACATAGTATCTTTTATTCTTTTCTTCTGTCCTCTTTTCTTGCCTGACGCCTTTTATCTCATTTCTCTTCTATCATTACCATTTTACTGTTTCTTCTGTAACTCTTCATGTTTTATTTTCATTGATTATTTTAGTTCTTTATTTTATGTCATTTCCTTAAGGAAATAATGAAAATGCTTTTAAGAAAACAATACTTTAATATTGCATGAAGTCTGCTTTTTAAAGACTCGTATTTAACGAAAATCGAACTTCTTAAAAGCATTTTCTGTTAATCTGTCTCAGTGTTTAGTTATTTTGGTACTTAAATTAAGAAAATACAAAACCCTCATATATTTTGTTCAATAAAAACATTTGCAATCAATTTCTTTTCTTTTCTTTTTGTGGTTTTCAGTTCTTCCCTTAATGTTGTAATCAGTTTATTTAAAATCTTTGTGTTATGTAATAGATACCGAATTTAAAAATTAAATATAGTTGAGGAAACTGAATCATTAGATTGCAAGCAAACATACTTTGTATGGTGCTTTTCTGCTCCTGCTTCACCTTATATATAGCATGTCATGCATGGCTGGGCTTTGTTGATTTCATCATTTATCGCATATATCATACATATTTTAACATGCATATATCATGTAACCCATCGCCATAATAAACTGCATATAGATAGCCTCACACAATTTAAAAAGGGAACGAAATTTAAATCTGAAAATGAATTTAGGTTGGAAACGAGTCTTGGCGCTGAAGTTTAAATATCAGTACACACATGTGACTACTTGGTGAGCATTCTTCCATTAAGTATTAGGATGATAAAACTTTAAAAAAAATAAAGCAACAATGATACAGACGAGGATAATAGAATCTTTCAGTAGTTCTTTGTTTAGCTGAGGGTATCAACACCACTAACTTTAACTTCAAATGGTATGCCATATACCATTAATGTGGGGGTAGCATGGATAGTGTGATGATTGCAGCATAGCACAAAAGCAAAATACCTGCACCATCTGCTTTAACAGTGCAAGCACACGCAGTATCATAGTCATTGCCTAGAAACAGATCTATAGAAATCAGTTATAGAAAATAGTTATTGTAAAGAAAAGTCTGCATTTTAGAAGAAAAAATAAATCCATAGAAGCTTGAAACCTTTAGTTTAACTGCATGACATCATTCTTCTTCCAAAAAAAATGAAGAAAAAAGGCAGCATTCTATGTTGAAATATGCTGACATTTAATATGAAACATTGAGTGAATGAAAAAACATTTAAAAAGGAGCTTAATAGGTGTAGAATTACTAATCTCTCCTGGGGCCCTCTTATGAGGTACTAATCATGCAAAATGACAATATAGATGCTTGGCTCATAGACAGCTGTTGTAGATGGCATGCAATTAGGGATCAACATTGCTAGTATTGCCCATTTTCTTAATTTCCAGACTTTATCTCTCAAAGAGTCAAAACTCTGTCAGCCACCTGTGCACTAAGATACTTCTTAGTTTAAACTTTTTATTTCAACATTTTACGACGTTTATTTTGGTCCAGTACATAGACTTCTTATCGGTATTCATGCGAACCTTATATAAAAGGCCGTCCTCATTTCAGATATACCGAATAATATGGTTATTTCTAATCTTTTACTCTGTAATAAAATCCTGGCATCACCGGTAATTGTTAATGACTGGATTATGCAAATCGGTTAGAAAAAAACAATGAAAGAAAAAATGTGTCTTCTGGTTAGAATAAGGAAATATACAACTTGGCAATTTCAAATGAGTTGTCTTAATATATACAGGCTGGATGGTAGTGTAATGCTAGACTGTAATGCCAGGATATTTCTAACTTTGATTTACTAACTTGTATCTCTGTATGAACATTTCTATGACGAGTAGTCAAGTAGATCTACGTTTCTACAAACCAATCGATATATTCAGTGAAACTCGCAAAATATTTACCAACAAAAGCACAGTATTTACACACATGTAGATGACGTAGATTAGTGGGATTTGCAGTCTTCGTGCATCAGTTTTCTTTTGGGTGTCTAGGGATTTGATTTAAAATTGAGAAATAAAGATATATTTCTTGTCTAAAGAACCAATACATAATTGTAAGCCTTATAGTGACTGCTTATTTACAAGGGCATTCATTCTGAACAGTAATATATGCTATTCTTGGCTAAACAACAGGGTTATTTATTTGCATTTAAAGCATGATTTCATTTAAAATATATTGTGAATGCAAACACTTTAGACATGAATGACATGGTATTAACATCATATTTTGATTGATATGGCATTCTTGTCATGAATTCAAACATTTTAAAAAGAAGCCTGAAGTACGCCCTTTAACACTGTAAACAAAAATAACTGGTTAATATAAAGGTGATTAAAATAAAAAAACAAATTGTCTCAGCATTTTGTTGATGAAAACAAAATCTTAAAGGAAAAGTGACATGGCCTAATCCCCTGCAGCCAATTGAATCCCCTGCAGCCAGTTGAACTAATTACCTTGTTTCTTTCCAAAGAGACAAATAAACCTTGCTCCTCTTTCTGATCAAAAATATGATGGCAACTGGTATCACAGTTTGTAAAAAAATACTACAAACATATAAAACACTACCTAACTATAAACAAACTCAAAATAAACATTAACACTCTACAGACCTATGACCACTAACTACGGCCACTACATAAACATAAGCTTCTATGGCACCAAATAATTATGGCCAAAACATAACTATGGCACCACATAACTATGGCCACCACATAACTATGGTACTACATAAATATGGCACCACATAACTGTGAACACTACCTAACCATAACCACTACATAAATAGAAATAATGAACATTATATAACCATGACCACTACAGAACTATGAATGCAGCCAACTTTGATTACAACATAACTATGAACACAGTCAAACTATGAATGCAACCTATGAACACACACAGACTATGAACACAGCCTAACTATGAACACACACAAACTATGACCACAACCTAACTATGAATGCAACATAACTCTGACCACTACAGAACTATGAAAACTACAGATATATGAGCACAACATAGCTATGCCGACTACGTAACTGTGAACACTACCTAGCTATAGCCACTACATAAATAGAAATAATGAATGACCACTACAAAAATATGAACACAGCCAACTTTGAACACAAAATAACTATGAACATAGTCAAACTATGAATGCAACCTATGAACACAGCCTAACTATGATCACACACAAACTATGAACACAACCTAACAATGAACACAACATAACTAAACAAAGCCTATCCATGAACACCACCTATGAACACACACACACACACACACTCAAAACTATGACCACAACCTAACTATGAACACAACCTAACTTTAAACACAGCCTAACTATGAACTAAACCTATGAACACAGCCTAACTATGAACACACACAAACTATGAACACAACCTAACTGTGAATACAACATAACTATGACCACATAACTTTGACCATTACCTTGACCACATACCTTTGACCATTACCTAACTATGATCATAACAGAACTATGAACTACAAAAATATGGGCAATATAAAACTGACCACTACAGAACTGAACACAATCTAAAAATGATCACCAAATAACTATGACCACCACTACAGAACTATGAACACAATCTATGAACACAGCAGAACTATGCCCACTACAGAACTATGAACACAACATAATTGCCCACAGCAGAACTATGAACACTACATAACTATGAGCACAGTATAACTGCCCACAACAGAAATATGTCCACAACAGAACTATGCCCACTACATAACTAAGCCCACAACAGAACTATGCCCACTACATAACTATGAACACTACACAACTATGAAAACAACATAATTGCCAACATCAGCACTATGAAAACTATGAGCACAACATAACTATGGCCACTACAGAACTATGAACACAAGATGACTCTGACGACTACAGAACTGTGAACACAACATAATTATAAAAACTACAGAACTATAAACACAACCTATGAAAACTATGAACACTACAGAACTATTAACACAACCTAACTATGAACACAACACAAATGTGAACACAACATAACATTGTCAAACTGCATTATGACTATTGAATTGATTATTATGTAAATAATAAAATAATCACACTATGCAATTTGATCAATGCAATGCAGTAAAACATAAACAGCTATAAACACTTCCAAACTTTGACATAGCGTCTCCATGGCCGAATGGTTAACAATGTCACTGCTGCGGTTTCGAATCACTGGGAGCTCGACTTGTGAGGAAGCGTCGATTCTTACGAATCCCACTGGGAGCTTGACTTGTGAGGAGGCGTCGATTCTTACGAATCCCACTGGGAGCTTGACTTGTGAGGAGGCGTCGATTCTTACGAATCCCACTGGGAGCTTGACTTGTAACTGAGCAAGTGTTGATTCTTACAGATGGCAGGAGGTGTACAGTACTGGTTCTACCCAGGAATAGTGGGTGGTCTGCCTCCACCACAAAAAAATCGACCGCCATATATAACCTTACATGTGTTGAAAATGATGTTAAACAACATATACACAAACTTTGACATGCGGCTAAAATAATAGCTGTGCCAGAACTTCACATAGATGAATTGCTTAGAATATAAACATTGGTTTGGCCGTTGCATTTGTGAAAAGTTACACACATTTAAAAATAAAAGCTTATCATTTTTCCAATTTCAATTAAAATGCTAAAAATAAATGGCATCATAAAAATTCAACATTAACGAGGTATCCTCCAAGCCTCACACAGCAACCATGACGGATACTTTCCAGAAATCCCTAAAGCCATGTCTGGAATTACTCGTGCAAAACTTATAGGTTTAAAATGTAAACCCCTGTAACAAAGTCGTACCTTAAATGATAAAGTTGATTGGCCTGTTACTGCTGTATTTCCCTGGTACACTTTTATGAGAAACAAGGTAAATGTTCAGCAAACTGTGAACCAATGAGTCGACTTCTGACAACGGCCACTTTTGTTCATGACCCTTCTTTTTGAAACCAATATGACCAGTAAAAAATAAAGGACAAATTCAGGTTTGAATACTGAACAAAATTACTAAAATATTATCCAAATTCTTTGATAGTTTAGCTTAATATATAGTGACTTATAAATGCAATTCTTGAAGTTCTTCTCCATGCCACATGAGTGGTGAAGCCATGCATCTAAATGTTAAAGGGGAAGCATCAGGCATGGGAGCTAAATTTATTTAAAAGATAAATAATAAACTATGAAATGACTAATTTAAAACATGAAATGGTGCAAAGACATAGACGGAACATTAACATATGCCTATAATAAAGCAAAACAATTAAAAATTATGACAAAACTTATCAGGCCATAAATGAATCCCCAAGTTATAAATAGGTGTCACTTGGATTACCTCAGTGATTTCTACAAATAACTTGCACGTCGCAATGCAGTGCGATTTGTTTACTGCCAAGTTTGAAAGAAACTGGCCCCGTACCCAAAGTAAAGAAATACTTTCTTCGATTCTTTTATTTTATGTTTTGTATAATTTGTTTGGTGGTTTATGGCTCATTAAATTTATTTTCATGAACTTAATACAGAAATAATGTTCTTGAACACCTTATATACATCCTTGAATGAATATTTTATCTTATGATTTGAGCACAGATTAATATACAGTTATATTTTATTTTTATAGCCATAAGTTTGAGAAGTGTCGGGCTAACAGACAGTGGTTTGTAATTCCTTGTTGTCAACAATTTTGGGCTTTTTGTCGACGCTTTTGGTGTCCTTTTTTTTCCGACAATTTTTTCTGTCATTTTAATTCATAAATTTGATGCTTTCTATATTGATGGTCAGTGTGTTTGCAAAGTTTGGATGTTGTGGAGTGATAAATATGTTGTTTTTTCGTCTGTAAAAAACTGCAACTTGTTCAATTTTTTGAGCATTTGTTTCAACAGAAAACTCTTAATTGGGTTCCTGAAATAGGATGCCACAGATGTGTAATTCATAGATCCACGCTGTCAATCAAAAATTTATCTGGAAATGCCATTTGACCAATTAACCCTTAACCCGCTAAGCACGGCTATAATAGCCTTTGCGTCCAATGTAAACCCAGAGTAACTCGCAAGCTAATCGGGGTTTACAATTTACAATGTCCATCTGCTGATCAGTAATTTTCCAAAAAACACCCCTTTGTCACATAAGTGGAATGGTCTTAATTCAAAGAAAGAACAATCCATTATTTATATGTAGGGGGTTAAGGGTTAAAATCTCATCAGGTATTTTCACCTGTAGATAAAGCATATGCTGTCGCACACACAAACCAAATACTAGTATACATTGCCCTCCATAATTATCTTTACACATTGTTATAATCTCATTGCATTACATGTAAACCCATTTAATGTTTACCTTAAAATTTACTGAAAAATCGTACAATTAATTCCTAAATGTATGTTTTACTTTTAGAATACATGTTACACTTTGTAATACATATAATTGTTTTGATGACATAAGCATTTAGAGAAATGTACGAGAGAATGACCATTACATTTTATTTCCCTTTAAATCAATGCAAAATTTCAATAGAAAAAAAAACAAAAATCATTATTCCATCTGGGTAGGTGAGACAACAGTTTGAAAATGAAAAAAAATCTTGCACATTAACAATGAATTAAATGTATATCCATCAAAAACATGATACATTCATGATGTAATAAACAGTGTTTGCCTTTTTTTCAAGTTTAAAATTAATTGATCCATCATGTATAAATGCAATAGGGATTATAACAGTTGTAAAGAGACATATGGAGATCACTGGACACATGGTAACTGTTTGTGGTCAAATTGAGCTCTGACAGTGCTGGGCGGAGTCTAAGGTTCTTAAGGATCTATGAATTTGCATGATGTGCAAAATCTTCTATATTTGTTGCAGTCTCAAAAAAAAATCTTGAGCCTATCTGCTTCTCTCTGCACTGGTTACATCACGTGTATATTGGGCTACATTTAATGAAACATTTTGTTACAAAAAGTTGATTAATGCGAACACAGAACATAAAGTGTGGAAAACTTGGACGAAGTATAAAGGTAATTAATAGTTGGCATGTCTCATCATTCCTAATGAATGCTTACACAGCACACTAAATTACAGTCTTAATGAATGCTAACCCATGTTTAGCTATACTGGTCAAAGTAACCCATGTTTAGCTCTACTGGCCAAAGGCCAGCCAAGCTTTTGAGATGGTGCGTTTCTCGTTGTCGGTCGTTCGTTACGCCATTCTTGTGAACACAACATCTTTTTCGTAAATGAATTTTGGAAATAGACCGAAAAGTTTGATAATGAGCAAATTCTATTTGTACACTATGGAGTTATTGCCCTTGAAGGTTAAAAATAATCAAATTCAGCTGGTTGACGTGCTTACTTCAGTTAATGGGTTCAGATTTTAACCATCTTTGACTCGACGGTTAGATGTTGGGCAAGTTTGACAATGACCACAATCAGTGCATGCATTATGGAGTTACTGCATTTGGATTTTGTCAAAAGAAGCGAAATTCACCTTGTGTATATACTGTTAGATTGTGTGACCTGTATTAAATTAAGGTTGTATGGTCAAAGGTTATGCCTTTTCATGTTGTTATGGGTGTTCACTTTTCTTGTCCAGTCCATATCTTGTAAGCTTCTGGAGAATTAAACTTGACATATTAATTTTTCATCAATAGACCATATGCCACGCAACAAAGTCAGTCATGTTCTGGTCACGGGTAAAAGTTAAGCAATGTCTGGTGCAGTGCTAAACACCTAAATTGTTTTAAATAATGGAGTGACATTGATGGGGTCATATATTAACTGTTATGGGTCAAGGTCATTCAGGTTTTGGGTTTGGTTTGTAACTCCTGAACTGCTTTAGATAATGGAATACACCTTTTATGAGAGTATGGACTCAATAGATGTTGTGTCTGGAACCAAATTTGGAATCTCATGTTTTAGGTCAAGGTCATGGATTTTTGTGTCGCCTGAATAGCATGGCAGACACTTTAGGAATGCTTTGGCCATTGTAGTCCATCCACCACACTTGAACCTACAAACTGACCTTGACCATAACTTTAAAAGTATTTGATTTATGCTCATGAAACTTCATAAACGTTTTCATCTTACCCCAAGAAATGTTGTTAACATGTCCAATAAATCTGACTCATATCGGCAGACTTATGCTCCTTTTCATAAAACTTTAACCTGCTACCTGACCTAGCTCATAACTTAAATAAGCGCATGGCAGGTGACACAAATGTTCCATGGAACAACCTTCCAGTAATTCTATACAATACCTCCTAAACTGGCTGACATTATGTCACTTCCTCTCTATTGTTATTTGGTCTATGTTTACCAGTAGAGCCTCAAGGCCTCAACGCCTAACAGTTGTTCTTTTTAATTTTCCTTATTTTACCCTTATTTGTAGCTTTATGTCACCTAACACCTGAATGTATAGAAACAAAAGCGCATAAAAGAAAATCATTAAAAACATGAAATAAAATACCCAGAAAGATTTGTTCGATGTGAAAATTCTGATACCTTGCCTAAAATATCAAATCTTTTCAGATCTGCACATGAGCTTACAGCGTTTGTTGGAAGTCAAACAAGATAATTTATAACACATTGATAAAAAAGAAAATATAACATGTGGAATCAACAAACAAATTCTGATACTTGTATAAAATTCTAACACAAAACCTAAGAGTCCTTCCGAAACAGGAAACTACCTTGTGTAAAACATGCAGTGCTGTTATGAGCGTAGAAGCGTAACATGTAACCTGTCAGGTCCTATTCATCAACCTTTGCATGTTGTCTGTGTGAAACTAAACAAGCTGAGCCAGCATCCGTATTGTCAACAGCATGCTCGTGATATTTGTGCTGGCCGTTTGCACGGGGATGATAAAAATATCTTCAATTTTGTTTAATTTTGTAGTGCAGCTCAAGGTCATATAAAATCTGCCGTTGAGAATTTACAAAGAAAAATACCAATTGCAGATTGATCAAGCTTATGTTAGAACATACCAAAATGTCCAAATTTGTAAATGTTTTTTTTTAACACAAGAATGAAAATGCTTGAGGACAAATTTGATATAATTAAAAAATACAATGTATGAAATTCTGCAGTCACTACACACTTTTTGCTTCAGTGTTTTATGTAATTCATAACTTTATCATCCAGGCATTGCTACCCATTTCCGAAATGTTGAGATATGTGGTAGTTAAATACAAAGAGTTTTACTTGGAATTAATCCTCAGTCTTTTTATACTCAATCTCGAGATGTTTGGCTGTAATTTTAATTAAATGTAACCAAATTGGTCTTTTTGAAATCAGACAACAAAAAAAAGGTTGATACATAACTAAAGCTTTCAATATATAATATTATCTTTATATACAGGACTATTAAATTAGTAATCAAGAAAAAACACCAAGTTGATCACTTTCCCAAATATGGAGGTGTATTACTTTATTGATCTTCGATTGGTCAAAGTCTTGTGATGTCATACTAAAGATTAGCATATTGTAAGAGAACTGCTGAAAGAGGTTTAGTTAATGAACCTTATACAGAATCTGGAAAAAAACAAAAAACAATCATGGGGAAGTAGTTATTGTTTTGAAATGAAAATTCAATAGAAATAAAATATTTGTATTGTGTTTCCTGTATGGCATGTTGCTAATACAGTCACCTCATGTATATTTTATTTTGTAGAATTGGTTTTGAGAATGTATTTTTTTTTTTATTTCAGATAAGCACATAAAATATAATAATTAATGTACATACACCGGTAGGGTAAATCGTGTAACGATCAAACTTGTGACGTTGTCCTTGTGTGGTGTGTAAAGCTACCTGTTTGTGATGGATGTAGATAGGGCAGCGCGTAGTGTAGAATAGATAATTTTGCATCTGTAAAAGTTCAATTTTGTACCCATATTGGGTTGTATTTATTTTAATTTTCTGAAACATCATCGTAATGACATGTTAATGTATTGACAATATAACCAGAAGTTCACCGGATATTGTTTCTTCTGGATATTTCTCTATAATCAGACATGAAAAAGTAGGTCCGGAAAAAATATAATACAAAATAAAAAACATGCAACATTGTTAAGGACAACAATCTTTGACAGGTGTTTCTGTTATGGTTTGATATTTTATCAAAACTTTCGAGTAATTTAGTCAATCAGTTCTTTTGATGTTCTATAGCACCTTCTACTGCATCAAAAGCAATTATGAAAGGAGGTAACTACAGTATGAATTGTATATTTCAGATTCAGAAGTTGTCTCCCCTGCACAGTCTCCCCTGGTACCTAGAGGGCCTCGCAGTAACTACAAGCAGGTAACTGTCTGGGTACTACAAAACGCAGACAACATACCGGTAGTCTGTATTCCTATATGAGCTTGTAATGCCCCCTCATACACATGGGAGTGTATATGATGTTGTTTTCCCCCCTGACCTTTCATCATTCTGTCAGTGATGGATCATACCTACCATATCTGACTAATGATCGACTAATGATCTACTAATGATCAATCATTTAAAGTAGACGGTACAGTGGTTATTTGAGAGATATAATAAAAGCATGAACTATTTGCTTACCAATATTAGAAATTCTTTTGAAATCGCTATGGAAATTTTGATATAATTTCTCCACAAAGAAATAACGGTCGAATATTAATCAATCTGCAAAAATCGTTATTCATTATAGATCATTTACATTTCTTGGACCTCACAACTTGTTAGTTATCAAATCAGTTAATCATAATACTATTACTGGCTGGCCCCATCATTTTTGTAATTAAAATATCAGAAAAAACTCTATGCCACTTTGTTATGAAGTTTGCTGGGATTTTTCTTGCACCAAATTGCTTTTGATTCCATGTATCAGTATAATGTTAAACTGTCTGAGTGGGATATCAGTGGGTTTTTTAACAGTAATTTGGGGCCGAAATTCGGTTATTTCGGCCCCATTCCCATCCTCAAAAAGTATAGTTTTTTCCCCTTTTTTGAGAAAAAAATCCCCTCAAAAAATAAAAGATTTTTTTATTTATTTTTTTTACTTTTAAATATTGTTTCTTAGTTGACCATCCATAATTAATATGTCCATCAAACATGTTCTTGATGTGGATTTAATAATAAATGAAAGACTGAGACTTAATACTTATAAAAAATACTATCATTCTTCTTTATTTTAACATTGTCAAAATTCCCCCTTTTTCCAATTCACGTCAAATTTGTCCCCCTCTAAAGGGTCCCGACCCCCTTCCCCCAAAAGTAAAAAACAACACTGGATATCCTGTTATGTGTCTATGGCGTGGTATTTTTGTGTGGCAGCACTGTGAATTGGCAAGTAGACAATATTGTGATATGACTGGAGGATTGTTAAAAATGACATTAAACTGAAGGGGCGTCCGTGGCCGAGTGGTTAACGTCTCTGACTTGAAATCACTTGCCCCTCACCGCTATAGGTTCGATCCCTCAGGGGCCTAGGAATCTTTATGTGAGGAAGCTATCCAGCTGGCTTGCGGAACGTCGGTGGTTCTACCCAGGTGCCCGCCCGTGCACGAAAATTGCCCGGAGGGGCACCTGGGGTCTTCCTCCACCAATGGAAGCTGGAAAGTCGCCAAATGACCTTAGCTGTTGGTGCGACTATAAAATCCAATTCAATCAATCAACATTAAACTACCTACATAGTGTCTTTTTAGAAATTGTATGCACTTATTTTAACACATTTCCAGTTAAAATGCAACAATTTGATGAAAATAAATATTTGTTACATTACTTGATGGATTTACAATTTGTAATATTTCCTCTACAGCATGAGAGTCGAACCGGACAGCAGGATTCTCCGATGCACCGGTCCCACACGACCCCTAAGGAGTTCTCCGGGGAGAGGGAAATTGCCTCCATGACGCTTGCCCCCATAAGTAGCAGGTAGGGTTTACATACAGGTATAGTTGTCATCAGTTTGAAGCCTTTGCAACCAGTATGGTATAGACATCCTTTCAAACTATGAATTCATCATTCCAGGGTTCTGTTATGGGACAGCAATAAACTAGACATTTTGAAGTATATTCTTTTATTCTGAACCTAATTTAACCCTTAACCCGCTACATATATATAATGGACTGTTCTTTCTTTCTTTGAATTAAGACTAGTCCATTTATGTGACAGGGGCGTTTTGGGGGAAATGACTGATCAGCAGTCGGTCATTGTAAACCCTGATCAGCCTGTGAGTTACTCTCAGACTGATCTATAGACATGTTTAGCGGGTAAAGGGTTAATGATACAGTGTTATGTTGGTTTAAAATAAAAAATTCTTAAAGGAACTAACCCGCCAAATAACAGCAAAGTTACACTACAAACCCGTTTATCAAAACTTTATCCAGGTAATCAGGTTACATAATAACGGATATGTGCCAGGTAAAATTATAAGTTTATTCATAGGTTCTTAAAATACCTGTGATTGAACATGCGTAAAATAAATCATGAGTTGGTAACTCTTAATTCAATGCTACAGTTTTGGGATTTGGCCTGGTTGGTTAAAGGCATTTATAATGTGTCGATAGAGTTCAGATTTTCAAAATTTGTAAATTTTATGTAAGTAGTTTAGAAACCGTGTAAAACTTGGCTGTAGTTGGCGGGATAGGTACTTTAAATGCATCACATCTTAACCTGTTTACAGCCAACTGTAGTGTTCAAATTTTAAAGGTGTTGTTTCAAGTAATTTATTTTGTCAGTAAACACTATTTAATGATATTTTACCCATATTTGTATGATAGTCATAAAACTTAATTTGTATGAAATTTGAACTGTTTGATTGTTTTTGTTGCAGCCTTATTTTTTCAGCAATTCGGTTGAAACTTCAAACATGGGGGTTAAGTTGTAATTTAACTTTGAAATGATCTTATACCACATGATATGTATATTTTGGAATAAAAACATTGATTTTACCCGAAATGCCAATGTTAAAGCAGAAATATTTTTGTTATAAACACGTTAATACTGTCTTTCCATGTTGTCTTCCATTGAATTAAACTGAAAACTTACTGTTGGTCTATTAAGGCATTAAGCCTCCAACTCCTACAACAGTGTTCTTCATGTCATTTCAGTCCATCGCTTGAAGCCGGGTACAAGTCCAACTCTGTCTACTCCACCCAGTACAGAAACCAGACGTACCCCACCCTCAGTAGTCACAGCCAATCACAGATCAGTAACCAGAGCGACTATGACAACAAAGGTGGCAGCCAGGGGCGCCTTGAGGGCAGTCTAGATAGTGGATTCAGTTCAACAAACAATATGTACAATGTGAATTCTCGGCGCACTTCGCGTTATGAGAGCAATCAAGATTTAATATCGCCCAATAGTGAATCTCATTATGAGACGCTAGATAGCGTGATCGATAACAAGTCACATTTGCACGGTGGTGGTAGTTTAGATAACGCTTACAGGAACCCTCCAAAGAGTTATGGGAGTTTGGAGAGAAATTCTAAAAAGCGAAATAATCATCAGTACGAGAGAAAACTTAGTGATACAGATGCCAGTGTAGCGAGCAGTAATGCTCCATCAAAGTTCGGTAAACGAACATCACGTTCGGAGTACGATTTATCTTCTAAGTCAAAAGATCAAACATCTGGTTCAAAAGAGACCGATTTCCCATTACCTAGTCGAGGTTACAACCATTCCGGGCAGACATCGTCTCAGAGTAGATCAGATAGACATTATAGTGATAGGAATAGAAATGATATGACCCCGGGGTCAGACAGATATAAGAGTGATAGAAATGATATTACCCCGGGGTCAGATAGGTTTAATAGTGATAGAAATAGAAATGATGTGACGCCGGGGTCAGATAGATACCATAGTGATAGAAATGAGTCGACCCCCGGACCCAGTCGTGGCATGATAGAGCTGCAAGTGACCCATGAGGGGGTTCCACCCCAGGGTTACAGGTCAGATAGAGATAGAAATTCAGACATGTATGGGCAATCGCGGACAGCTTGGAATGATACCGCCTCCACTGAACCATCGCCCTTGATACAAAGCCCAACAAAAAAGACACTAAATGACCAGTTTAGTAGTAACATAGGTGGGGATGGTGATTCACCCCAGGGTCAGTGTTATAGTCCGCGGGAATATGAGGGGTCAAGGGGTCATTCCCATACACGACCTCCCTTTACTGAGCATAGTGTTAGTGTTAAACATGTAGAGTCTCTGCATACTATACCACAAGCAATGTCTAGTAAAATAGTTACAGTGGCAAAAATGTCGCCACATGTAGAGGTATCTAAACCGTTCGAAATGAAAGACTTCTATAAATACAGTGAAAAGTTAAGGCGCCAGAGATTAGTAGAACAATACCATCAAGCACTTGTAGGATCTAGACCAACTACACCATCACAACATTCTTCCGAGGGAGAAAATCATTCCACTCCCTCGTATCATCATTCAGGGACGCCGTCGGGCTCCCACGGGGGTCCAGGCACGCCCTCTTCTGTTTCTTCATCGTACAGAGGGGGCAGCTCGTCTTCACCATTTGGTTCACCTTTGTCATCGCGACACATGCCAAGTAACAATCCATATACATCACATAGTCACTCCAAAGATGATACGGGTTACGGTGGTTCTAGAACTAACTCTGTGTCATCGGTTACGTATGGCGTGAACACTACAACGTCACGCGTTCAGTACACGGTACAATCTCAGTCTGGTCGTGTCTTGTACAAGGCACAGCACCAGTCTAGCAGACAAACTTATCAACCTCCGGCATCAATGAAATGTGAACCAGTCCGATCGATGCGTGACGTACGTGGGGGAAACCAAGAAACCCCCACCAGTTCAAGGTGAGAAGCTAAGGACCAAGGATCGATAGCAGCTTCAGACGTGACTTTGTGATGGAATGACCTTGAACTTTGACCTTAAACCTTAAGTTTGGTGAAAAGGTCAAAAATTGTGACCTTGTGATAAAATAACATGCGACCTTACTTTATTAATGACAAAAGGTCAAGGTTTTAACAATGAGTGAAATGATGTGATGTTGATTTAATTATGTGTGCCAATGTTTTTGTAACATGACATTTTGACTTAATATATTCCTAAACTGCATCTTGAACACAAAATAATGCCAGCTTTTAACCTTGTGACAAGAATTTCAACTCACGTAAACTGTATCAACATTTTTGGGTGGAGATTTGTGCAAACTAATGCAATAACATTTAACTTTACAATGGATATTTGTATTATAAGATTGCTTTTAAAAATTGAATTTAATGTTTTTTACAGAAAGTGAAATAAGAATTTGGAACAGTTTCAGAATGCTTTTACTAGGATTATCAAAGAGTTCAATACACGATATGATGTTTACTTCTTTCCCTTACCAGCCCTGAGCCATGCACGCACATACATTTGCTAGTAACAATTTCTATAAATAAGAGAAAAAAACACTGTTCAGGGATTAGGCAATACCGAATTCCTCTTCAAATAACAATGTTTCGTCTAAAAAAGATTCCATGCAGAGAGATCATTATTTGCTATTGTCCCATTAGCAGTCTTGTTGTTGATGTGCTTTGTATGTTAACATTTAGTATAACACTTAAGTTTTCTTGCACCGCAAAAAAAGCACCTTTTCTTAGTTAATTTTTAATTTCTGGATAATATGCTTGCTCTTTTATTCGTCTCGCAGAATGATAAATAGAATGTGATATCTGCACATTAAAACTTCCTCTGCACGTCTGCTGTTCTTTTAACTAACTTTGTAACTCTGAAATACTTATCATCTATGAACTACCTTTACCCTTATGTGATTGATCACAAGTATTATCTATAGATATACACTGAGCAAAATAAAATGCATGTCATTTCCATAGACACAATTCAAAGCTGTGTATGTTCGGGGTCAATAATAAAGTGACATAGATATGACCAATAATAATGTTAGAAAGTCATTTGAAAACAAAGTCGGTGATAAAAATAAAGCAAATGTGTCGTGGGAGTGGGGGGAACATAATTTTATAGGTTATCGAAAACTGTTCTCATTTCAATGAAAAGGGAGGTAATTTTAAAATTACGAAATTTGAAATGTTTTTGTTTGCATGTTTGTATAATGAAATAAGTTGTTTTTAATACATGGGAGGTAATTCTGACATTTTGCTTAGAAAATAATAAAAGAAGACCATTTTTGGAAAATCACATCCTTACCTAGCATTTCTAATATCTTCAAACAATTATATCAATGTTCATATGTTTAAGATATGTCCCTAAAATGTCGTGCTAAACTTTTTTTGTTCAGTATATATGCACTACCGAACACTACGGTTGTTAAACATATGAGTACTATGGTCCGTATGGAGCTATCTCAGTAGGTTCATAAGTAATATATTTATCTTGGCTGCATCCATAGGCACTAGACATGTATTCTCAGGATTGGGTGGGGGTCTTCTATTTGCCTTGCGAAGAAAATTCGCCTGAGTGTATAAGCGTCTATTTATCCTCACTGTATTGCAATGGGCATTGAGCGGACCTTGGTCTTAAGTTTCATTTAAAGGACTGGTCAGGTGGGAAATTTAATTTAATCCAAATTCAGGCCTGGCTGGGATAGAACGCCATTCCCTGGATTACTAAGCCAAGGCGCTAACCATTACTCCAAGGCGACACCTGTAAACTCACCTGTTTCATTGTATGATTTTTTATTTTTTTTTAGAGGGGTGTTAGGAGTGGAAAAACTTCCATTGTTCTCTTGAAAAGTTCGAACAGCTGACAATTTGTAAATTGTTAAACAAGCCCATGTACCATATAGGTATATACAGGTAATAGGAAAAGCTTTCATCCTTTTCGTGAAAATTTTGAAAGCCTAAAATGATTTTTTTTTTTTTTTAAATGATCCAATTTATAAGTATATACAGGTAAAAGGAAAAGTTTTCATTGTTTCTTGGAAATTTTGAAAGACTGATTTTTTTATTTTTTTTATTCGATCCCATGTATAAGTATATAAAGGTAGAAGGTAATAAAGATATAGCTGCTTGCGAATTAGAATGTGAAAATGTACACCTAGTAGTCCGTAGTCATTGTAGTGCTATTGTGGTATTGATATTAGTTTGCATGTGTGCATGTTGCAGTTCATTGTCACGTATAATCTGATTGGCTCATCCAGCATCAAGCTACTAACCTCACATCATTTCAACCAATGAGAAGCCGGGTTACAACATCAAATCACCAAGTGTTGCACAAGTCACGTTTGAAGCATGCTGTTGAGCTTAGAGTTTATTCTGTCTTAAGTTTCATAACTTGTATGTTCTTATTTTATTTTGTTAGTATTTTTAAAATTTAATGTCATTCTTTTAAGTTTTTAAGAGATTTTCCGAAAGCAGCTCATTTTTGAATGTATCTCTAGCAGTAGGTTCTAGTTCCAACATTTATGTACTATTTAAAGAGACACACGGCAATCTTGAACTAGATATGAAACATTAAAATTAACAACACGTTTTATTAATCCGTATCATTTTAACTTTAAATCGACTTACATGTATTTAAAAAAAACGGAAAGGAAAAGGAAATTAAAACTTGGTTGTATTCAATTTTTCATTATTATCTTACCATATATTTGAATATATTATCAGCGCAATATAATCAACTATTAGTATGCAAAGGCAAATAATTAGTATGCAAAGGCCAATAATTAGTATAGGCCAACAATTAGTTTGCAAAGTATGCAAAGGCCAACAATTAGTTTGCAAAGGCAATTGGCTTTAAACTATTGCAATAATTTTTATTACTGAAGTTATGATGTGGTAAAAGTCAGGGATCAACTTTAATATTTTCAGCAACTTGCTTAAAAAAGCAAGTGTGAAGGTTTTCTACTTTCTATTTTAATCAAGGTACTTGCATTAATGATTTAAAACCTCGTTTTGTTTTAGAGGGATTGTAATAAATGTAAATAATGACATTTTCATATATTCTCCAAATTAAAGAACAAAACTAAATTTTTACACTCTGAAACTTGTCAAAATACTTCATTTCGGCATTTTATTTACCCAAGCAAAACCGTGTAGAACCTCTATGATTCAAAGGACACACGGCAGTCTTGCTTGGTTTTTCACCCAAATGATTTCCTGAATAACACAAACCAAAATTTTAATTGTTTCAAATTTTACACATCGTTATTTAACTTACACACAGTGTATGAATTATTTTACTCATTAATCTATAGTTTTGAGTGAAGTAATTTTTATTTATAGAAAATAATACCATACAATTCACTTTTTCATGTTTTCTCAAAACTAACGTAATATATTTTTTGAACAACTACAAGTAATAATAATCAAAGAAATTAGTTAATTGAATATGGGGGTGAGGATAAACAAATGGGAAACTTTTGAAAATGTTTTGTTTGTCTTCATTCATGAAAATGTGTAAAAAAAAAAAAAGGAGACCTCAAGACTGCTATGATGTGTGTACCTTTAAAATGAGAAATATACTCATTGTCTGAAACATAATTATATCCACCAATTATAACCTGGATTTGCAGGTTTTGAAGTTGTTCTTTTTCTTTTTCTTTCTATATTTTTAGCTCTACTGATCAGAGATCAGCAGAGCTTATGCCGTGGTGCGGCGCTGTCGTCCGTCTGTCTGTCCGTCTGTCTGTAAACTTTTTTTTGTAGCAACTTCTCCTCTGAAACTACTGAATGGATTTTCATGAAACTTTACAGAAATGTTGCCCATGAAGTCTAGTTGATCCTAGCAAAAATTCATGTTGATGTGAAATCCAAGATGGCCACCAGATCTAAAAATAGGTTTTTAAAAAACAAGTTTGTAGCGACTTCTTCATGATAAGTGATATTGATATGGGACTTTTTCTAAAATGATCAGCATGACATGATGTTGGTCCTTGTCGAAAATCGTTTTGATTCAACGTTAAACATGGCTGCCAGCGGCCATCTTTGTTTACATAGAGTTATATAATGAAAACTTGTAGCGACTACTCCTCTGAAACTACCGGACGGATTTTCATGAAACTTCACAGGAATGTTCCTCTTGATGTCTTATTGATCCTAGCAAAATTTCAGGTCGGCCGGAAATTCAAGATGGCCGCCACGGCTAAAAATAAATTTTCAAAATACAAGTTGTAGCGACTACTACTTGAAGACTATAAGTGATATTGATATTGGACTTTTTGTAAAATGATCAGCATGGCATGATGTTGGTCCTTGTCAAAAATTGTTTTGATTCAACGTTAAACATGGCTGCCAGCGGCCATCTTTGTTTACATAGAATTATATAGTAAAAACTTGTAGCGACTAATCCTTTGAAACTACTTGGCAGATTTTCATAAAACTTCACAGGAATGTTGCTCTTGATGTCTAATTGATCCTAGCAAAATTTCAGGTCGGCCGGAAATTCAAGAAGGCCGCCACGGCTAAAAATAGATTTTTAAAAAAGAAGTTTGTAGCGACTACGTCTTGAAAACTATAAGTGATATTGATATGGGACTTTTTGTAAAATGATCAGCATGACATGATGGTTATCAGAGTCAAACATGATTTTGATTCGACGTTAAACATGGCTGCCAGTGGCCATCTTTGTTTACATAGAGTTATATGATGAAAACTTGTAGCGACTACTCCTCTGAAACTACTTGACGGATTTTCATGAAACTTCACAGGAATGTTGCTCTTGATGTCTAATTGATCCTAGCAAAATTTCAGGTCGCCCGGAAATTCAAGATGGCTGCCATGGCTAAAAATAGATTTTCAAAATACAAGTTTGTAGCGACTACTACTTGAAGACTATAAGTGATATTGATATTGGACTTTTTGTAAAATGATCAGCATGACATGATGTTGTTGTCAAAAATCGTTTTGATTCAACTTTAAACATGGCTGCCAGCGGCCATCTTTGTTTACATACAGTTATATAGTAAAAACTTGTAGCGACTACTCCTTTGAAACTACTTGACAGATTTTCATGAAACTTTACAGGAATGTTGCTCTTAATGTCTAATTGATCCTAGCAAAATTTCAGATCGGCCAGAAATTCAAGATGCCCGCCACAGCTAAAAATAGATTTTTAAAAAAGAAGTTTGTAGCGACTACGTCTTGAAAACTATAAGAGATATTGATATGGGACTTTTTGTAAAATGATCAGCATGACATGATGGTTAACAGAGTCAAACATGATTTTGATTCGACGTTAAACATGGCTGCCAGTGGCCATCTTTGTTTACATAGAGTTATATGATGAAAACTTGTAGCGACTACTCCTCTGAAACTACTCGACGGATTTTCATGAAACTTCACAGGAATGTTGCTCTTGATGTCTGTAGCGACTACTTCCTGAAATCAAAATCAATCAGTAGAGCTTCAAGGTCATTGACCTCTTGTTTATTATTGAAATAAAATAAAAGATGGCTTAATTTTGTTGCATTTTTAAAATGTTATAAATGTTGCACAAAGACTGAGCATCAGTCAAATGCCCTATTAAATTCTGAGAAAAACAACAACAGTTTAGAGTTACTAAAATCAGTCCGCAAATAAATGTCCTCTTTTCTGACCAAGCTATCGGTGTTCTCTGTTTGTTAGTGAATTAGGTAGTAGATAATGTGAAACACACAAAATATGTTGATGACTATGAGAGAATTAACGAAGTGAAAACATTTTATGTATTCATGTGATTAGGAAAGGCCAAAGAAGTTCATGATGGTTTCCAAAAAAATAATAGTTGGAAACATTCACTTATAATATTAAATGTGAAGTTCAAGCTCTAATTGTTTGCTGTTTTTTTGTAAAAAAAATGTGTCATTAAATTTATTTTTGCATTGATAATACTTTTTTTTGGCATTATAATTCTGTATTTTTGTTTTTGTGGAAATATGAGAAAAATAAAAATGCCATAAAAAACTTCTTTTTTCTTTATTGCTTTTACTCTTTCGCAACATTTCTGCAACTACTATATCTAAAGCAAAAGTTATTAACTTGAATGTTCAGTTTTATTTTCTCGTATGTATATAAGGAATGTAAACATCAGAGATGGTAAGTAATTTTCTTTTTCCTCCTAACCCGTTTTTCATCGAGTCATTTCGGTATATTTGCCTAACTATTCAACTGAACTTTTGTTATAGCTGCACAAAAAACAATGGAATAGTAACTACCGGTAGATATCAAATGAATTCTGCAACACATTTTACATTGATATTTTTATCTGAAATTATTTTTATCTTAAATTACAAGCACACTTCCAACTATGAATCCAATTTGGGAATGACAGTAAATGTATTCTGTAGCCTTAACGCTGCACTGAGATGCCATGATAGCCTATTTTTAGTCTATTTCGAAGACATGTTAATTTTTGCCATGTTCATTGAAGGTCTTCGTCGTGATCCCTGTATTGTTTCAGGTGCTACTTTAATGGTGGCAAAAAACAAGGATCGTAGCTCCAGCGAAAAATGGAGTGTTTACAACAGAATTTGCAGTTCTGCAGGTGGGACGGTTCCAGGCCCATTCTGCATATTTTTATCTAGATGTAAACAAAGTGGTTCTGGAATGTTCAATCCTGTTGGCGCAATATAACCTTTTTGTGTTGGTGCACCGTAAAACACAATTAAACTCAATTTTGAAGGCAAGTCCTACGTGTATATAAAGCTGTTTTTCTGTTTAAGATGAATATCAAATGGTTACGTGGGTATAATTCATCCAGTGACTTACCAGGGTGATTTATATATATAAAATTTTAAATTATTGTTTAATCTGTCTTTTTAATTCCACTTCAGAAATGTTATAAAATAAGCCTTCCATCTTCTCGTACAGCAGACCTCCGAATCCAGCCCATCTTCATCAACGTCAGTACTCTACACCTGAGAAGATGCTCTCGCCGATGAACATGAGTTTTAACTTGTCCCCGCCTGGTTCCCTGTCTAGAGCCTTCAGTAATGAGATGTTGGAATGGTACGATGGAGATTCCAACCATTCACCTACATCTGTATAACAGGTAACCAGTGATATACATCTTTGTAACAGGTAACCATTCACCTACATCTGTATAACAGATAACCAGTCACCTACGTCTGTATAACAGGTAACCGGTCACCTACATCTGTATAACAAGTAACCAGTCATCTACATCTGTATGATAACAGGTAACCAGTCACATACATCTGTATAACAGGTAACCAGTCACCCACGTCTGTATAACAGGTAACCATTCACCTACATCTGTATAACAGGTAACCAGTTGTACAACTTTATCCAGTTCTTCTTTATCATTTATTCACTGCCACTGACATGTCCAATAACTCAGACTTTCATTTCAGCTGAGTTATGCCTCTTTTCATAAAACTTTAACCTGCAACATAACCTAGGTCATAACGGCAAATTATTGCCCTATGGTCATTAAACTTTATATAGTTCTTTAACAAGTATCCAATGCAGGGTTATGCCCCTTTTCATAAACCAATGCAGGTTATGCCCCTTTTCATAAACTTTTAACAATTTAAAAAATAATCTGCTCCACAATTCATGAAGGATTGCAACCCCTGTCTTCAAACTTTTATAGTTATTTTTTTTCTTGCTGACAGTGCTCCAAGAAAATGTTTTTAGGCGACTAGCCCAAGCCCAGGGCTAGTCGGTCCTGAAAATCCACTAGCCCTGTTGTTTTTTTCACTAGCCCTGAGTTTTTTTGTCACAAGCCCTTTTTTTTTTTTTTTTTTTTGCATTAGCTCTGTTTTTTCTGCAAGCTGTCAGAAATAAGCACATGGCAGGCGACACAAGTGTTCCATGGAACACCATTATAGTTGATGTATTAAATGTCTCCTCGGCATATTACCTGTATAAATGTAGAGCCCTGCTTAATAGCAATTTGTTTTGTGTATTTCAGATGGGAGGGTCGATATTCCAGCACCGTGATAGCGCTTCTACAGAATTCCAGTAGTTTGCACGTGTTCATTTAGATGTCGTCTGCACGAGAGAGATGCTTACGACAAGGCTCGTGTTACAATTCAAGTTTTGTTTCTGATCAATTATTACCGTACTTTTCAAACATAACAAAAAATACAAGAACAAACTTTGAAATAGTAAAACATAACTCTTCCAATATTCAATAGAGTGTAAATAACCATGTAGATCTACTAAAACAAACTAAACTAAGTTTGTTTTGCTTGAACATGTTTTTGACCTTGTCTCAAAAGGAAGCTGATTAACGAGTTATTTTTATCAATATAAAGAAACATTGCAAGGTTGTATTAATTTTATTTTTTCGGTCAGTTGTTTAAACATTTACCAAGAGTATTTTCTTGGAATACTAGGTACTTGCCATTATTTTATTTATTTATAAAAATAATATTTTTTTACGATTATGGTTGTATTTTTATGGGAGAAAATAGCAAGAAGACAAGTTTTTTTTTAAATAATTTTATTTTTTTAAACCGATATATTTTAGCTGCATATGGTATAAAATAATTATCTTGAGCAAGAAACACGTTTGTAAGATACATAGGCTTCCAAAATGTTGTGTCATCGTTTCGATTTTAATGTGTCATTATTTTCGTTTTAATTCCAACATGATTTGTTTTATTTAACAGATGTTGAACTATGTGCTGAAGGTAATGATGGAGAACACTATGAAATGATACAAAATTAGAAAACTGTTACTCCCAAATAAGGATAACTTGTATGAGCAACAGTAATATGTTAAATAAAATGTAAAAGGAATATTTATTATGTTTAATAAACCTGAAACATATTCTCCATACATGCGAAATTGATAAACATCTAATTTTATGTTCAATGACCCATGCCTAGATGACACAACATAATTACGGAGGCATCGAGACATTGTAAGGAAGTTAGTACGCATTTCTCGGGACGACCCGAATCAGAAATTAGTACATTTTAGTTGGTACATCTACAGGTTTAGGGATAATAAATTAACAATACAATCGATATTAAAACGTACAACATATAAAAAATGCAAACAATCTGAAATATTTGTTGTCAGATCATATTAAAATTAAATTTATCGGAGCTCAAATTGTATTTCAAAATCAGTACGTTTCCAAGTAAAAACGTCTTGAACTTTTTAAATTAAGCATTAGATGCTTAGAGGTGTGTATGTTTAAGTTAGATACATGTCTGTGAAGTACTCACTATTCGAAATAGCTGAACAATGCAATTTCTATAGAGATTGCATGGGAAATCCAGAAAATGCTCAACCTGAAACTTAAAACCTTCTACCAGATACAAAATAATTAACTACGGTACTGTATGAAGCAATGTACACATTAAATATACTTTTCGTAACTGATAACTCACCACTTGTAATCTAACCAGGTTTTAAACCCGTTTTAAGTATTATTGTTTTTCTGTTTTGAGGGTAAGCCACGGTAGAGTTTCAGGTGGAAATTATACTGAATTTCCAATGCTATCTCTGGAAACTGCATTGTGAATTAACTACTAGGCCTAACCTTAACACACATCACTATAAGCCAGTGCTCACGGAAAATATTTTTGACAGGCAGGTCCTGAATTAATACTGACAGGCCCTGAATTAATTATATAGTAAAATATGACAGGCCCTGAATTAATTATATAGTAAAATATGGCAAAAAGACCCAACCAAATTTTGACAGGCCCCGGGCTTTGGGCTATCCTATTTCGTGAGCACTGTAAGCTAAACTTATGTTGTTCAAATTATTTCAATTTTTTATTTCGAGTATTTGCATAAATGAATGGAACAATTAGTAATAAGTTGGAACAAATTATTTGAAATCCAGAGAAACCAGTTATTTTAACAGATGTTCTGTTCTATTTTTGCAATGTGCAAGTATGTTCATGTCTGTCTTCTCAATTAACAGTTTAATATTATTAACTTAAAAAATAATAAAAAATACTTATAAAAATAATAAAATTTATAAATGTGAGTTCAGTGTTTGTCTTCAGTTTCATTCCAACTAGCTTATCTCTTTGACCTGTATATACTGTAAAACTGTGTGACCCAACCCAGGACCTTTTCAACACAGCCAATGAGCTATCGCACCACCTATGGACCTCTGTATTGAAATTCTGTCGACATTTGATTCTGGATTCTGTTTAGCTGTCAAAATTTAGCCAGGGAACATTTTCGGTCAAATAGCATAAACTAATGCTCCGTTGAGCTTGGTGTTCATTCCTAATGGTCTTGTCAATTTTCCCTAACTGTTAAAAACGCAGATTGATTATGACGTACAGGTAATTCACATTTGTGCCTATTTAATACTAAATTTATTAAACTAGTTGGAGATTACTGAAATGGTGCTTGGCACAGCCTCACAGCATATAATTTTATCTCTGGACAGTTTTAATAAATGCACTATTTAAAGCTACAGAGTCCCTATATCAATCGATTTCTTCTTTGTAGGCGTGTCTTTATTTGTAACTTCATGTTCACCAGCTCATGTCGAAATCGGGTATTTAAGCGAGCAAATATAGCGAAGGAAATCTTTTACTGTATAAACATCGACCAGTGCACATCGTACCTATACACAGGTAACAGTAATTTTTACCAAAAAAAAGTTAGCTTCTTTCGGGGCTCGAACACACGACCTTCTGATTTCAAGTCCTCTGCTCTATCCACTGAACTACGACGCTACTTGAGAAAATAGTATACTAACTACGATATATTATGAGGCAAAATAACTTAACATATTTGAACGCAACTAATGATGGATCAATAAATATGCAGTCCATATTGTCGCACGTGTAAATTAACATTGCCTGGTGTAATACTGTATCTTATCAATATGAAACTAATACTTCGCCTCAAATCAACCATATCTCGACTTATTATTTAGCGCTTTATGAGTTTGTGTGCGCGCTCTTGTTATTACGTAATGCCAATTTAGTGTTAAAAATGCTACAAAATACCAATAAATAGCAGTGGTCTAGAGGTTCAGCGTACATCTTTCAAATCTTACAAGTGCAAGGCTGTGGTTCAAATCCCGTTCCGGGCAACTATTTTTTTATCACATATATTCTGGAGCCGTATATTTATCGATGTTACCTGTACGGAGGCTAAATAAAAATGTGAAATTTTACGTATCGATTTCTCCTTATATACCGACTTTTGGGGTGTTCGTCGATTTGAAACTACTTCACACGTGACTCATTCATATTCATGAGTTATTACCAGTTAAAATAGGGACTGTACAGCTTTAACAGGCACTCATTCTCTAAATATGGTTAAATTTAAGATAATTTAGTGCAATAATGAATGTGCTTAAAGCTGCAGACTCTATAATTTAAATGATTCTAACTCATGAATACGAAGAAGTTGCAGGTGAAGTAGTTTTAGTTTGAGAAACATTAAAAAGTCTGTATATAAGCTAGAAATTGATGCGTAAAACAACATTTTTATCTAGCAAACTTGCTCTCCTATTTGCACTGTAATACGTGAAGATAACCACTACACCACCATTATTTGTAGATAAGTTGTAGGTATAATTACACTGAATCAGCCGGATGTGCTCGCCTTGTGCAGTCGAAAGTAGTTCTGTATTAAAAAGCACTAAATCTTTTTCTTCTTTAAGTAAGTTTCCCAGAATTCTAATCAGGTATGAGTTTTTAACAGGTCAACATTCTAACTTTACTATGGAAGGAAGGGGCATGGAGACATTTACGTTATTATAACCTGTAGCATTTCTAACAGTAAATAGGCATTACACAATAAGTTGGGCACATGTGCTTATACAACTTCTTTAAACAAAAATATCAGAATAAAGTTTTATCAGTAGACGTGAAGCATAAAGTGTCCATAACAATAAACTTGTGTAGGTCTGTTTTATTCCTGTCCTATTAGTAGTTTTAAAGTTGCGCTCTGGACAAGAATTATAAGTATAAAATTACAAAGGGCAATAACTCTAATTTGAATGAAGATATGGTTCTTGTGCTCTGCACTTCCTCTCATTGCCCTGTATCATTGTGTGAAGTTTCATTCTAGTCCCATTTGTAGTTTTTCAAGTTATGCTCCGGACAAGAATTATAAGTATACAATTACAAAGGGCAATAACTCTAATTTGAATGAAGATCTGGTTCTTGTGCTCTGCACTTTCTCTCATTGCCCTGTATCATGGAGTAAAGTTTCATTCTAGTCCCATTTGTAGTTTTCAAGTTATGCTCCGGACAAGAATTATAAGTTTAAAATTACAAAGGGCAATAACTCTAATTTGAATGAAGATATGGTTCTTGTGCTCTGCACTTCCTCTCATTGCCCTGTATCATGGAGTAAAGTTTCATTCTAGTCCTATTAGTTGTTTTCAAGTTATACTCCGGACAAAGAATCTGGAAAGTCCAACCACGGACAAAGCGGCATCTATATGCTCCCTCAAAAGTTTCGGGAGCATAAAAATCAAGATAAAATTGTTCCGAGACGAATCCTAGTTCCAATTGATTAAATGTAGTTTTGAACGCTTCATTTACATGTGCGACATGATGGACAACATACTGATATATCTTGAGGTGCATTCAAATGTTATTTTCATGGTAATAAATGGTACTAAACAGTGGACAGAATGACTAATCAGAAGGTTGTGGAAAGGCAAGCCTTTTATTTTCTGGAAAATCAGCAATACTTATGTACAGGTACAATTTGGAATGCTCGACGTCTATAAAGGAAATGATGTCCTGCATTGAATTTTATCAGTTAAATACCCGAATTTGTCATATTAAGCTGGTGAATATGAAATTACAAGGAAAGACACCTACAAAGAGGCTTGCAATTAAAGTATGTAGCTTTAATTTAGCCCATCAACATGCCAATTTGGAATCGCAGTGATTATTACCTGATAACTCCCAAATGACCAACCATTTGGTTCACCTGTTGTTATTGTTGTTTCCCTATATCGATGTGCATTTCAATACCCAATTATTATAAATCAGTGCAAAACATTTTTCTATTAAAATCTTTTAAAAGTTGTAAAAAAGATATTTATATATGAAGTGAAATACCTCTTCAAGTCATTGTTTAAAGTCCTACTGTTTGAAATGATACTTATTTATGCAAGAAATGCTACTGAAAATAACACCATCTTAGCAATACAATGTAAACACAGAGGAACAACAGCAGAGAGTGGTAATACAGCTAGAAGGGAGGTAATTTACTGGTCAATACAGACTCCCATTGCCACAATGTTATATGCAGTCTATTTTTTGGGTATGTTAAAAAATCAGGATCCCGAAATCCTCTGTACACATTTCCAACCTCTGGGTAACTTCAAATAACCATAATGTGTTGATATAACCTTAATGTGTTGATGTCAGACAAGAATTTGTGTAGTGACAAGTTTTATTTGTGCATCCCATTACCAGTATATTGGCTATGTGTCCTGTTAATTACATATTCAGTTTTATTTTACAACTTTTTTTATTTATTTTCCTGATAACAAAATTGATAGTCATTTGGTGATCATATACTATGTAATTATACACGTGACTAAAGCAGTATAAATATTCAGGTCCAGATATTTTACATAAAACATGCTTGAAAAATTAAAGGGGTTGATGCACTATTTTCAAACAGAATTATTTTAAAGGGATCTAAAGAAACTTGAAAAAAAAATGAAAGAAATATCAAAATGCCATGAAAAATAAAGAAGATATGACCTATTGAAAATTTGCAAAGAAACGTAAATGGAGGTGGCCATCTTGAAATGATGACATAATCGCACCTTTTTACCATAGTTGGCATATTGACAAAATATATTTTAAAGCAAAGAAAATCACTGCAGATTGATTAAAAATAAATATACAACATTAAAAATAAATATACAAAATGCAAAATGTATAAATTGTATGCTTATTTTTCATTTGCAGGTCATATCTCCTTTCTGGCATTTTTATTTTTTTTTCATAGTGCATCAACCCCATTAAAATATAACATTTCACTTAATCATATATGCATATATTATTGTGCATTGGATTTGCCCTCGTACTCAAGTACCGGTAGTACTGGCAAAGAAGTAATAGTCGTCCTGAATAAGAACCATTTTCTTGAATAGCTCAATACAACATATTTTTAATAATTGTCATTTCCATAAAATAAAGGTTACCGCATGTTCCACTTGCAAACAAAATGACCGTGCAACAATTGTATGCTAACATCTTCTGGCAGTGGGTACCAAAAGGGGTGTTTTTAATGTCGCGAAAAGTCGGCACAGAAGCAATGCTCGCCATTAGGAAACTTGTCCGATGATATGTTGTACGATAATAGTCATTTATTAACATGTATATGTAAATATACATGTTGTTAAGTTTAATGACTAATATACATTTTTGTGTAATTTAGTGTCCAAAGAACTAATTTAAACATCCTGAAATTCCGGATTTGGGAGTGCTGCATTTGTAGTTCATACTTCTTTGAAGGGAAGTAACAATGTTATACTTAATATGTAATTTACTGTGCGTGTTGTCTCCCTTCGACATTATGGTCTTTGGCAAGCGCTTTTAGTGTCGTTTTCTGTTTATAAAAGTCGAGTATAGAGCCCCGTCTAGTTCCCCAAAATTATTTTTTATAAGCAAGTCCACTGGTATAGATGCACGCACATTCTCACGTCGCGATGTTTACAAAAAAAAAGTGCACATATGTCTGGGGTCAATTTTATCGTAAATATTTACGAGATAAATCATATATTTGTGAGAATCAGTTTTAATAGAATGGCGGCGATTACTTCACAACGACTCTTGCTTCTTTGCCAGTAGCTTTTTAATATGAAGTATTTTTAAGATAAAATAGGAAGTCTGGTATGTAATTTAGAAAGCATCCTTTATTTATTCTTCTTTGATCCTGCCGCTTTTGTTGCCGATTTATTCTTCTGTGATCCTGCAGCTTTTGTTGCTACAGCCGTCCTGGGTCTTCGCGTACGAGGTAGATATTCCGATACAACTCTGTTCATCACAACAACAGCCATGAAGGAAACGCAACCGAGACAAGGCCACCATAATACCCCACCCACCTGACTGACGAACCAGTTGGAGTATAGCCCCAACATTAACGTCACTGTCACCAGCGTGAAGGTTATCAACCCTGCCGTCGCATGGTAAATTTTAAGATCAAATAAAGTACTTTTTAAACGGAAGATTGAGCGTAACCATTCATATTTTACCAGATCTCCACCGAACGATTGCAAAGTGACAGCTACTAGGGTGGTTACACCAAACAATCCGTGCCATGTAGTGAAGTGAGGTTTGTCGTTTACCGATTTGTTGTAGAAAATGGCGGCAAATCCCAGATAGGAACAAACAACGGCGCTGATGCCCAGGACTTGATGGACGAGAACCTTCGTCGCATGTTTAGCATTCAAAAACAGGGAACTCTCAGGGTTATACACCAGCAGGGCCTCGAACATACAGCCTACAAACTGAAAAATACAAAATAAATCGATATTGATGGTATTTTCCAAGAAACAAAAACTTATGTAGTTATGGTTTTAAAACATGGTACATTAGGACTTCTTAAACTAAAAGCAATTAATAATATGCATAATTAAAATTTAAGAACACACTATTTTGAGATTTCATTCTCAGACATCAATAAAATGTACTACAAAAGATTGTGTGGGATATCTGGTGTATATCCTCATGCATTTTATCTAATGAACTTGTTTTTTATTGATATTAAGAGTGGCCAAGTTTGGTAAAGATCGGATGCAAAATGAAGGTGCCAGAGTGTCAACAAGGCAAAACATAGCATTTTTCATTTAATCAAGGGACATAACTCTGATGTTTATTATCCCATATTGGTGGTTTTCAAACTCGTCAAAGGTTTTATCCATATTAATACTATGGCCAAGTTTAATAGTAAAGACTGGATAAACAAGATAGCAATACATGATGTCCTCTACCGGTCAGATGGTAAATGTTTTTTGTGGACCAGACCAAACAAAAGGCTCTGATTTAGACAAATAACAAAGGCATACTACAATTCGCAACCTTAACAAAAGTTTGAGTACATAATCTTCCTTACAAATTTGTAAAGGATATACCCCACTCTGTTGTTTTTTGAATCCAGTAAGTTTACAAACATATTACAAATATAATACCACAAGTAATAAAACATACATATGCAAAGAAATTCCACGTCATGTATTAATATATATAACTCTATTTGAAGGGAAGTAACTACCAAATATATATTGAGTACACATAAAGATGACACTTTAAGCACCCTTATTCAGCTGTATAACTAACTGCTGAATTCTGTTACGATAACAAACACAATTTTGGCCACATCACCAAAATAAAATTGTGTGCAAAATCTCAATATGCTCCTCTACCTATGTTTTATGACTATCTTTTATAGTTTTCAAGTTATAGCATGATCCTATTTTGTGTGCACTGACAGTTTTTTTTTTTTACTATTTTGTTGCCATAGCAACCACAATTTTGGCCATATCAACATTAAATAATGTGCATAATCTCCTTATGCTCCTCTACCATATGTAAATTTCATGAAAATATCTTTTATACTTTTTAAGTTATCGCAGGATCCAGTTTTCCGGACAGACCGACTGTTTTTTTTACTGTTTTGTTGCCATAGCAACCACAATTTTGGCCATATCAACAAAATTAAATAACGTGCATAATATTGTTATGCTCCTCTACCATATGTAAACTTCATGAAAATATCTTTAATACTTTTGAAGTTATCGCAGAATCCAGTTTTCTGGACAGACTGACGTTTTTTTTACTATTTTGTTGCCGTAGCAACCATAATTTTGAAACACTGGTAGGGGACTAAAAGAGCAATGCCTAGTGGGGCATGTACACCCGTCGTTGGCAAGGTTAAGTTCAAGGTTACACCTTTTTTCAAAGGGGAATAATTTACACCCGTCGTTGGCAAGGTTAAGTTCAAGGTTACACCTTTTTTCAAAGGGGAATAATTTAAAAAGAGTTATGGGCCTTTATCAGATGTATTCATTGGATCATGCTGAAGATGTTTACAAAGTTTCATTGTTGTAGAAGTGTCGATTTTTACGGATGACGGGAGGTGTACAGTACAGTACTGGTTCTACCCAGGAAAAGTCAGTGGTCTGCCTCCACTACAAAAAAATCGACCGTCATATATAATTTTACATGTCTTGAAAATGACGTAAAACACCATACAAACAAACAAATCATTGTTGTAGCCTTTGTATTTTGGTAGTTATTAGCTACAATAAGTTGTCAGGTAAAAGTTAATAAACAGATATTGCCATGACAGAATACGTCCCTACGGGCGTATAAAAAAAGGAAGGTGCTAGTGTCGACAACAAAAAGTTACCAGACAACAGATGACCATGGCATAAGCCCTACCTACTGACCAGTAGAGCAATGGCCAGTACAGCTAATAAAGAAGAGTTGCACTGACCCTCAATGGTTAGATCCGTTATAAGTAACCTCGGTCTTAGGGTGTCTCGCTCACCGTGGCAAACCGCATATGAACTATTTTATTAAAGTTGAACTTAAATGATGTCCACCAAAGACAACACTTCATATGACCAAGTATCAAACAAATAAAAATGAGGTAATCATAAGAAGTTAAGTTACTGAGGTTAAGTGTTTGAGCCACGGTGTAGTTTTGGGAAAATAACGCAAAAAAATGACATTGACCTTAGTATTTTTTGTTGTTCAGCGATGATCACTAATGCCAACAACACATATGACCAAGTATCAAAGACATAAAGTGAGGCAATCACATAAAGTTAACTGAGGTTACGTTACCTAACTACGGTTAAGTTTGGAGAAAATATTGCAAAATTTGACCTTGATCTTGGTATTTTTTGTCACCCAGCAATGTCCACCAATGCCAACAATACATATGACCAAGTATCAAAGACATGAAGTGAGACAATCACATGAAATTAACAGAGGTTAAGTTACCTAACCATGGTTAAGTTTGGGGAAAATAAGCAAAATATGACCTTGACCTTGGTAATTTTTGTTCAATGATGTCCAACAATGCCAACAATACACATGACCAAGCATCAAAGACATAAAGTGAGACAATCACATAAAGTTAACTGAGGTAAAGTTATATAACCAAGGTTAAGTTAATGCAAAATATGACCTTGACCTTGGTAATTTTTGTCGTTCGGTGATGTCCATCAATGCCAACAATACATATGACCAAGTATCAAACAAAGTAATCAGAAAAAGTTAACTGATCAAAGTATCAAACAAATAAAATGAGCCAATTACATACAGCTGAGGTTGTTACCTAACAAAGGTTAAGTTTTGGGAAAATAATGCAAAATATGACCTTGACCTCGGTAAGTTTGGCATTACGTGATGTCCCTTGACCGAGCAAAGCATCCGACAAAGTTTCAGAAAAATTGGAGCAGCGGTTGTTGAGATATAGTTGATTTAAAATGTGGCCGCCACTGCCGGAAAAGTGACTGCTATGTCTCGCTACCCACTATTGTGGGCGAGACAAAAAAAACGGAAATAAACTTTATAAACTAATTTACAAATACTGTACTAGTTGCTTCCTCTGAGATGATGCCCCACGCTAGGTTTTCTGTATTTTCTGCTTAGGTGAGCTAGACAAATGTCATTTCAACCACACAACTTGTCACGTAAATTACCATGGTACTGTGTCTGTATCAATAGCTTGTTGTAGAGGAGCAACAGCATATAAGTGTGATCACCCGTTATATTTTTGTAAGGTTTCATGCAGATCTATTAAATTTTCAAATGATTCTGAATACTAAATGGACATTGACTGCCCACTTGGAAGCTGTATCATATAATATAACCATTAACTTTCACACCAATTACTTTAGTAAATTAAGCAGAAATATAAGCATCACACAATTTTACATTTTTTGTCTTTTATTACTGGGTAGCTTGACATTTTTTCCAACACCGACACAGCTACCTGTGATCTTGAATATTCTCGAGAATTGCTCAGCTAAAATCTTATGCTCAAGCTCAAAATTCATGTATTGCTTTTAGCTGTAACTTTTTTCAGTGATTGTTTTTCACCCCGAAACTTTCAGGACATTTGTAATTGATGATTATCTCGATTTGTGTAAAGTTTCAGGTCATTCCAAGACTGTTAAGTAAGATTTTAAATTTTTTATAGCTGAGCTTGAGTCTGAGATTTCGACTCAAAAGTTTCGAGAATATGGGGCCAGGTTCTGTCTAATTCCCTATCCCGGTGTCATCAGTGATGTCTAACTCAAGATTAATACCCTCCCCCACCCAAGAAATGTATCTTGGATAGTTTACAGAAATGTAACATGAATAGTTTACAAAAATGTACCATTTAAAGTTTACAGAAATGTACCGTGTAGTTAACAGGAAATTCAAATGTACCATAGTGTACCATGGACAATTGCTGATAGTTGACATAAATATTCTGTGGATAGTTTCCAGGAATGTACTGTGGATAGTTTACAGAAAATGTACCATGGATAGTTAATAGAAATGTACTGCGGAGAGTTAACAGAAATGATCCACGGATATTTTTCTGTACCATGTTTCACAATGCATTAAGGCAATACTTACAGCTAAGGCCATCATGGTTGGGTGCCACGAGAACAAACCTGAAATATAGCATTCATATTTAATGATATAAGCAAATCTATCATTTTCCAGAAAATAAATAAAATTTGATATGAAGATGTGGTTCAATGATAGTGCATAAAATACATGTCTATGAACGGCGAGGCGATTTTGGATATGTGCCGTCCTCCGACTTGCAGACCCGTTTGACTTTTTATATGTGGACTTTCCGCAGAGATTCGCTGCGCTAGACATAAACACATCATTTAAACTGATACACTGAATTGTTATATGTTTACAACTTACCTAACGTAAAGAATAATCATTTGTTATCCATTTCACACGAAAATGTTAATCAAAAAAACATTTTGCTATGAAATACATTACTAGTTTAAATTTAGGTACTATGCATTGTCTGAACAGTAAAACACAGTTGTCAGTGCAGTGACGTCATACAAGAGACGTATACACACAGTCTGAAATTGTCCACACGTTTTTTGGTCAAACACAATGAGACGTCAATGTGTGCATACTGTATGGCACCTAAGATTGAGATTGCGAAACGCGGTGTATTTACGTTTCGGTAAGCATTGCAATAAATCGTTTGTGTTTTTCTTATTTTTTTATGTTTTTAGTATGCATCTATAGAAAGAAATCTTTTGCGTTTTTTGGCTCATTTAGTTGCGTAAATTACGAAGATATGCAGCTTATCTAGAGCTCTGTCTAATGTCAAAATGCCTTGTACAGTTCTAAATGACCACACTTAAATATACGTAACAGTTTCCTCAAATTCGACATGTGTTTAATTTGACCACAGAAACATTAACTTCAATTATCTTAGACTAACATGTATATATACTCCCTCAAATACCAGAACATACATACTACTAAATTTTTTTGAGCATGCAATAGGAACCACACATATAATTTTATTTGGCCTGATAGATATCGACTGTTTTTTACCAGCATTCGTCAGTTTTATCCCACATTCCAAGAAAAAATCATCTTAGATTGGAAGTGGGGTTTGGCGGGAGAAAAAGAAGAAGAACACAATTCGGAATATATTCAAGGCAATCAGTATTTAAATGTTGATGTACCGGGCAATGTAAAATACATTTTTAATTGCATAAACCAGTGGCCCTATACATGGACACCTTTCCAGAAGCAAGCAATACAGAAACTCAATTTGAAAACAAATCTTAGAATGGAAATACTGGAAGGATTTGGATATAGTTAAGTACGGGTACAGCTTCATTTAATCAAAGCAATACTTCAACCATCGTTGGATACTCACAGGCAGAAATCTATTACATCTCGGCCAATAATACATCTCAGTAAATAATACTTCATTCAAATGGAGTATAAATAATATGGAGTATAATGTAATGTCACCAGCTGGACCTATGGGATGTCAGAATAGACACATGCCATGTGTCTATTCTTCAAACATCAAACAAAATCATTTTCAAGATTTCGTAAAGCATGTTAACCATGTGAAAATGATTTTGTTTGGTGTTTAAAGTCATTTTCAACACATGTAAGGTTGTATAATTATGACGGTAATTTTTTTTTGTGGTGGAGGCAGACCGCCCACTTTTTCTGGGTAGAACCGTAAGAATCGACACTTGAAAATGAGTAGAGCGGATTCTGGTGGGGGTGAACCGCCTTCACAACCCCTAAAATCTGAAAAATTATGTTAATTTATAAGTAAATAGAACTGTCAGTTTGTTTTTATTGTGTTTTGAAAATTGTGCTCCAGCACCTCCCCGCGCTTCCACTTCTCCCTAATTCATAATTTTGATAGAGCATCATCAAAAAAATTGACCAATCAGTGACCAGAAATAAGACATAACCAATACATTCTGGTAGGTGATAAACTCGGTCTTTATCCTTGATGTTCAACCAAGTTTACTGTTAAAATTAAGGTATCTACAGAGTGACTCTTTTAAAACCCTGCCTATTTCATGCACATTCATGCAAATTGATTCAATATATGTATCTTTTAAAATCAAAATCTTGAAAATTATGGTATTTTTACTCTGCCAAAGATTTTTATTTTATTATAGAACCTAACGATAAAAACCGAGTAACACAAATTTTATCACCTACTGAAAATAAAATCTCAACATCTCTGCAATGCAAAATTATGAATATCAAATCACATCTCCGCCCCTCACAAATGAGAACTTTACTTATAATCAAAACGAAAGTAGATGCTACTCACTTGATCCTGGCCATGCAGTGTAAATTATAAAAGACGAGAAAAGCACAGTTACAACGTGTGCCACCATGGTTGACACGTGTATTGTGTTTGCTCTATTGAAATTTCAATATGTCGTTCTGAAGATTGTTGTTTGCCGTTTATCCGGGGACTTTGAATGCATCTGTGTTATTTACATGTTTAATTCTTGCACAATTTAATAAGCGTTTTATGACATTAGTTAACAGCAAAGCATTGATAAGAACCAAAAGATCCATAATGAACGAAAATCCGAACTAATTATCGAAAAGATAATAAAAACTGGTATTGCTCATCCACTACCAAGAACAATGGCATCCACATCAGCAATGTGCTATTCTAGATAATATCCATCAGAAAGGACTAACTTCCTAAAAACTCACGTTTCAAATACCTCTCCCCTCCAGAAACAGCTCTCCTCAACTCTGAGGCAGGAAGAGTTTCTCTCACAGTCCGTCTCCTCTTTTACGTAAAGTAAATTAGTTTTCTTACCTATCATACACATACTTCTGTCTTCAGCTTCTGGGCCCCTTCCCCTCCCCAACCCCATCACTCTTTTACCTAAGGAAGTTTTCTTTTGGATATGACTATGTGTTTTCCTTTCTTTCTTTTTTTAATACCATTTTAGGATATCACATATTAAATGTATAAAACATAGAAATATATTACAGAAAATAAACTAAGACAAAAAAGGTTGACAACTCAATTAAAACATTTCTTCACCCATGACCAATAACTCCGACTCATTTTGGCAGAGTTATGCCCCTTTTCATAAAACATAGCTCAGAACTGGCCATCATAAACAATTTTTAAGTAATTGACCAATGTTCATGAAACTTCAAACCCACTGGGATCTTGACATAATTACGGATGCAGGAGGTGTACAGTACTGGTTCTACCCAGAAAAAGCGGGCGGTCTGCCTCCACCACAAAAATTCGACTGTCATATATAACCTTACATGTGTTGAAAATGGCGTAAAACACCATACACACAAACAAATCTTACCCCAAGGAATTTTGTTACACATGTCCAGTAACTTTGAAGTTCATTTTGGCAGTATGTTGGGTGCCAACAGCACATTTCTTCACACATGACCAATAACTCTGACTGATTTTGGCAGAGTCATGCCCCTTTTTCAAATAACTTAAACCTAGCTGCAACCTAATGCATCTGGGCAGCATGATGCCATTTCAATTAATGTTTGGAAATGCGCAGAACATTAGGTATAAAGGTATAAAGTCAACTCCTTCCACATGTTTTTGGCCAATTTGTGGACTTTAAATTGGCTGTATTTGAGAAGGTTCAGTTTGTAACAGCCTTGAATATATAATTTTGTTAACATTAATTCACATCAGACAGAATATTAGTTACTGGTATGTTTTTATCTAGATTTTCACTGACAACATAAAGATATCTACCGGTACATGTAATTTCAGATACCGTATTTCCCCTATTAGTAGCGCCCGGGCGCGATGCAAAGTTCCAAAGGGGCACTGTTATTATGGTTTAAATTTTTCAATACTTCCCGATATCTTTCCCGATTGTTGAATATAACATTATAATAATTCAATCTTTTACAACGACACCGATACTGACTAAAACTTAACCCGACATTATACGGAGTATTAAACTCTGTCATTATTGAAGCATAATAGGTAAAACTGACGACAGCACTATAAGGTTTAATTTATGTGATAGACCAAGCCAGTGTCATAGTAAAAAAACTCCCTGTAATCATATCCATTAGCGTTAAAGACGAAAAAAATTGTTTTTTAAATAATTTTTGGATTTTCGAAGAAGGTAAAGTTTCTTAAAATTGGTACTAATAGGGGAAATATGGTATATGGAGTGGCAACATCAAGTCCTCATTGACTTAGGCCAGAGTTGTTTTTTATTTACTGGTTTCAGGGAAATTTTTCAAAAATTTACAATAGGAAGGACGAAATAACTGGCATTTGTATTGAGTCTATAATAAAATTAAAAATAAAAGTAACTTTCTGAGACATTTTTTATTTTCATGTTTTGGGAAACAACAACAGAAAAACTCTTGATGTGACATATGAAACTGACTTTTTTTCATCTATTTTTTATAATAGAAACTAATTTCTAGTAAATTATAGTGAACTTTTTTTGAAGCTAGTTTTTGGATGCAAACCCCCTGCTATGCACAGCACTACTGGGGGCAGGGTTTACAAAATTAATGACTGTTTTTTTTAGTAAATGTTTCAGCCTTGTCAGGCAAAGGGAGGCTCAGCCTTGTCAGGCATAGGGATACAGACTGGATATGGTGGTCTGTCACAGCTACCGTATGTCAAATGGTCAGTGAATTCAAACAGTCATTTTTTCAAAGTGAATAATTTATAATATCAAAACTGTGTGAGCAAAGTATAAATTTAGTTTAGAATCATTATTGTTCGAGGCGCTTGTTTCAGCCAAATGTTTTTCTGCAGTAGCTTGAGCAATTTAAATAAATAATACGTACATCAATTACATATCATTAGAACTGGTATATTTAGTCGTATATAAAAATACCTTAGTTTTGAAAATCGATTGAGAAATAAATATTTTACAGCCAAAATGATTTTTTGAAGGGACTTTTCACATGTAAATTCCTTGTTGATGGGACAGCAGCAGATTAAGAAATTTCAAATAACTTCAGTTAGTCGTCATATTTTGCTACAAAACTTTCAGGGCATCTTAATAAGTTAATTGACGAATATCCAACAATTTAAAAACATTTTTGGATAAAAATTCTTAAAAAAAAAAATCCCAATTTTTCATGCAGCTAAATTTTGCATTGAAAATGACCCATCAAAAACAACTTGCGCGCATGAAATATTTATTACTCAGTCGATTTTGAAAAGTAAAGTATTTTTATTTACCACTAAACATGTCTGTTTAGCTGAAATACAACTTATTTAGGTACTAAATGATTTTTGTCTGAAAAGTCAAAAAAAACTTTGGTTGAAACAAGCGCCCCAAACAACAGGTTACTTATCTTCTGATTTGCTTTAATGGTACGAAAATATATGGGTACGAAACTTCCCTGAACAAATTCTTCACACTTCTTACACTCGAAGTCGGACTGGCAATAAAAATAAAATCTGGATTTTAAATTTGATTTTGATTTTGATTAGGGCAAAAATAGAGCCAGCTCTCCCGTAAACCAACAAATAAAAAAACTCTAGCCATACCTGTTCTCTATTTTACAGTATGTAAAATGAATTATGAGTTGGTAACTCTTAATTTGACGCTCAAGTTTTAGTGTTTTAGCCATTTATATTGTGTGTATAGAGTTTGGATTCTCAAAATAGGTAAATTATATATATACCTCATCTTCAGTTGTTTAGAAGCAGTGTACATGTTGTAAAATTGGCTGTTGTTGGCGATATAGCTACTTTGATGGTGCAAGCAGTACTAGAAATATTAATTTTTACATCTTTTTTATTTGACCTACCAGTATCACAAGGCATGTGTTGCATTTGTGTTCTATTGTTGGCCATCATATCTGGTCAATCTGCGATTCTGGTCAAACATATTTCGTATTCACATTTATATCAATTTACAAAGATTCGTCAACAAGAATATAATAGAATCTGAATGGAATATTAAATTATACGACTTTCCCTCTGAGCCCACTGATTCTCTAGTTTCCATAGCAACTTCACGATAGCTCAGTGAATAAGGCCTTGTGCTTCAGAGCTGCAGACATATGACTTGGGGTCGAGCATGGCAGTGGCATGTCTTCATCCATCATTTCATTTCCCTTCGAGGTCACCAGCCAAATATGACCTTTAAAGTCTATTTAATGACATAAAACTCCATTGGTAGATTAATAGACTTCATCCGACTCATTGGAAGAGATTTGTATAGGGACCTACAACTATTACAATATCAAACTGCACACTTTAGTGATTGTAAACTGGCTATATGTTTGTACATTTTGATAATATTTTACTAAACTGAAGCTATCATAAAATCCAATCAAAGTCTGAATTAAGTCCCCTTTGAATTACTGGCTTCAAACATCAGTGGTTCAGAACTTATTGTTCAGAAAAAGACTGATAAACATATTTAGGATTTAAGATTTTATTTTGATTCTGAGTGCAAAAAGTTAAAGCATAACCACTGAGATGACAGCCTGAGTCTAAAGTGATTGATGTTTAGAGGATAGTCTGTTATGGATTGGAAATAAACAAATCATTTCAGGTGTTTTAAGGTTTTTATTGGTCAACAAAAATCATAGAATTTAATGAAGTGCATTTAAAAGTTATAAACTATTTCCAAAAACATTTGGAAATAGATTTTTTAGGCACTGAGGATAAACAATACATAATACTAAAGTGGTGTATACCGTAACCTAAAATAAACATAGACATAATTATATAAATATTTCTTATCATTTTTAACATGCATTTATTATCTAAAATTATGACACAAATAATTCCATTGTTAATGCTTTAGAAATAATAATACCTAATTACACATTTTATATGTATATGGTAATCAATTTTAATACTATTGGGGCAAAGCGGTGTAGGAAAGCAGATATTGCCTTCGTAAGATACAAAAATCATGTTACACACTGTAATATTTATCCATAAAAATAATATCAACTACTGGTTTATCACAGATAAATAAGCCCCTAAAAGCAAACATTAAGCTGCCTAACAATAAAATATTTTATTCTGAAACCAATTATATATATATGTATAGCTATAACATGTCACAGTTAATTTGGGATTCAATCATGTGACATCCAGTGATTTATTTAATGGTTAAAATTATATATTAAACGTCAAATGTGCTTTAAAACAAAACGGAAACACAAATTTAAAATTATTTTTCTTTTCAATTCAAGAATATAAGCGAGGTTGCAGAAAACATGGTTCAGGTGTTTCAAATTACAGGCTGTATTTGACTCGCAGTAAACATGATTGGTTGGTTGGTTGAATGGTGTTTTACATAATTTTCAGCACATTTTAGGCTATATATCATGGTCAATTTTTAGTGGTGGAGGTACAGCCTAGAATTTTTTCATGTTCTAACCCTCGTCTTATACAGCCTGTATTATTAGACGCTAACATACTTTCTACATAATTATGGAGAACTTTTTGTCGTGGTTTATTACAAGCTATACCAACAATGTCAGGCCTTGAATATTCTTAGACTGCAAATTTCAATCACAAATATTTCTGTAAGTTTACAGAATAAACGTTCATAACAAGCTGCTAGGTATAAATATGATGCATACTAATAAATAGCAACTTCTTACGATTGTTTATCTTTGAAGGTCATGGAAATATTTGTGAACAAATTTTTAGTACTTTAGCTCAAGTCTAAGAATAGTTTAAAGAATGGTTGGTGAATTCCAGACCAGATTTTATATTCTTCTTACTTCACAGTATAATCAGGACAATCAAATATTGATATTGGATTACACTATACAGTAATGAGGAATACTGTCTGAATTACACTATACAGTAATGAGGAATACAGATTTAACAATACGTGTATACAAAACAAATGCACCGTGTGGAAGTCAATACCTGTTAAAGTAGTTTTTCGTACAATGTTTCTTTGGGATACTTTAGGAACCAAATTTAAAAGAATATGAAATGTGAAAAAGACTTATTTTCTAAATATTAGAAAACTACTTGAAAAGTCAATATAATGATTTATTGAACAAAAAGCATTTAACCGAAAATAATAAGTATTCTTGTAAATGAATCTAAATGGCCACGGGTGCTTGGCAAACAACATTTTAAATATTAGATAGCAAGATTTTCATGACAGAATTTAACATGAAATTTAAAATCAAATTGTCCACGCATTTTTCTATTTGGATTAAACACATGAATAGAATAATCACTTGATTCTTGCATACCAGGTATGCTCAGATTAACACGTGCTAGAAAATCTTATCTTAAAATCAGGTGGGATAAAACTCACTCTATCAAGTAACGGTTATCAACGACATCGAAAATATCAATAAATGCTAAAATAAACATACAAGTGTCAATTGATGACAATCTCAACGCATAAAATATCAATTTTTACGGCATTTTTTTTTTTAAAAAAAATCTTGCAAATGCGTTGAAAGGCATAATATGTTTGTTAAAACTTGAAATGACACAGCTGATGAAGTATTCGGACTGTTATCTTAAACAATGTATATATCAATAGGACAAAACTAAACTTTGCAAACTATGTCAAATAAAGTTTAAATACCTCAATGCGTAAACTGATGTACTATTATGTTGTTTCCTATGACAGCTGCACTTAGCTTAAAACAGGTAGTGTGCAGGACCAAATGGTTTATTTGTTTATAGGACAGATACTGTGTATGTAAACACAGGCTAAAAAAGTTGGTTACATTTCTAGCAGAGTGTAAGTTTCAAATTACCAGTAGTTTTGTTTTAAATCCTTAGGGACATTGAGCAATTTAATGCAAATTTGATGCTAATATTACATAACTTATACTTGACACAAAGTCTGTAGTCTGTACCATTTCTGTTAAGGTAGAAAATAAATATAATCTGGCTTTATGATAGGGAAATTCCAACCCTGATAGTGAATTTTTTTGAATGAAAACCTCGGCAGAGCCTTTTGGTCTGTACATAAGGTTAGAATTCTCTACCTGGCTTGAATTTCCTTTTCACCTTAGTGTGGCAATCATATTGTAAACAAACAAAAAAGGGATATGTATGTAAAATTGCCCAGCAACAGCTATTAAACAAATAATGTAAATTGAATAATTTTGGCAACAAATGCTGAACCCTAAACCCTGATATTACCAACAAATATTTAGCACATTAGAGAAATGTAACAAGTCAATTCTATGCAAAGACACTGTTAGAGGGTGATGAAATAAAAAAACACATATATTGAACATTCATTTATACAAAATGCAGCATTTTGACAGATATGAAATGAACCCATTACCAATAAATACTCAAAAGCCGTATTATTGTAAAAAACCATACACTCAAATTTTCTGCAATATCAGTTTAATTACTTTAGGTTGTTGGGACTACCGCATAGTAGAAACAATAACCTATTTTTTAAAAAAAAAATTACAAAAAAGAGTATATAGTAAATTACTATTCCAACAAGTAACTGTACTGTTAATACATATTTCATACCATTACAAAGCTTAGAATCTGGCCTTTTTTTCTTTCAAAAACCTGTTCAATTTTTGAGAAGACACTTATTATACAATGCTAATTAAAACACAGTTCTATCGAAATTATTGAGCAACCTTGATACATGTATATGTACCGGTAGGTTGTATATAAAGGCACATGTGGGGAGCACAAGGAAATACAATTTCCCTAATGGAATGCAACTATAAATACAAAAATATTAAATATCATTGATGAATAATACATATTACACAAGTAAACAGTTAGTTTTTTACTATTACAACTGCTACCATTCTACATAGATCAAAGTATTTTCATGGCCGACGTTAGAATAAAAAGATGCCATGGGATCCCACATTTGAGAGTTGCCATGCTGCTGCATATTTAAAATATTTAAAGTTGTTTCCATGGTTCCTCAGCAGAAAATCCAGCAGGCAGCATAAAAAGTTCATCTTGAGGTACAGGTGTGTGATGCTTCCATAAGTTGGCTATATTGTTGAACACCACTTTATTGCCAAGGTTTTCAAATGATACTATGTTGACATGGTCACTGATCATCAAGTTGCCACCATTGTTAATCCACTAACATGACTGACTGGACAATTTGTAGAAGTTATAGATCCCTTACATTGTTTTTTCCAGACTGGTTGTGAAAGTTGAGTTAGGAATCCACTAACATTGTTTTTCCAGACTGGTAGTGGAAGTTGAGTTAGAAACCACTAACATTAATTACTCAGACTGGTTGTGGAAGTTGAGTTAGAAATCCACTACCATTAATTACTCAAACTGGTTGTGGAGTTGAGTTAGAAATCCACAAACATTACTCAGACTGGTCGTGGAGGTGAGTTAGAGATCCACTAACATTGTTGAATCCGACTGGTAGTGGAAGTTTAGTTTGAGATCCACTAACATTAATTATTCAGACTGGTTGTGGAAGTTGAGCTAGAGATGTTGACTAGTGGCTACCACTAACATGGCAGACTCAGACTGGTTGTGGAAGTAGAGTTAGAGATGCTGACGAGCTGCTGTGACCTGGTTGCCTGATGGCTGGATGATAACCAGTCGTTGACAGGCTCATGCTGATAAAGCTTGACGCCTGCTCCAACCTGAAACAATACCAGTGATAGTTGTATATATGTTATATGGACTTCTACAAGGTATGTATATGAATCGATCATTTTTTTATACTGTGCAGTAAGGTCATTATCATAGACACAGTGGTAAACAATATCTCCAAACTATTTCTTTTTTTTTTAATTGCCACTTTTCCCCACTTCCTGGATTTTGTTGAGCTTTTTCGAATGTGGGCTGGCATTGCCCATTGGATAGCATGGTGGATTAAATCTGGAGGATCCAGGTTCAATGCCACTGAGGTTCATCAGTGTATTAATCTTGGGCAAAACACTTTCCCTTAACTGTTTTGCTCATGAAAAACATCAGATGTTTTATTGGTGTATCCCTCCCAAAGCATAGAACATGTCATATGACAACTAACATTGACACACAATGAAACATAGACAGAATCAAACTCCAGTATAATGGCCTACAGCATTGGGTTTAGTGACATTCCTCATTATTAAATGTTCAACATGTTTGAACAAATTGAACAAATTGTCTCAGTTTCTTTGAACTTATTTAGACGAGCATTTCGAAAGATATAACAAAATGGAGGAGTATGGCAGAAGAAAATGAGCACAAAACATCAGTGTAGACTCAGTTTGAAAGAGAAATTAATTAGTTTAAACATATTTATTTTACATCGATTGCTATTGCGAAACAAGTTCTTGCAACTTAGATTAATCACTTTCGATGGCTTTCTGGGTAGAACCAGTACTAAGCAATGTGGATTAATTATCTTGCTCGAGAATAAATAACGTGGCCGCGGAGAGGAACAAACCCACGCAGAAATTAATTAATTAGTTACATGTTACATATATATAACAGCATATGAAGTCGAGAGAAAGCAACTTTTCCTGTTTTGGAGAATGCATAATTATAAAAGCAATTTAATCTGAGCGGGACAGTAGAAGCAGTTGGCCTGATTTGTCTTAATAACATAAGGGTATCTTATAAATCTTAGTAATGCAAAGTGGAGCTGAATTGGTCGTGGTTGTACCTGAGTACCCATTTGATTACCCACTTGATTACCCAGGGTACTTATTGTTTGAGGATTTTGTTTTGCCAAAGATTTTTTGGAATACTTAAATAAGTTTTATATCTGAAACATGTTTTTTAAATGTGTTTTACTTTTAGAAATTGATTCAGAATTAAAAATTTCACATGCGAGCGTTAAATGTTTTTGATAGGGCATTTCTGCTTAATAAAAAAAATAGAAAAAACTATTTGTTTGGTTTCTGTCCAAAAATAGTTTCAATATATTAAATATACATATATGTAAATTAAGTCACTCTACAAGTTTTATTGCAAATTATTAAAGGCAACTGAAGCTATTTGAGATTTTCTACTTTTCTGCTTTCCTGGCTACAAGGAGTTTTAATACATGAAAAAAGGCCTATCAAAAAAGTATTTTGGCTGTGAACTATTTATTTTTCAACCGATTTAAAAACTAAGGCAGTTTTATTTACCACTATAAAAAAAAGAGTTCCAATTATTTAAAATGTTTGTAAAAGTATTGCCAAAAATGTCCATGTAAATGGGGAAAACAATTTTGCTGAAACTCGATGTGAGAATCATGGCTCGTAGGTAGGTTCTACTATGATAGAGCCATGATTCCTTTGCTTTGAATTATAGGCCGGAACCCCTAGTTAAGAAACTAAGTCCTGCCCATACAACTGACAAATAAAAACACAGGCTAACACAATAACTGGAAATTGTGAGATGTGTAAGTTCAGGCAGGGCTAAGTTTCCAAATACATATGCGTGATATCATTCCCTTTGGTGACTTTTATGCATGCACACATGGTTTAGTCAACTGAAATACGGTGGTGGTTTATGCAGGCTTTGTGTGTTGTATTCAGAAACTTTGCCGGAAAGTGTGACGGAATACGTTACCTGGACGCCTAGGATGATTCATAGCTCTATGGTAGGTACCAGTTTATGACAGTTATGCAAGATATTCTAAATACGGACATTTGACAATAAAGTGAGATTTGCAAATCCCAAAAGAATGCTTAGCATATACAACAATTACCCTGGGTATGCAAGTGAGTACACAGGTAGACAATTTAGTCAAAGTGGATAATTTACAGGAGCAGTCATTAATTATATTTTTTTAGTTGGCATAACTGCAGGAAGATGGAAAGCTGCATTAAAAAGCCAGAAGGATGAATATTAAAGGCATACTAATAAGGCAAGAAAAAGCTGCGGTATATTATCCTGAAGCATGGAGGACTGTGAAAAAGAATTTTATGTTTTCTAGATACATTTAACTATTTATAAACATTGTGGGTCAAACTAATGAATTTGATTTAGAGTATTTTGAATAAACTTAAACGATATTGTACAAGGTTAGGATGCAGGGCTCATGAAAATGCTGCTTTTATCACTTGCGGATGAAAATGTTGGACGGTTTCAAATGTTCAAAATCTTGAGAATAAAAGGGTTCAGTAAAAACATGTAACTGAATAAAACTGACATACACGCTGAGAAGGGTTTCACACCAACTGGCATTTTTGAAAATTCCCAAAATTTGTTATGACAGGTTACATAAATCCAACATCTTTTGTTCAAGAATATGCATGCAGAAAAATTGTTGCTATGCAGCAACTCTTTTTCTGCATGCATATGCTGAACAAAAAACAAATTTAGAAATGATGCATGATGATTATGGTTAATGCCATGAAGAAAATGTTTCTCTACAAGTATCACCGATATAACATGAGATATTTATATATGCAAACACCTAGTTCCGCTTTACAAACTCAGTTAATGACTTCGTTTGTTTGCCATACACTGAGAATGTAGAATGGGACAAAAGAAACTCTTATCAGAATCACTGTGTATGAACTCAAGTCAATATAGAAAGTGTGTCCATGAAAATTGACTATATAACTCTATAGCAACGTGGAGACACTGTGACAGATTATCGATGTCACAGTGTCTCCACGATGCTATAGAGTTATATAGTCAGTTTTCATAGACTCGTTTTCTGTATTGACTGAGTTCATACCCAGTGAGAATAAATTGGGCTGATTCATGCCCACATTGCATAATTTAGCAATAATTGTTTAACCTGTGGAAGAAGACAAAGCTGTAGTATCAGTTTATACTAAGGTGGCAGCAAATATTGATACCAGTATTAGCATGCGTACATATTTCTACCACTAACAGAATGAATATTATATTGCCCAATAAGGCAGTAAGTACTGCACTAATAGCCTGACTACATCTTCCAATAAGGATCAAAGTCCAAATAATCAACATCAAACAAAACAGAAATGGGAGAAAAGATCTAGTTGACTTGTACAGAAATGTCCAACTTTACTAAAGAAGTATGTGCCATAAAATTGTTGACTACAATAAACTGAGGAAAAAAATACTAACAATAAAGTATATACATATATACACAAATATTTGGATAAATAAACGTCTACAAAAAAGCTGATACAGATATAAAAGATAGCTAAGATAAACACACATACAGAGACAGATATAAACTTAAAAAAACATATACCAAAAGACAATGACCAACAATGACTTGGTTTACAAGCCATATTAAGAAAATGTCTGAAAAGAAACATTGGAATATGGATATACTGTACTTGTATTTAATATTTATGGTAGATGATTTTACCTGATTATGTTCTATATGAGGCAGAAATGGCCTTCTGCTTGTTGACCTGCTGGTACGAGTTATATATAAAGGTTAGCAATAGTTTTCTTTTGCTTGAATTTTTTTTTTTTATATTTACGGTAGTAAGAATTCAAGATTTATATAGAAATAGCTTATTCAATTCTTCAGATTCTTATTCAGTAAATGTTTTAATTTACAAATTTGAAAATGTTTTTTGCGATAGCTTTTAAATCTATAAATGATTATTAATTATTTTATTTAAAAAATAACCTTTGTTATTAACTTCAGTATTTGCAAAGAACTATTTGACATAAAAAGCAACCAATCAAAATCACTATAACAAGAGCGAGCAGTGATTCAAACGTGTAAGACACTAGACGACATGTAAGAAGAATGGCAAAACAATTGTTTTAAAATTGCTTAAATTAATAGCTTTGTTATGCTGATCAAATCTGTCTTTCAAATCTTTTATTTAAAACAAGTGGAGTTAAGAGTCAACATCTGATGCTCTCGTATTTCGACTTTATCCTGACAGAACTTTTACTGTCTGTTTTCATTGTTTTGCAAAACTTATCCACCACCAACAGAAACAAAAATACCATGTGAAACTAAAAATAACAACAATGTGCCCAAAACCAACAAATCAATGTGGGTGTGTGGTTAGTAGCAGAGAGAGGTTGGAGTACCAAACATAGTTTTGACCAATCAGAAGCATCCTTTAATTACACTCTACCAAACTTGTAAGAAAGGCTGCCATTGGTCTAAGGATGTTTTGCACTCCATGATAAACAATGAGGGGGATGAACATATTATGCAAAAGTGAAGAAGTAAACACTATTCTGTGAAACTATGCAATTTATAAGTAGGCAAAAGGGTGGAAAAAGAGAAAAGTGAGGTGAGATGTCAGAAAAGAAAAGGAAACACTTGTGAGGGAGAACTTGTCAAATGTTGCCTATTGGTCCCATTGTAACCCTACCACAGTATAACTTTATATAACGTACAAAATATATAACTTGATTTTGCCATAAACAAGTTAGCAATGCCATATAAACATATATAATGTAGAATGATATTTTTTTTATATAACTAGAAGTTTGCTTTTGGGAGCATGTGTCACCTTTCAGGGTCTTGTTGCATGAATACTGTCTGCCACATTAAGTGTAGCTATGCAAGGTTTGGTCAAGACACAAACAGGTTATAGTGACATCAAGAGTAATACTCCTGTAAAGTTTCATTAAAATCCATCAAGTAATTTCAGAGGAATAGTCGCCACATGCAAACAAAGATGGACATTGGTGGCCATTTTTGATGTCAAAACAAAATAGTTTTCAGGATCAACTACATGTCCTGCCAGTCATTTTGGTAAAATACCACTTATTGTTTTTGACCCCTGTATTTTAACACAGAAGTTGACCTTTGACAATGACCTTTATATGTTGATACATCATGCAACTATTGTCTTGAAGTATATTATATCAAAAGTTTGATGAAGAAATGTGAAGAAATGAAAAAGTTATACCTAATATATTCAATTTTTGTGATGCTGGACAATGGATGCAAGAAGATAAAGTGATCGCTATGCCACTTATTTTCTTTGAAAAGGTGCCACAAAAACGGCTGTATTTTTTTACTTTTTTATAAAAATGGTCATGGTACTATACTAATATATGTACAATATGTACACATGGAAGGTATAAAATCAGGCGTATAACTAAACCAATATTTGATTGAGACAAATCCTGTGAGTCTACTAGCTTCTATTATAATACATGTATATATTTAGCTTAAGTACTACAATCTATTTTCAACAACCCTATGCTGTCATTGTTATGGTATATGTCAATAAAATGGCTTGATTTTGTATCAATAGATATGTCTTTGTACAAAAATTATTCGCCACCATAATACCAATGAAACAAAATGCAACATGTTCCTCTGGCTTTATGAACAACAGTTTTAAATGACTTAAAAACAGACAAAGAAAAAGTCTGTTGCCCAATAACCTATATTAATAGAAGAGTACCTTATATTTATAAAATCTGTGGTCAAGAATTATCTAAATGCCCATAGATAAAGTTATAGCTATTTATTGTTTTTCTGCATCAATACCTTCTTGAGGCTTACACTTATAATGGCTCTCACATCTATAACCTTTTTAACTACCAAACATCTAATTGCTCTAGACCAAAAAAGGTAAAAACTGCGGATTATAGGGAAAACACGCCCGTGCGAGTTGCTAGTACCTGAATACATAAAACCGTGCAAAACATACTCTTCATACAAGGTTATACCTCATGTTGGACACCCGATAACTGACTAACGGTTTGAGCCGCACCTGTATCTCTCGATGAAAGGGGCCCAAATCCACGCGTTCACTACAGTAGAGATGATTTTATTTATGTGCATCAACTATTGCAAAGTGAGCTCCCACCCACCCAAGTCCATATCTGTGTGTATTAATTCCTATGTGCTGATGAACAAACTCATTATTAATACTTTTGTATTCTGTACAGGAGAGAATTATTTTTGTATCCATTTGAACAGACATGTGTAGTAGCATTTATATAACATAATCTTGCTGTATCACCATATTGCACTGGGCATTTTAGAGAGCTAGACCTCATTTTTAAATCTCATCTGCCAGAATGTTTAGGGGGAAACTACGCCGAAGTGCTTACACTATGGCGCCACCTACACACAGACATAATTATGTGCAAACACTTTTACACATAAGTTAGCAAATATAAGATTTAAACCTTTTGATGCATTTAAGAAAATCTTCTTTTTCAAATATCGGTAACATAAAAAGATTAAGTGGAATTTCAAAAAGTTTTGTTTATTTATTACATTCATTATTCAGTGTTCATCATTATATAATTCAGTATTCTGTTTCTGCTAATCTTGGTTGTGTGCTTTCAATAAAGCGTGTGCTCTCTTGCATATAGGTATTTAAGCATTTTATTTAGTTGTAAGCCCCTGTTACCCATCATACAAACAAAATCATGAATGTTAGATAAAGCATAACATTTAACATTGATACAAAAAGCCCTTTCGCCAATCTCAGTACCATCTTTATTCTGCATTTTAAGCATTACATACAAATATTGACATCTCACACCAAATTAGGTTATTGGCTCCAAACAGACCTTAAACATTGTATGACTATTCAGTTCTTTTTACTCATTTATAAATAATATCTGTACATATCGGCAGTACATGTGAAATGAATCTACATACTGAAGGTTTTTTAGCCATCTTTTGACGACCTGTTTAATCTCCCCGTCAATAGGTGGAGCAAGAGTCGTCAATAGGTGGAGCAAGAGTCGGGGAGGACAATCCCTTACCACATCTTACAATATCTTTACATTTACATGCAATATTCATATGAAATGAAGTTAGATTCGGTATTTTTGATAGCAAATGGTGAATTTATTTCCACACCAAATTTTCAACATATCTGTCACCTCTCCCTTTTTAGGAAGGAGACTCGGACCCTTTTTGTTTGTCACTATTTTACAATATATGTATCTCACATTTTACCACTTGATTTCAAAATATTTTTAAAATTCACTCTTTTAATTTAAATTCTCCTTAAATCTAACTCTTCATTTGAAAAAATAACTGAAAATGTTACTCTTTTGATTTAAATTTTAATCATTTTAAAATCTCCAAAAATCTAACTCTTTTGAACATTTCCATTATATTATAAAGAGTATGTTTTTCATACTTGCATAAAGCTATCTAGATGCTTGTAGCCAATAACCAAACGTGATCACAACTTGACCTTAACTAGACTAAATTAACTCTGCGTACGGTAGGTGTTAAACTTCGGAAGTTTTGAATAATAAGTTGCTGTGGGGGACGTCTATAGGGGGCTGTTTGAATCCTAATGAACCGCACTCGGAATTTCCTGTTTGTAAAATCAATGGAAAATAGTTTTGATATAACAATTATTCACAAATTAACATGCGGTATCAAGTAATACAGGTTTTCGTTTGAATAAAAAAAACATAAATAAATGACATACATGGCATCAACCAGACTTGTCCCTCTCATTTCCTATTTTCAATTTTAAACTAGATCAAAATAGTTATTTCAGTTAAAATAAAACATTACAATTGTCAAAGAAAAAATGTTTAGCATTTACTTAAATAATATTTTAAATATGTTATATATTTAAAATCAAGAAGACTTCAGTGGCCAATATTTAACATTCTTCTGAATTTGAACCTCCCTCATTATGAACTTCCCTCATTATGAACCTCCCTCATTATGAACCTACCTCATAATGAACCTCCCTCATTATGAACTTCCCTCATTATGAACTTCCCTCATTATGAACTTCCCACATTATGAACCTCCCTCATTATGAACCTCCCTCATTATGAACTTCCCTCATTATGAACCTCCCTCATTATGAACCTACCTCATAATGAACCTCCCTCATTATGAACTTCCCTCATTATGAACCTCCCTCATTATGAACTTTCCACATTATGAACTTCCCTCATTATGAACTTCCCACATTATGAACTTCCCTCATTATGAACTTCCCACATTATGAACTTCCCTCATTATGAACTTCCCACATTATGAACCTCCCTCAATTATGAACTTCCCACATTATGAACTTCCCACATTATGAACTTCCCTCATTATGAACTTCCCACATTATGAACTTCCATCATTATGAACTTCCCTCATTATGAACTTCCCACATTATGAACCTCCCTCATTATGAACCTCCCTCATTATGAACTTCCCATATTATGAACTTTCCTCATTATGAACTTCTCACATTATGAACCTCCCTCAATTATGAACTTCCCACATTATGAACTTCCCTCATTATGAACTTCCCACATTATGAACTTCCCTCATTATGAACTTCCCACATTATGAACTTCCCTCATTATGAACTTCCCACATTATGAACTTCCCACATTATGAACCTCCCACATTATGAACTTCCCACATTATGAACTTCCCACATTATGAACTTCCCTCATTATGAACTTCCCACATTATGAACTTCCCTCATTATGAACTTCCCACATTATGAACTTCCCACATTATGAACCTCCCTCAATTATGAACTTCCCACATTATGAACTTCCCTCATTATGAACTTCCCACATTATGAACTTCCCTCATTATGAACTCATTATGAACTTCCCACATTATGAACCTCCCTCATTATGAACTTCCCTCATTATGAACCTCCCTCATTATGAACCTCCCTCATTATGAACTTCCCACATTATGAACCTCCCTCATTATGAACTTCCCACATTATGAACTTCCCTCATTATGAACTTCCCACATTATGAACTTCCCTCATTATGGACTTTCCACATTATAAACCTCCTTCATTATGAACCTCCCTCATAATCCTCATTATGAACTTCCCACATTATGAACTTTCCACATTATAAACCTCCTTCATTATGAACCTCCCTCATAATCCTCATTATGAACCTCCCTCATTATGAACTTCCATCATTGTTAAGCACCTATCGTTAATTTTAGCCATCAAAGGGGTGGCACGCATACCAAATGCCATAAGGCAGGAATAAGCAGAGATCTAAAATTAAAGTTTTGAAAGATTCTCCCACCGTTGACAGGTGCATTAAGTGATAGAAATGAGAAACTGTGATAAAATGAATGCCAACTTTATGAAGCTAGTATTTAAAGATAGTTCTAGACTATCATTTCTTTACGGCAACATATTTAGATAAATATTACAGATTTGTAAAGTGAAATAACTGCTGTTAAATGAAATATCTGTGAGTACTTTTTTGAACAAATGCTGCATATGTTAAAACTAAAAAAAAGGCCAGAATCACGAGTATGGTTGCATAGCATTTCAGTAAGAGAGTTTGGTGGTCAGTGTGCTAAAGGTTGAGTGTAAAAGGCACTATGTGTAAACGCAATTAGAAGCCACTTAGCACCCTTTACTGTTCAACTCCTGAAAAGCTGAACAGGTAAGTTCCAGAATAATACGAATATGGTTGAAAAGTTTAAAGCACGGAGAGAATACTGAGGCAAAACAGTGAGAATACACAAGACATGAAGATTATGGCTGAATGCAACTAAACAGTAACTGAAGACTATATCAGATATAGGGACTTGAGAAAGGAGTTTAACATCAACTTTGTTTCTCTTTCTGATAGCATCGGCTGTCACAAAAATAAACTCATTGATAAATCAAAGATAAGAGGCAGTCCAAGTAAACATATGAGCTTGGATGTAAATTACAATTTGGCTTTTTATGAAATAATTTGTTCAGACTTTAAATCACAGTAATATATATTACATTGCTATAATTTGGGTACTGAAACAGTATAAAGGTTATCTCAGACTCAAACAGTATTTGAGTGATCTAAAATTTGATTGGCTGTGGTAAGGCCAACATTTACGATTCAAATTTTTTAAAACGAAAAAAGAAATACAATTCATAACTGTCACATGACATCATCAAAATAATTTGACCAATCAGTGATCAATAAAATAAAAGACCTCCACATTCTGGAAGCGGGTAAACTCGGTGTTTATCGTTGGTGCCCAACTGACTTTAGCCCTTTATAAAATTAGTTTGTAGTGATAATTATATTAAAAGCTTTATTCTTTTATGTACATCTATATATCTTCTTTTGGTGTTGTCTGATTTTAAAACACCAATATGGCTACATTTAATTTAAATCATGGTCTAATATTTTCATTTTTTATATAGAGATTGAGGATAAAGTCCGAGTAAACCCCTTTATTTTCACCTACCGGAAGTTGACCGGATGTGAAAGTTATGAATTGTAAATGTACTGAAAATTTATAAATATCTTCAAGATGTTTCTTGGCCATACATTGGACTGCCCATGGTATAAACCATATAAGGAGTGAAGTAACGAAACGTAAGGTATATAACTGGTATAACTATATTTGGGGAAAGAAGTAACAAAACATAAGGTATATTACTGTTACAATCTCCGATCTTGACTAGGTACGCGACTAGATACGTGCTATAACCCTAATATAGCTCTCCTAAATAAACAAAGTGACCCAATCATTTAACTGGCGTGATTTCTTTTTCTGCTCATTTACAAACAGTTTATCTTAAGCACAGATAGTCTTAAATATACATTTCAAAGTAGAAATACCTTTTAAAGGAACACATGGCAATCTTGACGTATTTATCAATCGTTAAAATTAATCCCTAGATTCATTTTACATTTAATGTCATTACTTTAAACTGGCATGTGATATTAAAACATACTGGGGGAAATAAAAGTTTGAATGCATACACTTTCATAGTTATTTTACAATAGCTTTCTTTAAAATCAATATCCCACCATCAACAGGCAAATTTTACAACAGATGTACACCATTTCTAAACTTACTGACAACGAGGTATATATATAACTAACATATTTTGAGAATCAAAACTCTAAAGATGCAATATAAATGGCTTTAAGCAGCCAGGCCAAACCTCAAAACTGAAGCGTCGATTTAAGAGTTACCAACTTGTAATACATCTTATGTATATTCAATCTTGTGTGTTTTAAGAACCCGCGAACAGAACCATACTTTTAATTGGCACATAAACATAATATATTCCAAGCATCTGGACAGAGTTTTGTAGTGTAATTTTGTTGTTATTTGGAGGGTTAGTTTCTTTAATATATGAGACATTGTACTGAACAATTAATGATTTGGTATTAGAAGTTATTAATATTCAAATTGCATAGACAAACTAGTGTTTGTTTTTTAAGAATCAAGATTGTCATATGTCCCTTTAAACAATCTGTGACTGTTTAGCGTTATAGACTATTTAAAACTCTTTAGACTAGATATGTGCCATGACCCTTAATAGAGAGTTACTGAATCGAAACACTTTAATTCATGCATGATTGCAAATAAATATGCAATTTATCTTATAACTAGTTTTATTGAACTAAACGTAATTCTAAATAACCTATTACAATGAAGAAACATTTGATACATGCATGCTATATGATCATATATTTTCCTCAGTGATACCAATACACATGTAAATGATATAATCTGATTTTGTCATCTATCTAGCTCAAAATTATTTGAAGTTAAATTGTAATACATTTGTCCATCTGACGGATATTAATATGTAATGGAAAATGTTTATTTTTTATACATTTTACCCCTTTCATCCCCATAAACTGCTTTAGTATGACCCAACCTAAAGGTGAGGAGAGTCCATTTAACAGATGTAGGGATGAAAGAGCTAATAATTATACAACAAACAGCTGAAAACTGTTTACATACTTGACTGCATCCAGCTGTATATCTCTGCTGTGAGCACTAGACGGTGATGATGATGACGATGGTCGGTGAATGGGCATTAGGCTCGAGTCGACTACCGTGCCAGAGCTGCTGTATTTGTCTACCCCTGCACCGCCGATCTCCCCACCCCATGCTGAACGCATACCACTCTGACCTTTACTTGGACTGGAGAATAATATCGTGTAGATATAATAATATAGGGTAAATATTACTGGACTTTTGCTTGGAATTCATGATGTTGCATTTGAAACCTTCTCGCCTCTCACTGCTGTGGGTTTAAATCCCACTGGGAGCTCGGCTTGTAAGTGAGAAAGTGTCGATTCTTACGCATGTGGGGAGGTATACAGAACTGGTTGCACACAGGAAAAAGTGGGTGGTCGGCCTCCACCACTAAACATCGACCGTCATATATAGCCTAAAATGTGCTGGAAAATGGTGTTAAGCCCCAAACAAACAAATATTTTTTCAAGATAATCAAAATCATATATTGACATGCAAGTGGAAATAACCATTCCTTTTCTTGATTTTTAGAGAGAGGTGCACCAGGTCCACCGTCGTTCATCATTTGAATATTAACTATAATATTCTGAAAATCCACCAGAATTCACCAAATGTCATGTAGGAAACCAAAATTATTTTTGGTGGGCATGCATCAGACCACAAACATTCCTGCTCGAAATGTCATGCTTCCCCACCCCCACCCACCACCACCACCTCCAACTCAAATGATGGATTCCGATCTCGTGCCAATATGAGTTATAGATAAGCATCTCCGTGGCTGAGGAGTTAACAACGTTGCACTGTAACTCTTCTCGCCTCTCACCGCTGCGGGTTTGAATCCCACTGGAAGCTGGGCTTGTAAGTGAGGAAGTGTTGATTCTTACGGATGGCAGATGTAGAGTACTGGTTCTACCCAGGAAAATTGGGTGGTCTGCCTTCACCACACAAAAATCGATAATATATATATAACCTTACATGTATTGGAAATGACGAAAAACCACCATACAAACAAACAAACAAAAGCTCTCACCAATGCATACACATACACAACTGTCTCAGCAATTCAAACAAAGATGTAAGTGCCTTAGACTAGCCAAACAATATAAGCTGTATATGTATATGGCCTATACAACAGATTTTACAAGTAGTTCTGGTAGATATTTAGTTGATAATGAGCGCACCAACCTGAATCTAAAATCCTTTGGTAGACTGAATCCCTGTATGTAATCATGCCTCGACTTCATAATCTGCTTCTTGAAGTCCTTCCTAGTATTGCCATAGCCGTTAAATATGTGATCACAGAACAACAGTTTACCATCACAGTATATCTATAAAACAGAATGATGACAAGATTATTTTAAAAGGTTTGGAAGATACGTGACTGTGAATTCCTTTTTATCACATAACATGGCTTCTGGGAGTGTAATAAAGCCATGACTTATTTCTCATAATACACTTGTGTATTACAGATGCAAAGGAGGTCGAATCACTGTATTTGCATACAGTAAAACATTTAATTTCAATTGTTTGCAAGGTATATTATACGATAAATTCAGACACCTTAAATATGTATCCTTATTAAAAGCTTACTTTATAAAATGCATGTTAGTAACATTAAATTTAGTTTAAGGTGTCGCATTATTTGAATCTTACATTCATGACTGTGTTTCATTGACTTTAATAAGCCTCGTATCCTATCATTTTGTCCAACTCGTTTATTAAAATCAATAATACACAGTCACTCATGTAAGATCCTCTATGTAGTCCCTAACTCAGTATGTCAGCTTATGCTGGTCAGTTTTTTGTCTGTTATACTTTTATGTTTTTTATTGCTTCTCCTCCGAAACTTTTGAGCAAATTCTCATGAAAATTCACAGGAACAGTCCTCCAATTGTCTTGTTTGCTTAAAAATTAAAACTCGCCTTCTGCAATATCCAAAATGGTGGCTATGACTAAAAATATATATTTCAAATAGTGCAAGTCCTACAAAAGCACATTAATAGAAGTGATATGAAACAAAAGTCATTGACATAACATGTAGTTGGTACAATATACAGACTTCAAAGTACACCAAAACTATCTTTATGATAAATTACTCTCATTGTCGGTCCAAATTAAAAATCGGTACCGGTGTCATTCAGACAACCATCTTTTGTTAACACCAACTTACATACAGGATAACACATGTTACGAACAATGGCGGATTTTCATAAAACTTCATATAGTCATTCCTCCCAATCTCTAGCTGTCTAAAATGTAATTCAACTTCCTGTAGAATTCAAGATGTCCAACTCATCTAAAATTAGGAAAGTTTGTTATCGCTAGTTCGCCAGAATCGCAAGAGGGATGGATATGAGAACTTTACCTAAATAATCGGCATAACACAAAGTTTGTCCAAATGAAAAATTATTGATTGGAAATCCTGCTGGCCACCTATAGCCATTTTATTTTTTCATTTACTTGTTTATAAATCCACCTGATTTAAATGACCATTATTTCTTGGGTGACCTTTTATCACAGGTTTTTACTTGCCAGAATCATATACAAGTCCGCCTGACGTAAAGGATCATTATTCCATTGGGTGACCTTTAATCAGGGGGTTTTACGTACCAGAATCATGCCGGGTACCACATTATGTCTTATTTGTAACAACGGCTGCGTATGGTCCGACATCTCGGCTGCAGAATTTATGTCATACTTGAACACGCGGAACATATCTGATCTACTCTGTACACACGCACGGGTACGGTTCCTATTCTGGTTCCCGTATATCTCATTCAGCATTTCTTCTGCCTTCGTGATTCCAGGGAACCTGTACCAAGGGAGATAATAATTTAATGGTATTTTTCAATTGAAATGAAGAAGGAAAACTTATTTTGCCAAAATACTGAAAGAAGAAAATGCATCTGTTTTACTTTGTTTGAGGGATTCGTAAAAAGATCCCATTATCTATTCTTAGTAAGCTCCTTGGCCTCGGTTATTTGAAGGGAAGTAGACAAAAATAAGATTTTTTTTTTAATATTTCAAAGATAACATTCTATGCAATGCAAAATGCATGATTTATATGTATATTAAATTAAGACAAAAATGCATGCATTAACCTACATTAAAGTTACACGGTAAAATCAAATTATTATGCTTAATACTAAAATAAATCATTGATCACCACAAAATAAATGAACCAAACATTATCCCATTATACAACAACTATCCATCACCAAAGCAAAGCATAAAATGCCCGAATAAGAGGTTTTGTCTTATAGGAGGTGCTACAAATTTCCTTAATTTGGGTTGATATTTATTTGCCAGACACCTTGAAGAATTGGAGAGTGTGCAGGGCATAGTGGGAATCTCGATTTTTTGAGGACGAGGAAAACACAAACTTGGTGGAGGTTAATGTCACCATTAAGCATGTGACATTTTATTATGCATGTACATGTATTCGAATAGGAGATATTTGAATTGTGCTAACTTTGGGTATATATTCAGAAACTGTTTGTCATCTTGGATGAAAGATGGCAAAAAAACTAAGAAAGGCATTGATGAAATTTGCCATTTGTTATTGGCATTGAAAACAGCAATCAATGTGATTCAATTCTAAAATAAAAGCATTGTGTTTCCAGAGATGATGTAGATAACCTGAAATTTCTAATGGGCAATGATGGACAACAGATGATTGATGATATACCAATGCAAAAGCGTGTCAGACCTTTGGCCTGTAGAGCTTAAACACATGAGGAGACTGGGAAGTAAACATGCTTTAAAATAAAAAAAAACAAGAAGGAAACTATTTAATATATTTTGTGTCACACAATTGTCTCGTGCATTCCCTCAGCAGTGCATGAGAAGACTTACACCCTTCGGAAGGGGACACCCTTCTTGTTCAGGTAGAAGTTATAGTCAACGCCCTCCGCTCGATTTTTGATATTCTTCCTGTTACGATGTAAGGCCATTGGTTGGGATTAGTAGGTTATAGTCATGGAAGTATATGTATTAGATAAGGTAATAATAAATATATAAATCCGCCATTGAATGTTTGAAATACGTTAAAGTCAATTTATTAACAAGTTTGCTTACGATTCATGATTACTGTTTGTAAAATATCGAAATGACTGCAAATTGGGGATGGCCTCGACCCCACAAGACCTATTATGGGGTGAATAAAATCTTCTTCTTCCAGCGGTATTACTAAAACAGGGTATAACTAAAACAGTTATACTGTATGTAAGTATTTCCCTATATGAAGCAGGTATTCGTGATTGAACTTTTTATTGCATACCATTTACATTTATGTTCACTGACTTTGCCATCATTCCAGGTTTGTAGGTTTACTTTAATACCAAATCACGTCCTGATACTGTTGACATTGTGAAGTTACTGAAGCATGTGACTTGAGCTCATTTTCTTTATCGATCTGTGACTAGTGTAAGAATCTTTCATGGGTATCCGGTGAAGATCTGGAATTCCAACACGAGGTATAATTATTTTTATCGGAACCAAGGCTCTGCCGAGGTTCCGATGGCTGAGGTTCTGATTAAAACAGTTATACCGAGGGTTGGAATTTCTCTATCGAACCAGATACCCATGATTGATTCTTTTTCTTGCATATCATTTACACATTGATGTCACCAACTTCTAACATTCTGCATGTTCATTTCCACAATGACATCATGCAACTGTCATTGTTGATATCAGTGTGCCACTTCTATCATGTGTAAGATCAGGCTCTCCAACACCCATGTAAAACACGGATAATCATATCCGGCATGCAAGAAAACTTAGTCTGTCACTGTTAATGCTAATGACTATGCTTCTTTTCAAATAACCAAATCTAAAACTGTTATAGGATTGACTGAGTGGATAACAGAATTCAAAATAGTCAATTAAGAAGGAGGGTGGTGTAATGGCAACACTATGTACTGTTAGTCTAGTTTTGTCTAGTTTAGAGTCATCAGTAACATAAGATCTTGTCGGTTTGACTCGTCCTTTTTTACTGAAAAATTCTTAGAGATTAATACATGGGTGATGCGTTATTGCCCGTCATATCGGCCCGAGACCCCAATATCGGCCCGAAGGCTTTAGTCTGAGGGCCGATATTGGTCGAGGGCCGATATGACGGGCAATAACACATCACCCATGTTTTAATATTTTTATCATATATATACGCATTTTCTCTTTATTAAATCGTTACAATGTTGTTTTTATATACAGTATATATAATGTGAATGAAATTAATTTCAGTTGAAAAGATGAGACAAAGCACACATTTCCAAATAGATATACAGTAGGCCTAGATTTTTACGTTTTCTAAAAAAAAAATCTAGTGGGGTACAGTAGCTGCTTTTAGGCACTACAAACCCCGAACGAAAATCTTTTACCTGATAGGCTATGCTCTTTTTACCCCAAAACTCGTCAGAGTGCACCATTTTACCAGCGGAAAAAGGTTTAAATATCGGTTATTCTTAATGATTAAGCTTTTTAAAATAATATGACATAGATCTACTGTACACATAATCAAGCGTTACAATTGTAATATTAAGATAAAGTGTTAACCTTTAGCCTACTGAGTATCTGTTTAAATCCACTGTTTATTTACATTCGTCGCGACGTTATGGTTTTAAAAAGTGACGTCATGTAACGTTCGTTACGTCATCGTAAACAGAAAAGAAAATCAGGGGCGCAGCCAGGTGGAAGGTCGGAATCCGGTACCGTTCCATTTTTTCCCTAATATTGTTTAGAAAGCAATCGCCAACACTCGTAACGATCATGTGACCGGTTATTGGCCCGGTCAGGTGACCAGGCCAATAACAGTCAGGTGACCGGGCCAATATGGATATGCATTTTCGGCCCGGTCACATGACCTAAATTTGGCGTATCGGACCGCGTTTATGATACGGCTCATTTCTCGAGAGCTTTATTGTAGGGTGATTTTGTGCATATTGCGGGCCAAAAATGCGTATTAATATGATAATTCTCTTTATTATTAATATTAGTACTATTAGTAGTAGTCACTTGTATTAAGAGATCACTAAAGGGAATAGCAAAACTGGTCTCTTAACGAAGGTGATTTCTTAATATTAGTGTGTTTTGAATTTAACAAAACAATTAGGAACTGAACTGGCGGTCTTTTAAAGCAGGTAGTCTCTTAATACAGGTTGTCTCTAGAGCAGGTTTGACTGTATAAGCATTATACGAATGGTTTAACACTACATCATTAAAGTAACTATCCCGCCAACAACAGCCAAATTTTACAAAATATGTACACCATTTCTAAACCTACTGATGACGAGGTATATATATAATTTACATATTTTTAGAATCCAAGCTCTAGAGACGCAATATAAACGACTAACCGGCCAGGCCAAACCCCAAAAAAGGAGTGTCAAATTAAGAGTTACCAACTCATAATTCATTTTATGCATATTATTATCTTAATAACTTGTTAATAAACCTAAACTTTCAATCGGCATATATACATTATTATATCATATGAACATCATGATAGAATTTTGATTAACAGTTTTGTAGTGTAAGTTTGCCATTACTATGCCGGGTTAGTTTCTTTAACTTATAGGAGATTAGTATTACTAAGCTGACACTGACCACCACCCCCCACCCCACACCTCCCCCCTCCCCCACCACCCCCTGACCCGGAAAAAAAGGAGGAAAAAGGGAGACAACTGATATTTCATACTTACAGTGATGACACAACCATTATCACGATCATCTGCCCCTCTGGCGTCTCTGTGTTTATGAAATCGTCCAGTTCCAAATCCATCACAAACGGTATATGATGCCGACTACACCGACACTGCGGTCTCTCGTAACCAAGTATCTGTTGTCTGATCACCAGGGGGCAGTGGCTGCGGTTTCCGGATGATGCCGATGGTGCACGCTCTGTCGTGGCCACCATGACTTGACGAGAAGGCGACATGCTTCTGGCGCTTGTCGATGCCCTGGATTTTGCTGATCTGCGACTGACATTACTGGGAAAAGGGTAGAGAATTATGGTCAAGTTAAATCCAGAGTAAACGCAGCTGCTAACTTTGTTTAAGTTTAGACGGACAACAATATGGGATGATGTAAACAGTAAACTAACACGGTCTTTTATTTGTCCATAATACCAAAACGAACTTCTTACGCTCTGCAGTAAAAAAAATTGAATGTCTCGGAAATGAGAGAACAGCAGATACATGCACGTGCAACAAATTTAAAACGTGCAACAAGCTAGAAAATATGTTATCTGAAAATAAATCTAACAAAATTGTTGTGCAATATTGTTGGAATATGGTTCAAATGTACCCATGCAAAATTTCATTACAAGAAAATGAAAAATAAAAAAAATGTTCAGTTCCGTTTAGTATAAATGAATGAAATAGGATGAGTTGTGTTAATATGATTGTTTTTTAACATTTGACATACAAACAGAAATTATCTCTATTTTGGTTTTACTTACTGGAAAACATTCTTTGTCACCCATGTTTGTCAGCTCTATTTTATTTAAAGTAGAAAGGAAAATATACATTTTTTTTTATTATTATAATATTCTTTTTAACATCAGGATCTGCCATATTAAGCGACTTACTCAGCAAGTCTGTTGATCATGGCCATAGCTGTGGGTGACATACTACCCTCCCCACCCGCAGTGCCAACTTCCTCAAACGTCACAGTGGTACCACCGAGTCTGGATTCGGTACCGGCTGCCCTCAACTCTTCATTTATTTCTTCATTACATAAACCGGCTGATAAAAAAGAAACAAATAAAATCAAGAAAATAAAATACAAAAATATCGATGATGAGACAGTTGTATTTCAAAACAAATAGTGCCATGTATATCTGAACTAACTGAGTCACCTTTAATAAATATATACACGATATTTGTTGTTATGAATACCTTCTTTTATTTCACTGAGAAATGAGAAAACTTTATATTTTCACTTATGCAAGTCTGAGTGAAAATATATAGAGAATATTATGTCAGTGCCTTTTACTATCAAGTTTATCTAAGACGAGGCTTTAAAAACGAAGAATGGCGAGGCTCTATTTATCATGTAGATTATCCACATTTTATGTATGAATTAATATTATCATGTATTTTGCAGAATGTTATGCTTATCGAGGACGCCACCATGTTGTGTTTTGTTTGTTTTATGACGTCAGATAACATTACGTACAATAAACGCGGGATACCGCAATTGATTTTCTATATTGGTCAGTGCCTAATAAAGCAAAATTTATTAGGTCGCCCCTTTATTAGGAGAAAAGTGCATATCTGCATGATAAAATAGTTTTCTCTCTTTCACGACAAAACAACACATTTTCTTTTTCTTTTATTATTTTATTTAACAACGGTAGAAGAACAAGGGAGGTAGAAGAACAAGGGAGGTAATTCCAATAATTAAGGAACTTTACTCTCGTCATTGTTGTAGTAGCAGACAGATTTTTTGCTGTAAAAATAGAAAAGAATATTCGTGTTTTTCTTTAAAGGGAGTATTGCAACTGAAGCATTATGTGTGTGTTTTTTGAAGTAGTTCTTGCAGCTAGTGAAAATTCAAATTATTTTTTTCCCATATGAAATAACACTTTTATTCAAGTTCAAAGCTAAAATGCAGTATTCCATTGCTTATCATAAAATAAATTCTTACATTTATCTATAAACTCTGCCTATCAAAAACAGAATAGGAATTATTATGCAACGACAAGAAAATGTGTCCATGGAAAATGGATGCTCATTTTAGCACATTAGTCGCATAAAATAAACTTCAGTGTAAATAAGTGAAAACAAGAAATACCTTTAAAAAAGATAGTCGGCGCGTGTGGGAAAGCACAATGTATAAGTGATTGATGATCATGAAGAAATAATTTAATAGCAAAATGTAAGGTAGAGTGTAGAACAATATAACGTTTTCTGTCGGTATTCAGATAAAAGTCGACACGGCAGTGCCAATGTGGGAAATTTGAACAAAACAAGTAAGTGCCTTCCATTACGGAAGGCCATTGTTAAAATATTCAAAGGGTCATAACCCTGAAAAAAAGAGACCCATGACGGCCTGAATCGATCTACTTGTAAAGTGTACTCTGTTAGACAATCCACCTAACGATATACCATTTATCAACAACTACACTCTATAAACAAATCTACTAGTTTCCTTTGGCCTTGTCAGACAAATTGAGCCAATCAGCATTCAGTTTAATAAACACTGTAGGCTTTCATAATTTCTGTATCGCTTTCAACTCGAGTTTTGATAGGCTTACACAGACACACCTCCTGCGAGGCCAAAAGCCAGCTTAAACGGCTGGCGCCAAAAAACAGGTCAAGGTCATTAATATTGGAATACTTTTGTTAGGAACATACTACTGTCATATATATGTAAACATGTGTAAAGTCTGGAAGCTCTATGGCTTCAGGTGTCTGAGAAATGGACACTACAACTTTTGTGGCAGTGCATAATGTCCGAATTACATTGCTGGAAAGTGCTGGAAAGCATTTTTGAGGATTGGGTCATTGTAAGGTCAATGTGACTTTGAAATCATTAGGGTTCCTCCTCTCACCAATGGTATTGTAATATGTGAAGTTTCATGAGGATAGGTGTTCTACTTTCAAAGTTATTGCGAGGAATGAGTAAATGTTAATGAAAAGACGTATGGATGGAAGTACAGAAAACCCTTTACCATAATATGTCTTTTTTCAAATAGGTGTATAAAAATGTCATAAACAACCGACCACTACCTAAAGGAGCTGAAGGTATCCTCTTTCTACGAGGAGTATCGGGTTCATCCTCTACTCCCAGAATTGCTCGTCGTAACATCAGCTGCGAGTCCGACATTCTTGCCGACTTTACATTACGACTGGCGATGTTATAATTAGGTTTTTCTCTGATGGTGTTTAAATGTGGGGATTGTAATCCAACAGCTATTCTGTAATGCTCCATCCAATCATCAACCAGGTTCCTGAAAATTGTTCAGGGAGTTGAAAAGAATAGCAAACATGTTATGATGAAGAATGTTTTCACAATTTCATTTATACAGTATGTTACCGGCTTTGAATGAATGAATGAACGAACGAACGAACGAACGAACGAACGAACGAACGAACGAACGAACGAACGAACGAACGAACGAACGAATGATGACTGCGTGAATGAATGAATGAATGAATGATGACTGCGTGAATTAATGAATTAATGATGACTGAATGAATGAATGAATGAATGAATGAATGAATGAATGAATGAATGAATGAATGAATGAATGATGACTGCATGAATGAATGAATGAATGAATGAATGAATGAATGAATGAATGAATGAATGAATGAATGATGACTGTGTGAATGAATGAATGAATGAATGAATGAATGAATGAATGAATGAATGAATGAATGAATGAATGAATGCTGTTTTTGTATGGTGATTTACATCATTTTCAACACATGTAAGGTTATATATGACAGTCATATATTTTTTTTGTGGTGGAGGCAGACCGACCACTTTTCCTGGGTGGGACCAGTACTGTACACCTCCTGCCATCTGTAAGAATCGACATTTCCTCACTTACAAGTCAAGCTCCCGTGGGATTTGTACCTGCCAGAATGAGAGGCGAAAAGGTTTACAATCCAATGTCAGAGTCTTTACTGATCGACTCATCGAAGATACAATTGCGGCCTGTATATTTTGACAGACATTTTTATTTTATTTTTTAATTCTGATTACATGTTTTTGTTCATTTTACCAGCAATTCTGCATTTAGCATCTTGCTTCACAAAAGCTGACTTCTGACTAATGTCCTTACAACTGTACATGATGTCTGATTTAAAATATAAAAAAAACGCAATTTTTAACAGCAGCTATTTTAACGTGGCCTCCCTTTCAAGTTTGACCAGTAATAATGATTATAATTGAAATAATGTCTTTACCTAGCCTTTCTCTGCAGTTTGGCCAGATCTTTATCAGCTTCAATCTCATATGCTGCTTTGTCAGGAAAGTCTTGTAATAACTTTAAAACCTCTGATGACTGACTCTTTGACGTATGCTAAAATACACAAAAAGGACATATTGACAACAATGCTACATTATGGTTCTGGGCCCCATTTTATGAAACAACTTATGACTATGATCGTAAATCAATTTCTTCAATTCTTCACTATAAATTACACTTTTCAAATAAACTTGATTTCATTTCATTTTTTTTATACATGTGATATTTCTGCAAAAGTGCACACATAATTGTCTACGTTGAATGCTTAGGTGAAAAAAAAGTGAACTATTGTAAAATTTGAGACTTATCGTAAGATGTTTAATAAAACAGGGCCCTGGTCAATAGAAGTTAAGAGTTCAAAGCGATACTGTTGTAACTATATTTGAATAAAGAAGTCATTTGAATTGGGTTTTAAGGTGCACCAACACATGAAAGGTTATATGGCGCCTAACAGGAATGAACGTGCCCGGCTCATCCTCCTTTTACATCAAGATAAAATATGTAGAATGGGCCTAGAACCTTCTTACCTGCAGAACTGCAGAGTTGCTGCAAATTCTATAGTAGACACTCCATTTTTGATGGAGGCACATTTCCACGTTTATAAAAAAAATGACAAAATGAATATGAATGGGGGGGGGGGGGGGGGGGGGGGGGGGGGGGGGGGGGGGGGGGGGGGGGGGGGTCGTCCTAACCCTCTGCATGTGACAGTGTGTTAATGTGAGATTGCAGTGGTAGTATTCTATCCCGGAACCCAAAAACGAAAAAAAAAACATGACAAAATGATAAAAAATTACAAAATGAATATGAATCAAGAAGAAGACACACAAGTGTTCACTGCCAGTAAAGCAGGCTCCAAGCTCATCTCAGTTATATTATAATCATGATGGAGATTGAAATTTTTCAGTTTTCGCTATAAATATATTTGAGCATCTGACAAAATTAAGACTTCGCAGACAGAAATTATTACAATTTTATACTGAACATCCATGAATTTAACGAATCAAAAAAAAAAAAAAAAAGCTTGCGTCTTAACAGGCTAGAATGGGGAATGGTGAAAACTGAAATAATAATAATAATAATACCGGTTGTGGTCATGAAGATAATGGAAATAAAGATGAGTATACTGTATATGAAAACTAAATTCTCGGCCCTCATTCAAGTCAAAACCACAGTATCTAGTTTCCAGGCCTGGAATTAACCAATCATTCTTCAAACTATTCTTAGACTTGAACTCAAGTACCCCAATTTCGTTCACAAAAATTTCCAAGACCTTCAAAGATAAACAATCGTATGAAGTTGCTATCCTATTAGTATTTATCATATTTATTCATAGCAACTTCTCTTTATCCTTCACACTTTTAGAAATATTTATGATTGAAATGTGCATACTTGGGCTTAAGTCTAAGAATATTCTCAAGAATGGTTGGTGAATTCAAGGCCAGTTCTAGCTCATGCCGAGAGTTTACTGTCTGTTGGCCATTTCTTTGGCTGCTGCCAAATGGGCCCATGCATTTTATGAATTTGGTATACCAGAACCAGAGTTAACATCACATACAGTTCATATGAAATGTAAACACAAGTATTAAATGCTACTAGATGTATTGAAAGAATACCAAATTACATAAGTATTTGTTGAACATATTAAACAGATATAGAATAAATTTTAGAAAACAACAACAAAATATAACAATACTGCCAACTTTTTACATGATTTTATTGAGTAACATAACTTTCAAACACGATGTTAAATACACAGTGGAAAACAGATATATCCACATAAAATAAAACACATTTTCAACAGTTACTGCAAAACAACAATAACAAAATCAAAAATAATGTAGAACTTTTAAATTCAAACTTTAAAACATTAGTGGGAAATTCTAAATATCATTTTTTTAAAGAGTTTTGCAAGACCTGATTTAAATTCATTCAAACAGGACTTTTCATATAACATTAATTCTAGGCTGTTTTAAATCATAATTTTGATAAAGCATCATCCAAATAAACTGACCAATCAGTGACCAGAAATCTGACCTCTAAATTCTGGAAGGTAAATTTACTGTTAAAATTCAGGTATTTACAATGTGATTATTTTAAAACCCTGCATATGTCATGCACAATTATGCAAATCAATTCAATATATGTACCTTTCAAAACTGAATCTTATAAATGATCACCTTTTTTACTCGGCAAAAGATTTTTATTTTACTATAGAACTTAAGGACAAAAACTGAGAAACACAAATGTTATCACCTAGTGAAAACAAATTAAAATCTCAACATTTTG
>JAWPHD010004520.1:0-185565 GCA_037043455.1 Cyrtodaria siliqua | reverse complement strand
GTGCAATACACAATTACGAGTATACCGCAGTACCCGTAAAATTCTGCATAATTGTAAATACACAATTAACAACACGCGCCTGGTAGTGTGAACCACACACGTGCTTGTGTTGTGTATTCACGAGGATACCAACCCCAGCCCCCTGGCATCTGGAGTACTGGCTTTTTTTTAGCATGGCATCTGGAATACTCCCTAACAGAGGGTTGGCATCTGGAATACTATTTGAACCATGCGAGGTCGCGCAGGGCCCGAGCTCTCTAGGGGGGTCAGGGGGCATGCCCCCCCCCCCCCCCCCCCCCCCCACAACGGAAAATTTTGAAACCTAGGTGCTCTGAAATGGCACTTCCAGCAATCTGAGACATAAATTAGCATTTTTTTAAATTTTTTGGATGGAAAAAAATACGGCGTACGCGTATGAAAAACTGCGATGTCGGCGTACGGCGTACCACAACCCGGCGTACGGAATACTGTCTAATATGGATCGGAATCCGGCGTACAAAAAGGGGGTCGGTACCCTCATTCACTGCAATAAAGAAATATATAAATAAAAAAAAATATTTAATAGAGTTATGTATGCATAGTAAATACACAATGTATTGATGACTCCGTCCATACGGACACAGCCCGGTTCGACATTTCATTCAACGTGAATGGTACTTTAACTTTCTCGAAAAGTAAGTGAAGGAATGCGCTCAACAAATTATCTTTATTATTGAGGTTTCTGAAAAACTTGGATAATGGTGAAATATATGATGTCCTTCCACGTTCATTTTATCTACTTAATGCTCAAGATATCTTTGATTAAATAAGTATGCTTGTTTGTATACAGTATGTACATATTTGAAGGTAAGTTTATGTAGGTTAATATTTATTTCAGTGACCTAGAGGATCCTGAATTGTCTGACAGTATCTTAGAGGATCTAAGAATCCGGCGAATACAGTATAATATGCTTACAGTAATTTTTAATAAATGTAAATTTTATTGTCCAAACATAGAATATAGCAACCTCTATATATATATATAATACAATGCGTACTTGCTAATTTTACCAAGGATTTGTACTTATTATACAAATCCTTGATTTTACCCAATATTCAATTTATACATTATATAATAGACGCTCTGGTTTGCAATGTATTGTTATTAGTTATTTTACACGCCTGTTTTTATGCTGAATAGATGCACAGCTTTAACAAATAATTTCTACATCAGGGTGGCACAGGAGACTGAAGCTGAAAGCTGGACGAGCGCAGCTGCACTTCTATCTGCTGGTTCCACTCCTGCGAAGAGAAGCTAACCTAGTTGGCGTGCAGGTGCAGCTTGTTTGTGAGCAGGCACTTTGCAGGTTTCAGAGGGTCGCATACAAGCGCATGCAAGGAAGAACGGCGACGCTATGGGAACAGTATGAGGCCAAGGAAGTTTCAACATCTGAATTCCTGCGAGAAATTGGAAGGATGTACGCGCCACCTATGGATACCATTGATAGTGTTGAGGACTAAAAATCTTGACTGTGTGTGAACTATGCTTAGTGTTTGATGATGGCAAATAAACAGAATTATGTTCAAACTTCTTTTATTCCACCGTCCAAAAAACATGAACTACACATATTTGGTGTAACAAAATTAATGGAGTTAAATTGTTGTTGTTGTTATTCTGATTAAATTAATGAGATGCAAAATAAAAACTATTAAAATATATGTTACATGTGTTATTCATTTTAATATTACCCTTTTAATATTCCTTACTGATATATATGATATAATTACTAATTAATTCATAGTGTTTGGCAATTAAAAAAAAAAACCGGTGCTATATATTTACATGTTTATATATATAGACAATTTCTCCTTATTTAACTACCTTAAAATACACTAAAATGACTAATTATTTCATAGTAATTGGCCACATTAAAAAAATGTATAACGGTGCCGAAACGTCTAGGGGCCGAAACGTCTAGGTCCGAAATGGTTTGGTGCCGAAACGTCTAGGTGCCGAAACGGTTTGGTGCCGAAACGACCTGAAATCATGATAATTATGCAAGATTGTTATGTGTGTCAACTGACATCTAAAACGTATGTATAATTACAGCCTAAGCCATCCAGGGCTGGAGTGGAGCTAAGCTTCCACGATTAATGTAAAGAGCGGTGGAGACGGTTCCCGCACCTGCGCAGCATGGCCAGGTTTTAGTAGCGACAACCCCCGGGACACAAGGTGGGCCCGTTATCAGTCCTCACTGGAGGAACATCACCCACAACCTCAGTGGAGGTTAACCATCATTACATCGCGTCATCAACCCTTATAGAAGGCATTTGATGACAATCATCCATTGGATTCGCGCATCATGCATCTTCATGAGCTCTCGCGCATCACAGTTATCGCGCTTGATCATAGATCAACATTGTTATAACTGTAACAACACTTTAGTGTCGTATACATTCAGTATTTGTTACAATACTAAGAACGTCTTAAAACGTTCATGAGAACATTCTTTTCATAGTTCATCTGTGTATTCGCTTGTTTTCTTTAGATAATTGTATATATATCTAACATATTTTAAAAGTTGCATTAAACTTATGTAAATGCATTCACCGTCATTGATTCTTTCCTGAGTTAGCCCCAACCACTAGGGTCATCCTGTGACACTGAATTCTATGGAAAGCGGAATTAGTATTTATTCAAATTCAGCAAGATATTTCTGTAACTTAGAGAGATGTCTCTGTAATTTAGAGAAACTTAGAGAGATGTCTCTTTTCTTAGAGCGATATCTGTTGTTAAAGAGATATATAACCGAAAGCATTGAATATATCTGGAATGAGGTCATACAATGAATATTTAGGAAACTTTAAAATGTTCAACGAGATTACAAGCAGCATCACGACAATGAGTTTACACTGAAAGAAAAGAACTGCACATCCGATATAGTGTACTCTTCATTATCAGTGTTGGCACTGTATGCAGTTTGGTTATGCCTACCGTTCGCATAGAGCTTCGCTGTTCAAGTTTGCGGAATAGTAAAAATCCTGTTTCCCGCATAAAGCCCACTTTGCATAGAGCTCCACGAGTAGCTCTATGCGGTCCCTCAAGTCGTTTTGTGCTAAGTATGAAAAGTCGTTTTGTGCTAAGTATGAAAAAGCTATAGCGGCTAAACCAATAAATCTTTCGGTGGTCTTTATCATCATTCTGAAATCATACTTGATTTTAGAGTATTAACTTTTAGAGTATTAACAAATAACTTCATTATCTAAACAGTTAATTAGGTTCATAATAACGAAATATAGTGAAAAATATATAAAAGTTTGAAAGTATGTTATTTGTGTACATAGTCGCTCTTATACAGGTGTGCGCAAAAAAGATGCGCATAAACAACTGAAGGAAATGTCCGTTTCAGCTACTAGTACCAACTCAGAATTCATTTCACACATATTCTGTCACGGGTATTTTAAGAATCCGTGAATAAACCTTTACCTTTAATTGGCACATATACTTTATTATATGACATGAACACCTGGCCAGTTCTGATAAACGGGGTGGTAGAGTAATTTTGCCTTTATTTGGCGGGTTAGTTTCTTTAACGATCGAAAATCAAACGTCCTTTCAAAATACAAGCTATGGCATTGTTTAGCCGTTATTCTACACATTTTTAGAACGATAATACGCATGAACAGCCTCGGTTTGAGTGTAATAAGACAATACGTTTGGAAAAGCGTTCATTTATTTAAGGTTGAATCGTATCAAATCTTTCATGCTGGAGAAGCAATTCAGACATCTCGAAAGAAACAACACCATATAAAAGAGACCACTTGCATGTAGATAAATGTAGCAAAGATAAAGCTTTCTGTAAAAATCGTGATCATAACCATGGTTATCTGCGTTGGTGGGTTCTTTCTTTTCTTGACAATTTCCGTTTCAGAAGATAGGTTTCACTATGTAGGTGACACTAGTACTATATAACACTGCCTTTCGTTTCTTAAAGAAACTAACCATCCAAAAAACGAAAAAATTACACTAAAAACATTTAAAACTCTATCCAGGTGTTCAGTATAGGTTTACTGATGGTTCTTAAAACATCTGTGATTGAATATGCGTAAAATAAATTATGAGTTTGTAACTCTTAATTGGATGCTCCAGTTTCGAGGTTTGCCATGGCTGGTTAAAGCCGTTTATAATGCGTCTATAGAGTTTGGATTCTCAAAATATGTAAGTTATACATATACCTCGTCCTCAGTAGGTTTGAAAACAGTGTACATATGTTCTTAAATGTGGCTGTCCACTGTTGTTGGCTGGATAGTTACTTTAAGATCTAGAATGAAAGAGTTAATTGATACAATCCTCCATGTTCTCGCATGCTTTATCAATCTCTGGAAAGATTAAAACAGCTCTACATTCGACATCAACTCTCTAAACTCTCTAGTGATCATGGATCTCTGTCGGGATACGGGCTGGGAGATCGTGACACCAATCGCAGGGATGAGATGGTTTGCCAACGAACATCTTGCTTGATTCAATGCTTCTGCTGACTTGTTTCGCAAAAGGCTGAAATATACCTTGTTTTGGATGACGGGGTACTTGGGGTACATTCGGCGTATTGAATCATTTGAATGGAAAAAGTGAAGCAGACGTCCATCTTCCAAAACTACTGATAGAAACGAGAGGAAATAGGCAAGAACGTCTTGGACTCCATCAATACTGACATCTGGGTGGATGTAGCAGAGAAACAGGATCAAGTAGAAGCCGATATGCTTCAGAAAATAGGATCTCAAAACCGTTGTTATCTGCGGTGGAGGTTGGTTGTTATCCTTGGCGATCGATTTTGCTTTGGATAAATATGTCTTCATTATCCGTAACGCCGTCACTATGTACCGCTGTCTTTGATCAAACTGCGCCAAGTCTAACGTGTGTTTTTCGTATCCTGAAGAGCAGATGCGCCAAACTATTTCCGGAAATCGAGCATCAGATTCATTTACCCGCTTGATAACTGCATAAACGGGACACTCCATTGCATACCAACTGTTTTCTGGATCCGGCACTGAGTCATTTCTGAGAAGAAGACCAGGAACAATATCTACATCAATTTGCCTGACACCATCTTTTCGGTTTCTTATTTTCCCTTCCCTCATGAAACGTTGGTTGGCATCATCGTCCATATGGATTGTAATGTTGACCGATGGGTGGTTGATACTTCGTGTAATTTTGAAGTTGATTTCTTCACCGGATCGTTCATCATCGAACGTTAGAATCTTTTGTGTAATGATTGCCACAGCGCTGTCAATTATTGAAGCAAATACCTTTTGAAAAAGCTTGCTTGCATTTAGCCAAACTTTTCCCTCAACCTCACAAAACACACCTTCCTTGCAGAGCTTCGGCAATTTCAGCTGGAGTCTAGCCATAGACTGGGTAATTTCAAGTCGGCAAAACTCTGGTATTACTTTACCGTCATTTCGTTTCTCATTTACAACTGTGTAGTGGATGCCTTCGATGTGGAACTGGAGTAATGTATCGAACTCGTCCGGAGCAATAATTTTGAGACCATCCCTTGAACTTCCCTGACGAATATATCGTTCGATCTTCAGACCATCGAACCTTTTCTGGGCAATCATCTTGATTTCCGTCAAAAGCATTCCGAGTACTGTATTCACAGCATCTCTGGCCCGAGCCCAATGCGTTCGCCCAAACTCAATATCACCTGAAATAGTTTACCACACATTAGCCGTGAGAATCAAGTATGTACCTACTATAGATCCATGAATTCAAAGATATGACATTTAGGTAGGTATCTGGAACGACCCTAAGTGCACTTTCCCGGAGGTTTCTGAAGACATCGCGCAATGCCGGCATAAACAACGGTCGTATTTCAATTTGACTAAACCTTAAATACCACACATGCATGCATAAAACCCAACAAAGAGAAGATATATACCAAAGATGCCTGGCATTAGAGAGTGGGTTACAAATATATACTCGATCGGCGTGATGGACTTCCCTTTGGTGAGTTTTATGCATTCATGTGTGGTATTTAAGGTTTTTATTATTGAATTGAATGTTGTTTAACGGCTCATCAACACAGTATAGGTTATTTAGAGCCGCCCCAGAGAGAGGGAAAGGATACATAGGAATCCGGGAACCGTGCCCTACTCTTATTATCGAATAGATTCCTATGGTTCTTTTAACGTGCTCGGAGGATAGACCGATACACGGGACCGCCCGGTTTACGTCCCCATCCGACGGATGAGGCTAAGGAAAAGTGTCTTGCCTAAGAACACACCGACGAAACTCAGTGGCACCACGGCGGATTGAACCCGGGGCCTCCGGTTACAAATCCGCCGCGCTACCACGTCCGCCCTCTGTTGTTTACGAAGGCATTGTGTGATGTTTTCAGAAACCTCTCCGGAAAAAGTGTCTATGGGGTCGTTATGGGGTCCTATGGGTTATATTGATTCATGGTCCCAGGGTATATATATATACTACCATACGAGCCATGATTCACACTGCTAATCATATATCAACTGAATGAATTTTACGCATGGAACAGGACAAAATGTAAAAAAATAAAAAATAAATTAGATTCTTAAATTAACTACATATAGCCTACCATAACACTATCTTTTCCTCTATCTATCTGTTTTCTCTATAGTATCGTACTGAAAGCCTGTAGGCCTACTAACCAAGTTTTTTTCATGTGCGGCGTTGCTACCTGAAGAAATATACGTATCGGAATTATTTTACGTTAGCAGTAAAAAATATTTATCCGCATGTTTTTCAGGAATGTTTATCTCTTATAATTAATTTGTGAACCACAGCAGGTACTATGCAGTGTACTGTGTACGTGCATCTGTATGTTTTTCTAAAAAAAAAGTGTATCTGTTGCGTTATCACACTGGTAAACCCGCGACCGAAAGATCAGCTCAAAGCAAAAAGGTACAATTTATATTTAATGTAAAACGTGTATAATTCTTACTGCAAGAATCCACGTATTAAAAAAGTTATGACTATTTAAACTACACCGGTCGGTAAGAAAATGCGCCCGAATGGCACAGCTCCGAAAATTATTGGCGCCCCGAAAGATTAGCCCTGAAATCAACTTGAGAAAATCGCACTTTTCGAGAACTCTTTATCGCCCCTCGTATAATGCTTTGTGTATATGCATGCAATGCATGTGCATGTTTAGCTGAATAGCGTAAATCAACAAAATAAGGTTGTTGCAATTACCTAAATACTTATAAATATTATAAATATAGTGTAGTAGCAAAATCCAACACTTTCCAAAGCTTCGGAAATGAAACCAATGCCAGTGTAACATTTACGACAAGGTGTTGTAACTTTTGTTACAAGTAAAAATATTGTAACAGATAGCGTAGACGTTGTAACTTTTATCACAACTGCATTTTGTAAGATTGTAACAGATAGCGTTTAGTGCAACATTTAGAACACAAATTGTAACTTTTATGGACGGCTACAACAGATAGCAACGTTGTAACAAATGGGGTTCCTAGTCAATGCCCTATTCTGCATCGGGCTAAAACAACTTTCTCCCGACGAATGGCTCTACTAGAAGGACGCCACTCGCCAAGTCAAAATCATGAAGTAGCGCCACAGCATAACGTTAATTTACGATTATTTCACGATTATTTTTTACGATTAATTCACGATTATTTCACGATGTTTACGGAGTGAAAATGAGGCACTAATAGACAATATGAAACGAGTTCAGAATCAGTATTGTATTCATGACATATGGAACACAACTTGTTTTTACTCTTAAATTCATGTGCGTTTCTAACTCTTCATATAAATAATATTACCTTTTCAATAAACTGCCAAATTTCAATGCTGCGTTAAAGTTACGGACATGCATTTTTCTTTCTTCCTACTCCTAAGAACAAACTTGATCACAATTAATTCTGATTATCTCGTTTCCGAGGAAGTGTTTACCGGTTTTTTAAATCACTAATTAACACAGAAGTTCAGCGAAGTCTTTAACGTGGACAGGGTATGGCTCTTCCAGCACCCGGGACCGAAGTTTTTACACCCCCTTCGAAGAATGGCATACTTTCACAGTATCTTGCCCAAATAAGGTACTGAGGGAGAGCTTTTGAAAATCCCAGGATGTGACCCCACCGGGAATCGAACACGGGACCTCTGGATCGAGAGGCAAGTATGTTAACCACTCGGGCACGCAGTTCCTAAACAGACGGACAGTAACCGCAACACTGCATTGACGTCCCGGCAAGTGGACATGCATATATATACCGTCATTCAGTACTGTCTGTATAATCAATGGCAGAAAAGGCCGCTTGGGGATTAAACCAGGCTCTAGGGTGCTCCAAACCTCACTCTTACCCTATTGACATCCCAATAAAATGGGACAGTGTAAACAAAGATATCACCGCCAGGTTATATTCTCTAACAAACAAGGCAGCATTAACAGGCAATATGAGTATAACACATAAATGATCATGCATATGTGAATAAAAAAAAGCTAGAAAGCCACAAAGCAATACCTTGGCAGAAGCCAGAGCAACAAGAGAACAAACCGTTAAGGGTATGACAAGACAAGATTTATGGCAAACATCAAACGTTACCATTGCACAATCACAGAGGAAAACATAGTGGCGAACTGTAAATGGGTCAACCACTAAACATGCAGTGCGTTGCAAAATGATATGGTCATAACCTCTTTTGATAAACTTTTTAACAAGTGTTATAAAGATTGTATGAAAGTGATTATGACTAAGGATCTTACGAAGTTTGTGAATCACATCACCAAGAAGTTAGGTTGCGACTCTCCTTGTTGCAGAAGAGTATTGTCCAGATAGGTGTAAGTGTTTGTTATTTGATATTAAACATTAAAGTATACCACGGATTTTCTTTTGCCTGCGATACTGAAACAGCTCTTATAACAATGAAATGTGTCAACAAGCTGGAGAAGTCTAATCAGTTATCTAAAATTACGAGATTCAATAACACTAACTTTGGATACGGGCCACTTTTTGTTGGGCAGGATTTAATCTTCTCGTTTTAATATGGTAATGTGCCGTCATTAGCATACTTTTTCGGTGGTCAATATTTAATCACTGTGGTGAATTTATATAGAGTCAAGTTTAGGTCTTTAACCGTGCGTGCTGTTTACGATGACGCTCTTGTTGTGAGAAAAGCATCATTTTAAAAACAGACGAGCTTAAACTCAGGAAAGGTCCAAAAATGTGTGTGAATTGGCACGTATAAATAGTAATTCACATTTCATTTCCCTTTTCAAACAGTACGACATAATCAACTATAAATAAGATACGAACCAATATCTATGGAGGATTTCAAGCTTTGTTCCCATACTGGATCATTACGGCCGTAGTCTGAAACTGGTTTCCGCCATTCATTGAAACGAGAACCAATTTTGCCCCTGTTAATTCTAGACGCTTCGGGTGATGCTTCGTTATCCAATCCTTCCTGAAAAAATGCAAAAGATGGCTAACTGGTTCACTCAAACACAATACGAAATTGAAAACCGTAAATGTCTTTTCTAAATTTACTCTAATTTAGTTTGACATTTTTATTTCATATCACATTTTTATTTGTGATAATTTTCAGGCATTCTTATGTCAAACTAGAACTATCACTGAATGTGATGAATACCACCGCTTTTTTGCTGTAGCCGATGATGGGCAAAATGAAAAATAATGGATGTCTTAAGATATCTGTTAATTCTTTAATGTGAAAGAAATTTTAAGTAAAACAAAGGTCCATAATTCTGTAAAAAAACACAAATTGCAGAATCGAAAAACCAATAATGCAGAGACACATCAAATGATCAAGTGTGAACTGAACTGTGTATGTCAAGTGTAATAACAATCCATGAAACGTGTTAAAGTGAAAGCCACATAAAGCTCATTATAGTGTGAACAATTCTAAGTTAAAAAAGGGCCATAATATTCTGTAAAAAATTAGGCATCAACAATGTTTGATGTAGAAGGGGAAAGATCATCATTTGTTGGCATTGTATATTATATATAGTGGAGTCTTGGTGCGGAGTCTTGGAGTGGAGTGGAGTGAATAATTGGAGTGACCTTGGAGTCACATTTTGGAGTGACCTTGGAGTCAAATTTGGAGTGAATATTTTGGAGTCAATTTTTTAGTCTAAACGTGAAGTCCTAATTTCCCTTACAATTAATAACTTTTTAGAAACTAATACATTTACATGGGTTACTTCATTTGCACATACAATTATTTATTGATTAGAATTTCTTTAAAATGCATGTGTTTATTAAGCTACCCAATTTCAACAACTAATTCCAAAACTGCACGTCTAATTTTAACTTGGGCACTGTTACTACATGTTCTAAATGAAAAATCCATGTTTGTGGAACAGTTAGGCTGAGGGAGCTTTTTGTTTTCAGTCTCTGTGGTATGACTGACATATTGGACATATTGGAACTCTGTATACCCCTGACACTGGATGTCAGTTTCCTGACCTAAGATTAGTTGGTCCCTCGGGACTAGTTTAGGTCAGGCCAAAGGGTCATTGCTTCAATACTGGGGTTAATGTTTGAGTATCCAAGTTCATTTATGTTGTTTTTAGATTATCTGTGGCTCACATTAAGGTTAGCACATGTCTCATGGGACAATGCAGCTGTACTGAGTATGTTAGGAACTGTGCACCTTGTGAGGGTCTATTAAATTGATAATTATCCAAAATATTCACTCCAAATCTGACTCCAAGGTCACTCCAAAATGTGACTCCAAGGTCACTCCAATTATTGACTCCACTCCACTCCAAGACTCCACACCAAGACTCCACTCTATATAATATACTATGCCTCATTTGTTATGTGTTCATGAAGTTTGGGAACAATCAATTCGAAAATGTTTGAGAAAAAATATGAGAAGGTCGTTATACAATATTAGCGTGGAAAATTCTAGTGAAACAAAGGGCCATAATTCTGTAATAAATTAGGCAATCAATGATGGGTGAATTATAGGGACAAAAGGTCATCAGTTGTTTTATGTACATGAAGTTTGGGAACGATCAATTCGAAAATGTTTGAGAAAAAATTATGTTAACAGATCATTATACAATATTAGATTTGAAAATTCGAAATCAAACAAGGGGCCATAATTTTGTAAAAATTAGGCAATCGATGGGTGATATACAGGGACATAAGGTCATCAGTTGTTATGTGTACAATCTATTCGAAAATGTTTTAGAATCAAGAGATCAATGACCGTGAAGCTCTACTGATAGGTGTTGACAGCTAGATCAGAATTCCTGTGAAGTTTCATGAAAATATGTCAAGTAGTTTCAGAGGAGAGGTCGCTACAAGTTTTTACTATAAAACTCTTATGTTAACACGGATGGCCGCTGGCAGCCATGTTTAATGTCGAATCAAAACAATTTTCAACAAGGACCAACATCATGTCATGTTGATCATTTTAGAAAAAGTCCCATATCAATATCACTTCTAGTTTTCAAGAAGTAGTTGCTACAAATTTGTTTTTGTTTTTTAATCTATTTTTAGCCATGGCGGGCATCTTGAATTTCTGGCCTAACTGGAATTTTTCTAGGATCAACTAGACATCAAAAGCAACATTTATGCTAAGTTTTATGAAAATCCTTCAAGACGATTCAGAGGAGTAGTCGCTACTGTACAAGCAAGTTTTTACTATATAACTCTATGTAAACAAAGATGGACACTGGCAGCCATGTTTAATTACAAATTAAAATGATTTTCGACAAGGACCAACATCATGTCATGTTGATTATTTGAGAAAAGTCCTTTATCAATATCACTTATAGTTTTCAAGAAGTAGGTGCTACAAACTTGTTGTTTTTTTAAATCTATTTTCAGCTGTGGTGGCCATCTTGAATTTCCGGCAGACCTGACATTTTGCTAGGATCATTTAGACATTAAGTGCAACATTCCTGTGAAGTTTCATGAAAATCTGTGAAAAAGTTTCAGAGGAGTAGTCGCTACAACATTTTGCTTACAACTCTTGTAAACAAAGATGACCACTGGCAGCCATCTTTAATGTCGAATCAAAATGATTTTCAACAAGGACCAACATCATGTCAAGCTGATCATTTTAGAAAAAATCCCTATCAATATCACTTATAATTTTCAAGAAGTAGTCGCTACAAATTTGTTTTTAAAAAACCTGTTTTTAGCCGTGGTGGCCAGCTTGAATTTCCAGCCGACCTGAAATTTTGCCAGGATCAACTATATATAGTGAAATGATTGGGGATAAAGTCGTTATAAAGTCACATTTATTAATTTACGTTTAATTTCCGAAGTGAAATATATATATGTTTGGGAAGTATAACGATGTTAAATTAGATGTTCAGTGTTTCAAATCCCAGTTCTTACTGACTCTCATGTGCCTTTCATCCATATTAATAGTATATTCTTAATCAGGTCAGTAGATTTCTCACAGAGATACAAATGACCACCTGCCAATCACTTCCCAAGCTGGATGCAAGAATTATTTAGCTTAACGCCTTTAATATCCAAATAATTATACCATTCATTAGAGATATACGAAAGTGATAATATGCTGAGAGCCCCGTTTAGTTCCCGGGGGGCCCCCGTTTGGTCACGGGGCAAAGAATAGGGCCACTGCAGATCCCTTTGGAGGGGTAGGCAGAGGGGTAGAATCCCACCAATTCATGTTCAGTTTATCATTTTTTGTTCATGTTCATTAAAGGTCTTCATTATGATCCCTGCATTGTTTCAGGTGCTATCTCGCTCGCATCAAAACAGCAGTGGCAGAAAAACAATAACGTGGCTCCAGCGTAAATGGAGTTTCTACGATAGAATTTGCAGCAACTCTGCAGTTCAGGGTGAGAAGGTTCTAGGTCCATTTTCCATATTTTATCTCGATGTACATGGAAGATGAGCCTGGCATGTTCATGCCTGTTAGGCGCCATATAACCTTTTCATGTGTTGGTGCGCCTTAAAACCCCAATTCAATTCAATTCAATATGCTGAGAATAGCATGTATACAACACTAGACATCAAGAGCAACATTCCTGTGAACCTTCATGAAAATCTGTCAAGCAGTTTCAGAGGAGTAGTCGCTACACGCTTTTACTATATAACTCTATGTAAACAAAGATGTCCACTGTCAGTCAAGTTTAACGTTGAATCAAAATGATTTTCAACAAGGATCAACATTATCTCATGCTGATAATTTTAGAAAAAGTCCCATATCAATATCACTTATAGTTTTCAAGAAGTAGTCACTACAACTTTTTTTAATCTATTTTTAGCCGTGGGGGCCATCTTGAATTTCTGGCGGCCTGAAATTTGTCTAGGATCAACTAGACATCAAGAGCAACATTCTTGTGAAGTTTCATGAAAATCTGTCAAGTAGTTTCGGAGGAGTAGTCGCCGCAAAAAAGTTTAGGTCAGACAGACGGACATACGGACACCGCACCACGGCATAAGCTCTGCTGATCTTTAATCAGTAGAGCTAAAATGTGTTAACAGGTCATTCATTATACATTATCAGAGTGGAAAATAATTCTAAGTCAATCAAAGGGCCATGGTTCTGTAATAAATTAGGAATTCAATGATGGGTGATGCAGAGGGACATAAGGTCATCAGTTGTTATGAGTATATGAGGTTTGGGAACAATCCATTCAAAAGTGTTAGAGATATGCAAATATTAAAAATGTTGTAATGCAAAGGGACGGGACGCGACGCGACTTGATGCGACGCGACGATGGGGACAACGTGATTCCTATTTAGCCCCCATTTCACTTTGTGAAAGCGGGGGTATAATAATTAGTGGCGTTTGCTTATATAGAAATGAGTGTATGAATACAATATTTTGGCACCTCAGTGTGTTAGTCTGTTTATGTTTTTTAAATGGTGCAATTCATTCGTGAAACAAGATCGTTCTTAGGAGATACATGCACAACTAGGTTTGATACAGATCAACCATGCCAAGTTTCGCCGAAATCCAGCCAGGGGTTCAGGAGAACTAGTCCAGACAAAGTTTGCGTATTGAAACCTATAAAAGGCAATAACTCTGCAAAAATTTTACAGCCGGAACACGGTGATGATATGCACAACTAGGCTCGGTACTGATCATCTCTGCAAAGTTTCGTTAACATTCGGCAAGGTGTTCAGGAGAACTAGTCCGGACAAAATGTGTGTACTAACATCTTTAAAGGGCCATAACTCAATTATTCAACCGGAACACGTTGATGATATGCACAACTAGGCTTGATACTGATCATCCCAGCAAACTTTCGTTGAAATCTGGACCAATGACGACCCTATCATTTTAACGAGGCAAAATACAGCATTTTTAAGTAAATCAAGGGCCATAACTCTGGTATTACTAATCCAATTAAGATGGTTTTCGAACTTGTACAAGCTTTCATTGATATTAGCAACCTGGTAAAGTATGGCAAAGATCGGATGAAGTATGAAAGCCCTATCATCTTAACAACGCAAAATACAGCATTTTAAACCAAATCAAGGGCCATAACTCTAGTGTTACTAGTCCGATCTCGCTGGTTTAGGAAGTTATCCGACCTTTTATTGATATTAACAATCTGTGCAAGTTTGGTAAAGATCAAATAATAAATGAAGGTACTAGAGTAGTCACAAGGTAGAACACGGCATTTTTCAGCAAATCAAGGGCCATAACTCTGGTGAAACTAATCCTATCTGGCTTGTTTTTTCGAATTTGTCAGGAGTTTTCATTGATATAAAGACCCTGGTAAAGTTTGGTAAAGATCTGATTAATACTGAAGGCCCTATTGTGTTCGCAAGGCAAAAGTTAACGGACGACGGACAACTCGCCATCCCTTAAAAAAACAAAAAAAAAATCATCGTCCTAATCATTGAAAAACATGGGACTCTAATTCGAGGCCCCTGAATTAACTGATTACCTTAGCATTATGCCAAAGAGCCAACTGATAATCTACTTTTCATTTAAATTATATATCAACGAACCAGAAAAAAAATGCAATAGGCACAGCAATGCTTCCTGCTAACACGCCGTTAACACAAAAAAAAAATTAAAAAAAAATTAAAAAATAATGAAATAAGAAAATAAAACGAAACAAGAGGTCAATGACCTTGAAGCTCTACTGATAGGTTTTTGATAGCTAGATCAGCATTCCTGTGAAATTTCATGAAATCCGTCCAAGTAGTTTCAGAGGAGTAGTCGCTACAAGTTTTCATTATATAACTCTATGTAAACAAAGATGGCCGCTGACAAAGATGGCCGATGTAATTTTTGACAAAGATCAACATCATGTCATACTGTCAGATCATTTTAGAAAAAGTCCCATATCAATATCACTTATAGTTTTCAAGAAGTAGTCGCTACAAACTTGTATTTTGAAAATCTATTTTTAGCCATGGCGGCCATCTTGAATTTTTCGGCCGACCTGAAATGTTGCTAGGATCATTTAGACATCAAGAGCAACATTCCTGTGAAGTTTCATGGAAATCCGTCGAGTAGTTTCAAAGGAGTAGTCGCTACAAGTTTTTACTAAATAACTCCATGTAAACAAAGATGGCCACTGGCAGCCATGTTTAACATCGAATCGAAACGATTTTCGACAAGGACCAACATCATGTCATGCTGATCATTTTAGAAGTCCCATATCAATATCACTGGAGATTTCAAGAAGTAGTCGCTACAAACTTGTTTTTTAAAAATTTATTTTTAGATTTGGTGGCCATCTTGGATTTCACATCAACACGAATATTTGCTAGGATCAACTGGACTTCATGGGCAACATTTCTGTAAAGTTTCATGAAAATCCATTCAGTAGTTTCAGAGGAGTAGTCGCTACAAAAAAAGTTTACGGACGGACGACTGACACCGCACCACGGCATAACCTGTGCTGATCTCTGATCAGTAGAGATAAAAAAAAAAAAATTAAAAAAAAAAAAATAATTAAATAAAAATAAAATTAAAAAAATATATATATATAAAAAAATTTTTTTTACTAATAATAAAAAAAAAAAGGCAAAACATCTGGTAAATTTTGGTACAGATCAGATGAAAAATGAAAGCCCTATCGTATTAACGAGGCAAAATATAGCATTTTTAACTAAATCAAGGGTCTTAACTCTGCTGTTATTGGTCCGATCTGGCTGATTTTCGAACTTGTGCGAGCTTTCATTGATATTAACAATCTGGTAAAGATCGGATGAAAAATGAAGGCCTTTGGCCAGTAGAGCTAAAAATCATCAGCTCCAAAAAGTAGGTCAAGGTCATAGATGAAATCCAGGCATCCAAAAAAAAGATGCACTACCGAAGCCACAACTATGTCAAAATAAAACATGTTTTCTTCCAAAGATTAAGCTATAAATTAGGTTTAAAACATCTAGTGCATAATTCTAGTTCATGAGAAAGTGATGTAAATGTAACAATTAAAGTAAGGTCACATCCACACTTGCTTTGTCACGTTGCAATGTACCACTCAAGATACAACTATAAGCAAAGTTTGAAAGGTCTTAGTGCATACAGTTTGTGAAAAAGTGACCTAAACGCCAAAGTTGAAGGTAAAAATTATAAGGTTATCTGCCCTTGCTTGGAGGGTCAAGGTCATCTCCACATTTGCTTTGCCACGTTGCTATGTACCACTCAAGATACAACTATAAGCAAAGTTTTAAAGGTCTAGTGCATACAGTTTGTGAAAAAGTGACCTAAACGCAAAAGTTGAACCTAAAAATTATTAAGTTATCTGCCCTTTGCTTGGAGGGTCAAGGTCACTTCCACATTTGCTTTGTCACGGTGCCATGTACCACCCAAGATACAACTATAAGCAAAGTTTGAAAGGTCTAGTGCATACAGTTTGTGAAAAAGTGACTAAATGCAAAATTTGAACCTAAAAATTAGTAAGTTAGAGGGGGAGAGGGGGAAACATATAATTATGTGTAAGAATTGACTAAAACAACACAGAAATATGTAAAAAAAATATATATATATACAGTTTCAAGTGGATGTGGGTGTGTGGGTGTGGGGGGTGAGAATTGATTAAAACTACACAGAAATATGTAAAAAAAAAAACAGTAAAAAAAATGTTGGGGGGGGGGGTGTGTGGAGGGGGGAGCCCATGCCCCAATATGGGTGAAGTATGAATAAGATGCATAATGCTATAAGAAATCCCAAACCAAAATTATAGATATACTGTATACATGCTTACATGCAAACCTAGATCTGCCTTTATTGCACATTTCATGGGCCATCACAATTTGGGTTCCATGGAAGCCCAGAACTTGCAGAAGACAAATAACTTACCCAACCCTTTACAATTAACATACTATAAGGAAACCAATTCCAAAATTTAGTTCAGCTAGGACAAGAAATGTAAGAGATATAGACCTGTAAACACAGCTTACACGCAAAATTTGATGTGAAACAGACACATTTTAAGGGCTATCAGAATTGGGTTCCATTGGAGCCCAGGGGTTACAGGAACCGAAATTACTTAAACAGCCCTTAAGATAATGCTATAAGGAAGCACGTGGCCGAATTTGGTTGTGCTAGGACAAGAAATGTAAGAGATATAGACTTGGTTTACAAGTCTATATCTCTTACATTTCTTATCCTAGCACAACCAAATAAGTCTATATCTCTTACATTTCTTATCTTAGCACAACCAAATTTGGCCATGTGCTTCCTTGTAAAGGGGGTCCCAAAGGGGTTTTGCGTGAAAACGTGATCGGGGTGTTTTTAAAAACGTGACACGTGAAACAAACAATATTTTTGCGTGATTGCGTGAAAATTATATCAGCGTGATCCGTGATTTTGGTCTTGGTAAAACGTGATCGCGTGATATAGTGACGTGAAACGTGAATTTTTAGTCCTTTTCAGTCTTTTTAGTGTCCCTCTTCCTCCCCGAGCCTCCCCTGAAAGCCTCAGAATACATCTGACGGCTCAAGTTTGTGTGTGATTGTGTGTGGTTTTGTTGTTTTTTTTGTTGTTGTTGCAACACACACATTGTACTAGAGAAGCTCGAGCCTCTAGCGCTTCACGTCTGCTCATCCACATTTACCGTGAAATGTGAAAGTTCTGCTATTTTCACGTGAAGACGTGATCCTTGTTTTTATTTTACGTGATCAAGTGAACAAAGCCCCCCCCCCCTTTGGGACCCCCTGTAAACACAGCTTACACGCAAACCTTGATGTGGGACGCCGAGCCGACGCCGGGGTGATTCCATAAGCTCTCTTATTCTTCGAATAGTCGAGCTAAAAATGTAATACTCACGTCTATTTCAGCCTCCTCATGCTGTTCGACCGGTGTCTCGCTACTAAGCAGTTGACCCATCTTTGCAATCTGTGTTGACGAAATGGATGTACTTTCCTTTCAAGGTCTGTGTTCGTGGAAGCCTCACTCTGAAACGAAGCTTGATATCAGAGACGCTATCCGGGTTAAAGTTCATTTCACATTTACACCAAAACGAACCCGAACCGAAAAAATAAGGATGTTCTACCGCAAACGAGGGTTTCCACATATACGCCGAAACCGAAACCGAAACGAAAGCGAAACGAAAACATGCACGAATTGGATTTTTCTATTTTTTTCGGATTCGGTCTCAAATAGGTCTGTAGGAACCTCAAACGTGAAACATGTCACAAATGTAAAAACGGTTACAAATGTAAAAAAAAGTCACATATGTACAAACATACGACAAATGTAACACGTTTGGTGACATATGTAAAAAAAAAAGTGAGAAAAAAAAGAACACAAATGTAAAAAAAAACAAAAAAACGTATGTAAAAAATGTAAAAATACATTTTTAAACGTTCATATTTTTTTAGCTCTGTTGATCAAAGGTCATGACCATGACGTGGTGCGGCGTCCGTCCGTCCGTAAACGTTTGTTCGTGGGGACTTCTCCTCAGACACCTCTTGGCCAAGTTTGACCAAACATCACATGAATGATAATTAAATGAATTTCTTTTTAGATTTGCTAGCATTAGGTCAGCGCGACATCCATTTTGTCAAAACCTTAAACAACCTTCTTCTAAAGAACCACTGGACAGATTTCGACAAAAAAAAAAGAAAGATCGCCAACGCCTAGCCTGTCAAATTTGTTTAAATAAAGTCCCTCGGATAAAACATGATCGTGCCCCGGGGTCCAAAGTTTGTATATTGAGATTTTACATGTTTTTCATAGACTTATACAGTATAGGAAAAAACATTTAAAAAAAACACTTCTTCTCTGAAACTACAATGTTCAGATCTCTCATGTATTACATGTAGCATCAGTTTATGTCTTCTACTAAGTTTGTCAAATGGCAACCCTGGGGTCAAATTTGGCCCCGCGCCAGGGGTCACAGTTTTACATAGGCTTATATAGGGAAAAAATCTTCTTCTCTGAAACTATAAGAGCCAGAGCTTTAATATTTTGCATTTACTATAAGCGTATGGTCCTCTGACCAATCCTGTTCAAATGATGATCCTGCTGTCACATGTGGCCCCGCCCCAGAGGTCACATGTTTTAGATAGACTTAGATTATCAGCTGATAATGAACACGACACAATAATGCAAAATTACGTTTAGTAGCAAATTAACTTTAAAGCACGAATATGATATTGGTCAAGTGCTAATGCACATCTGTTGTTGGATACTGCAAATGTTTCCATGAATGGTAATTGATCCTTACTATCACAATGACAGGGGACAGCGCCTATTCAATTTAGATTAAATTAATAAATGAGGCTCTACCTATATACATGTTATTTTAATATATTAAAGTGACTGGAGGCCATCTGGAAAAGGCATAGGCAAAAATACACATACGACTACAACCATGTGATTCAGTTTTATATTCAATGGACATAATTATGCACTACATTAGGACATATTTATGTGTTGTTTTAGTCAATTCTTACAAATATAGCTTTCTCATGTGCCCCCTTCCCCCACAACCCCCGCCTTTTCTCCATTTTCTATCCGATCTTAACCCCACACACCACCCCATCCCAAACCCGATTTTTTTATACATATTTCTGTGTTATTTTTGGTTATCAATTCTACACCTATAGCTATGTTGCGCCTCAGCCCCACCCCACATCCCCCACCCCATTATCACCACCACCGCAATTTTTCGGGCGGGCACCTGGGTAGAACCACCGACGTTCCGCAAGCCAGCTGGATAGCTTCCTCACATAGAGATTCCTAATCCCCTGAGGGATCGAACCTACAGCAAGTGATTTCAAGTCAGAGACTCTAACCAACCACTCTGCCACGGACGCCCCGCATAAATTATAAAAAGGCGCACATAATTAAATTCCAGTTGGCAGCAGTACGTTGTTACTATGTGAACATCTGGACAGCTGTTGAATGGAATGGCTGGCCGTAGAATGGTATTGGGACTCTGTTCGAAGTCCTTGTAAAAGAGGGACTGTCAGGATCCAGTGTACACTGGTCAAAATTGCTAACCGGTCATTTTATTATTTGGAATATTATATCAAATATTGTATATTTTGAGTTGATATTTCATACAAATAAATATGAGCAGCAAACAAAACGATCAATACATTTTGTAACTTCAAAATCCGCACTTCCGGTCTCGTGGCTTATTTTGGCGCGAAATCGCATTATTATCCCGTGCTGCACGAGGTAAGATTTGAACATGTGTTTGTGTTCTCGGAATTGTTTATCGTTTCAATCCCAAACAAAAACTTACTAAAAATTAAATAAAAAATGCGTCGGATGACAACGGAAGAGCGTGGACGGGCCGTCGGTATGATTATTGCTGGTACTTCGATTCGGCAGGTAAAGGACATTGCGTAATTTGTTCATTTTTATTAATTTATTTAATCGATTTTCAACGTTTTATTTTCTCTTTTTCAAGTCCAGTATTGTGTATTATAATATTCCTCATCCTTCTGGCAGGTTAGTTTATTCATAAGTTTACTTGTCTGTCCGTCCGTCCGTCCGTCACTTCGTTTGTACGTTCGTACATGATTCTGTCTAACCATGTTCATTATTTCTGAAAAAGTCGCAAGAATGAGTTGTTTTATATTTATAGGTAGCCAGAACAGTCAACAGACGTTTTTCAACAATTTACGACCTTTGGCTCAAGTGCAATCGCACCGGAAGTGTTGATGACCTTTACCGAAGGCCAAAAAGACGTGTGACAACGCAGCGTCAAGATCGCTACATCCTTGTAACACACCTTCGTAATAGAAGAATAACAGCGACAGATATTGCCAGACGTTTAATAGGCGTCCATAATAGAAACGTGAGTGATCAAAGAGTACGAAATCGACTACGGATCATGGGATTGAGAGCGAGAAGACATTTTGTGGGATTAGTATTGACTGGAAGACACCGGCGAATTCGGCTTCAGTGGGCCAGAAGGTATTTGAGGTTCACCAGAGCAGACTGGGCAAATGTCGCCTTTACAGATGAGTCCAGATTTAATCTTCAGAAGTCTGACGGCAGAGAGCGAATTTATCGACGACATGGGGAACGATATTCGGATAATTGCGTCAACGAAAGATCTCATTTTGGAGGAGGGTCAGTGATGGTTTGGGGAGGTATTAGTTTGCACACTAAAACTGATATTTTGGTTGTTCGAGGAAACCTGAGCGCAGACCAATACCAGCAACAAATACTTCGACCAACGCTTATTCCCCATATTCGCGATAACCGTGGGATGACATTCATGCAAGACAATGCACCTTGCCATACTGCAAGAACTACCCGTCAGCTACTTCAGGGCAACAACATTCGAATAATGGAGTGGCCGCCATGTAGTCCGGATTTAAATCCAATCGAACATGTGTGGGACGAAATCGACCGTCGTGTGCGACAGTTACCAAGGCAACAAAATATTGCTGACCTCACAAGGGACATTGTCAATGTTTGGAATAACATACCTCAGCGTTTTCTACATAACTACATAAATTCCATGCGACAACGCTGTTTAGCTGTTGTACACGCAAACGGCTGTCATACGCGATATTGATTTTTGTAAATTTTGAAATTACTGGTATCTATGAATTTCGATACAATAAACTTCTTTGAAATTCATAAAATACTTTGCTTTACTGATGTGATTACTTATAGAACATTTTTCAATACATTTAGTTCCAATTTCACATATATTTTATTTTTCTGAGACAAATAAATAAGAAAATAACAAGTGATCGGTTAGCAATTTTGACTAGTGTATACTCAGGAGTGGTTGAGCCCTCTGTAACCAATGCGGCGTACCTGGTCATAGACTATTTTAAAGCAGTTGAAGCTAGCGTTTGATAATCAAAAGGGTACTATAAAGTTTTAATATTGTAGAGCAAATAGTTCCAAGAATGACATCCGAGAAATATGTTTTTATGATCAGGTCAGAGAGACCTTGACATTTGACCTACTACCATGAACGCAATTGTGTAGTTGCAAAATGGATAATACATATATTTGTATTTTTCAAGATTGAAGGTATAATAATAAATAAATTACAGCCCAAGAGACATTTTTTGGGTTGATTGGGTAAGTGTGACCTTAACCTTTTTGAGCTACTGACCCTAAAATTAATATTTTAACACGGTTATTATTTCTGTAAAGTTTCAAGATGGCCTTATACTTACAATTTACAGATAGGAGAATTTTTCTCGGGATTCGGCAATTGTCAGTTCCAAGTGTCCTTGGTGACCTACTGAACACCAAACCAATAGGCTCCCTCCTCTCACTACGGACAATGCACACATATGACGTTTACTACGGGTAAGGCCAGATGGTATACTTTTGGAGTTGTCATGTGGAATGCTTATGTGCATATTAGGTCATGGTGACCTTGACCTTTTGACTTTCTAACCCCAAAAGTAATAGGGTTCCTTCCCTTATCAAAGGCAATTTGGCTATAAAGTTTCATGAGTGTAGGTTTTATACTCCTGGAGTTATCACTTGGAATATGCACACCCTATGAGGTTATTGTGACCTTGACTTTTGACCTAGTGAGCCTAAAATCAACAGAGTTCCTCCTCTGTCCAAGGGCAATGTATTTTTTAAACAATGAACGTTTAAAAATGTATTTTTACGTTTTGTGTTCTTTTTTTTTTACATTTGTGTTCTTTTTTTTCTCACTTTTGTCATATTTTTTTTTACATATGTCATCAAACGTGTTACATTTGTCGTATGCTTTTACATATTTGACTTTTGTTTTATATTTGTAACCGTTTTTACATTTGTGACATTTCTTACGTTTGAGGTTTCTACATAGATCCAGACACTACACATTTTCACCCGGAGATTCGGATCAAAATTCGGCTTATATGTGAAAGCACTAGCCGATTCCGAAACGACAAAAAAACGGCTTCGGTTCGGTTTCGTTTCGGTTTCGGTGTATATGTGAAACGGCCTTACTAGAAAGCCTGTATACACCAAATCATCGGAATACACCGGAATACACCGAAATACATATAATAAAGGCATTATTTATGTAATTAATGGGTAATAAATGATTATTTATGATTTAAATATTACTATATCCACACAAAGAGTTATTTATGTGTTTGAAGGCTTATATACGCACACTAGTCACCACTATATACACCACTATATACACCTATATAGCAAACCTACATACTTATCTCCCTCGAAGGAAAACATCATAATGCACAAGTTTCTTATTTGTGTTTATGTCCTATTCTTGCATAGACAGGCATAAAAATACAAATAACTATTTAAATAATTTAATAATAAATTTATTACAAGCACATGTAAGCGTATAGATCTATCATAATGTTGTTGTTTAACAATTTATAAAGCAAATTGACATAAAGTCAAAACATTAAGCAATATTTCATGCGTTCTAAGTACAGATAGCACTAACACACATTTAACACATGTATAAGATGGACGTTCGGAAAATAATGAGAATATATAAAAAGTGCAAGTCATTTGTATACATAGATTCTTAGAAATTGCAAATAAGTATATAAATTCTTAGATTATAGATATATGTAAAATTACACCGAGTTGACATATTCAACAATAGGCTATACAGCAACATAAATAAAATGTAAAATTTGAAAGTGTGTAAACCGGTGTAATAGTATTGTTATACAGTATAATACATTTAAAAAACTTCCTATATAGACCCGAAACGTTAATTTTAAATATACAAGCCGTCATCGCCAAATATTTTGTTCAAGATGACCTTGCGTTCCTGCACATTTACACCGTCATCGGTCAGGTGGTGTCTAGCGTTTTCTTTTAAGTGTCTCGTGCATAGAACATGAGTCGATTCAGGGAATCCAGTGGTAATGGCCTTCACGAACGCTTGTTCGTCATCCGAGCCGATTACAAGTTTCGTTAAATTGACCCCAATAGTTTCAATTTTAAGTGATGAAAGAACTGGCTGTATGTCTCAAAATCGCTATTGTCGTGGACAAACATTGGTCCTAAGAACAATGGCGGCTCGTCAGTCCGTTGTCTTGTTACTGTTACTTGCTTATAGCAACCGCATACAAAGCACTAGTCCGTCCAGTGATAGAGTACTCCTCCCCAGTGTGGAGCCCGTATACGAAACACAATATAGACAAGTTGGAGATGGTACAAAGAAGAGCTGCGAGGTGGGTACACAATGATTACTCCTATCAATCCAGTGTCACAACTACGCTTAACAACCTGAAATGGCGCTCTCTCGAGGACAGACGTTCCGACGCACGACTTTGCCTATTTTTCAAAATCATCCATGGGCTAGTTGCCATCCAAATGCCGTCATATGTCCAGCATCCCATGAGACTATCTAAACTGTCACATCCATTAGCTTTTCGTCAAATACACACACGCGTTGACTATTACAAATATTCATTCTTTCCGCTTGCTGTGGTACAATGGAACAGCCTGCCCGACTAACATTTTCATGCTGCCTAGCTTAGATTCGTTCAAGCCGGCAGTTTGCACTGTTAGCCACCAAATGCCATAAATTAAAACGCTGTCTTTTATCTTTTAAATATCACTTTGTTCTTCATCGAACTTTTAATATACATAACACTTTCATCTTTATTTCACCTTCACCTTATTTTACTCTTTTTTTAAATTACTCACAACCGCACAGACGCGCACCCTGCACATAATCTTCGAAAGAGGGTGATGCCGTATCCATAGATAGAGATAGATAGCATAGCATAACGTCTTGTCGACACCAAGCACAGTCTGTCCTGTGCAACACAAATTCTTCAAGTCAGTCATTTGTTCGTCTGTGTAGAGAATTATGCAAGGTGACTTTCCGCCATTTCGTATAATAGACTTTATAAATCCATGACCTTCAGAAACCTGATTTTCAAGGTGCTTTATTTGGTCTGAAATGTTATTCGATAGTAAGGTTCCAGTTAATTGTGCATGTTTTGACCTTTCATATTTTTGTTTGTCGTAGATTTGTTGCAGTCCTGTCGGTCTGGTTACCTCGTCATATTTTGATTTTAGATTGTTATAAATTTTGATGCGGTTTTTGTTTGTCAGCAATTTCATTGATGATTACATATGCTGGTGTTCGTATGTACTCAGTTTGTTCACGGGAGTTGCCATGAGGAGCTAGACCAACATATTCCACCACAGCCAATGTACTCAAGACCACCCACACCTAACCATGTGACCTTTTTTTATAAGTTGGATTAATCTTCAGATTGATGTAATACCTATGAAGCACCACGACTTGTTCTTTTTGCGGTTGTGGAATCATTGGAACATATTCTGTTTTGCATTTGATTTGTTTTATAAAGCAAAAAAAAACATTTCTTAGAAAGATCATAGACAGGTCTCCATTATCATTCATAAAATAGTATGACTTCGGTGATGTACCCTTGGATGTATCCCAAACGCCATAATCATCGGAAAATGTGCTTTTTTTCTTGTTTGATCTATTTTCTAAATTGTTTGAATTGTTCAAAATGAAATATACATTTTCGTTCAGACCCCCGCGATTATAGACAAGCCATATTCATTTCAATGATGCAGTATCAATCAGCGGCCTCAATCAGCTTTAATAAAAACACTAAATGTTTGTACAAGAATAAATTCATTTATTTCAATGACTTGTGCATTATGATGTTTTCCTTCAAGGGAGATAAGTATGTAGTTTTGCTATAGGTGTATGACTAGTGTGCATATATATAAGCCCCCAAAACACATAAATCACGCTTCTGTGTGGATATATTACTATTTAAATCATAAATAATCATTTATTATCCATTAATTACATAAATAATGCCTTTATTACATGTATTCCGGTGTATTCCGGTGATTCGGTGTATTCCGGTCTTTCTAGTAACCGCGCTATCCACAGGAAATTGTATCTTTTAATATTTGCCTTCTGTTATTATAATTGTCTATAAAGAAGATGAATGGGAAATGTTGGTGTTCTTTTTCAGAGGTCAAGCAGGCGTTCAAAACAATCTCTATATACTATCGTGTGCAGAAATGAATTTCCTATTTAACAATAACTTTTTTTCTACGATCTCTCGTAAATTCGCTGAGATATCCGAGTTCAAATTCACCAATGTGCAATTTCAATTTGCTCGTCGTTTGTCTTGCAATGGTCCCCGTGGTAAACAAATGAATTTTACCGAAATCAGGTTTCTGTTAATTTCGGCCCACGGGGACCAAGACAAACGACGAGCAAATTGAAATTGCACTTTGGTGAATTTGAACTCGGATATCTCAGCAAATTTACAAGGGATCGTAGGAAAAAAGGTATTGTTGGATAGGAAATTCATTTCTGCACAGGATAGTATATAGTGTGTTGTAATTGAGATTGTTTTGAACGTCTGCTTGACCTCTGAAGAAGAACACCAACATTTCCCATTCATCTCCTTTATAGACAATTATAATAACAGAAGGCAAATATTAAATGATAAAATTTGCTGTGAATGTTGTTTAACGGCTCATCAACAAAGTATAGTTTATTTAGAGCCGCCTCAGAGAGAGGGGAAGGATACATAGGAATGCTGGAACCGTGCTCTACTCTTATTATCGAATATATTCCTATGGTTCTTTAACGTGCTCGGAGGATAAACCGATACACGGGACCACCCGGTTTACGTCCCCATTCGACGGACGAGCAAAAACATGAAGAAATATTTACTCAATTCATCGATAAACATGCAATGATCAAACAAAGATATGAAAAACAAAAAAAATACCTTAATGTATATGAACAGTCAGAGACTGATCATGATTACGCGAAGATATATAAAGAAAGAACAGGTTAAAAGGTGTATAGTACACGAGGATTGGTATATTGTGCAAGAACATTATTTCTTTATTAGTAATTGTTTTATATAAAAATAAATTAAATGCGCCGTACTTAACTAAAAATATTACCCTGAACATATTAAATAAAAGACCCGTTACACTTTTTTTTTCTTATCTCTGGTTGCGCACCAGGGTTAGCTATTTTAAAGTTGGCGGTAAAAAAAATCGCAATGTATTACATAATGCGAACGTCATGTGTGAATATCGCCGAGGTGTCAATATATGTCATGCTTTCGCACTCCCCTGCAAATAACTATCCGTAACTGGTATATTAACTCAATTTGGCAGACACATAAACGTTTTATTGCGAAAACTTCTAAAAATCAAAGTACTGAAAGTACTGAGCGGCGTAGGTTGGTCGAAGAGGATTTACTGTCTAGATCCTTCGTTATGTTGAAGGGGCGTGAAAGAAGCAGAATGCGTTGCATTTGTTTTGTTATATTTTTATTGAAACAAAGTTATGCCATGTATGTGAAGAAGCCTGACAAAAGTTTTATTATGACAATATTATCAAATGTGGAATGTATTGTAAACTGTAACAAATGTGGAATGTATTGTAAACTGTAAGCAATCCTTGTTGGTGCAGATGCTCGACTTTCAATGTCTAGTCGCTTTACTGGTGAACTAGATTGAAGGAGAAAATTCAATATTAAACAAATAGTGTGCGAGATACAAGAACATACAACAGAGCTACAGATCAGCTTTTGGATATTTACTGATTGGTATATATTTAAATGGATATTTCATGATTTCAATTGGGTAAAACAAAACGATAACATCGTGTGACATTGTTTTGGGGTGGCATTCCACTAATATTGTATAGCATTACACAAAATGTAACTCATCAAATAAACTTGTTTTATAATAAGCTTTATACAAGGTGACTGGGTTGTCCTTCAACAACCCATGCATTGCTCAATACGCATTGGTTGTTTTATTATTTGACAATTTCGATTACTTTATTGGTTTTAATTGGGTATTTTGACATTTTTAATTGAGTATTTAAGCTGCTTATCTGTAGCTCTGCATACACAGTTTTAAAGAGACGCATGACACTCGTAAAATTGTTATCAAGCATTGAAATAATTATTTATCCAGTCTCATGTTGAAAGGGAACCTGCTTTCATATAAATATATTTTTTGTTGATTTTGCGGTTTTTGTCGTCTTTAACAATATCTGTAAATATATTATTGGTGCAATGTATCAACAGTTAATACTATACACAAAGAAGTTGCTTTATATTATTCCTATATCTAGATGTATCACTGAAAGTGATTAATACCCCCACCCCACCAACATTTTTTAGTAAGATCAAGGTCAGATAACTCTGAAAGGTATTGAGTGAGCCGAACCAAAATGGTGTCATTTACACTTCATGTTTAGGGCTATTCCATTAAAAAATACTAGGGACCTCAGGAAGGCAATTAAATAAACATCTATGGGTGAGCGCTATTTTCCAAACTTGGTTCTTTAAACTCAATTTTGCATCTATGGGTGGGTATTCAGTTTCAAAAGTGCCTTCCTGGGGTCACATGTATGTTTTAATGGAATAGCTCTTATCTAGTCGTTTTTTGTTTGTTGTTGTTGTATTGAGGGCAGCTAAAAGAAGCCGATCAGCTTACCAAAGTAGGAGGGTACATCACCCACCTACCGGCTATGAAGGAAATACCTATTGTTTTTTACAAATATTTCTTTTAATTTATTTTTATTTTCATTGATCGACCAACTGATTAAAGTAAAACAATACATCACAATATACATTTTAAAGGGTGTCATGAACTGAATTGGGTTAAAGGCGCACCAACACACGAAAGGTTATATGGCGCCTAACAAGAATGAACATGCCAGGCTCATCCTCCATTTATATCGAGATAAAATATGGAGAATGGGCCTATAACCTTCTCACCTTCAGAACTGCAGAGTTGCTGCCAATTCTATGGTAGACACTCCATTTATGCTGGAGCATTTATGCTGGAGCCACGTTTATTGTTTTTCTGCCACTGCTCTAGTGATTTGAGCGAGATGGCACCTGAAACAATGCAGGGGTCATGATGAAGACCTTTAATGAGCATGAACAAAAAATGATAAAATGAACATGAATTTGTTTTTGTTTTTACTCCTCTGCCTACCCCTCTAACGGGATCGGCAGTGACCTTATTCTTTGCCGGGAACCACACGGGCCAAGGGTGTCATGAAACCTTTAAGTGTAAATATAAATGAAATGCAAAAATAAAAACTGCGAAAAAAAATCTTCATTGAGTTTCATCTGAAACCCGTGAAAGGCAATTTTTAAAGCGATTTCCAGTAACCTCACCCTTCAAGATAGCATAACAACCAGTTACAGCAAGTTTTAATCCGTCATTGTGGACATAATGGGTGTGTGTTATTGTTACACAACAATATCTAACATGCCAGGTTTATGAAAATACTCAATGCTGATTGGTTATTGAGGAATCTTTAAAAAAGCTATGTAGACCTCTGACGTCACGTCCTTCAACCGTTAGAAGGCCATTTTAAGTATAAGTTAGAGGCTATGAAGTGAAATTTTAACAATTAAGAAACGCGCTTCTACTAAATCCGCCTCCTTGTGTCCAAACAAGCGCGTGTCATCTAGTAAGCGATTACTTAATGATTAAATGGTTAAAATTGGTGATCATTAGAAATTTACACGAATAAGTTCGCCATTTTTTTAAAATTCCTCACTGTCTGATTGGAGGAAACAGTAGGGCAAACACTAAACGATTACGTTATTTTAAGGCAACGTTATCATGGTCAAACAACAAATTGAACTTGTTTTGTTTTGCTTGTTTGTATGGTGTTTTACGTCATTTTCAACACATGCAAGGTTATAAATTGAACTTGTTAGAAACACGATAATTCTGTGTATTTTCTTCGTTTGGTGCTGAGAGATGGACGTACAATGTAAGAAATGATAACGTGTTTGTAGTATGTTCAATTTCTCGAAAATGTGTGTATAAAATACATAACAACCCATATCAGATAAGTTTCCAGCGGGTTTATATTGCGCGAGATCAAAACCTGGTGTTTGGGACTTGAAACACATCGAAACCGCGAGCCTACGGCCCTTGGTATCGATGGTCTTCAAGTCCCGCCTACCAGGTTTTGATCTGGGACAATATAAACCCGCTGGAAATATTTTATTTCTTAAATACAACCTATATTTACTACTATTATGAATTAGTGACACTGGTGGGAAACAGTCATTTCTCCAAATCATAGTAAATGCATTGAGGTTTACTGGTTTTACGACGGGCGCCGCCATCTTGGATTTTCGTTCTAGATTTTACAGGGCTATCATTATAATACTGAATTTTTATCATTCCGCATACTTTCGAAGTGAAAATAATCATCTATCATTTTTTAATCAAAGAATCATATTAAACCGAATACTGAACGAAATCGCTCGAGTTAAAGAAAAAAAAACTCCGACTAATTTAAAGGAAGTTATTTAATGGGGAAAAACGAGAGATTATGCTTAACACTTAACAAACAACCAAGAAAATGTGCAGTACAGTATTAATTTTGTTTAATTTTATCGTACATGTCTATTAAAATTAAAAGTCCAAAGCGCTATTCACTGAGCCACGCCAGCCATCGTAGAAAAGAAAATCCTAATAATTTGAGAAAAGTGACAACATATAGGGCCTACAATACAAGAAGAAACTGATGCAAAGTATCAGGGCGACGCAGAATGTTTTCAAAAGCACGTGTATTTATTTGCAAATGTTTATTATATAACAAAAATGTAGAAATATTTTGAAAGGTATAAAAAGTTATATGGCAACAGTAAGCAATAGTAACTTGAGAACAAAGGCACATACTTAAGATATCAAAACATATTTAAGTGTTTGCATTAATTGCTGATGATATATATTTCTAGAATGTTATGAAGATTTTTAGAATAGTGAGGTAGTTTGAATTAAGTAAAGAAAAACATCAAAAAAGAAGCTGATATGATCAGTGAAATGTGACAAATGGCTTGGATAGGTGGACATGTATTCGGAAGAAGTGGTTTGTAGTGTTAAGATATCATACATCTTGGTTTTTTGAATGTATGACACTCATTTTTGTCAAAGGTGTGTGCCACGTAGGGCTGATCATGAGATTTCTCGAGTGGAAACCAGTATTGCATGGTCTGCGTCAGGAAATAGCATGCTCAAGCAAAGTTTCAAAGCTGTATCTGTTATAGTTACTGAAAGAAGTCCACCTTAACATAAAATTTAACCAACTACGCAGACGCCGATCAAGGGATGACAATAAGTCGTATTTTTTCCCAAAAACATACTGGCTAAAAAGTGGACCTTAACGGAAAACTTAATATACTAAGTTCAAAAAGGGGCATAACTTTTGCAGAAAACAGAAAAGAGTTATGAAACCAGATATGCTAGGTTATGTTATGATGTAGAACAACTGTATAACGTTTCAAAGTTGTAGCTGTTATATGGTCCCCTATGACATAGCGCCAAATTCAATACAACACGATCTTATGGCCAGTCTTTTACCCCCAACATATTGGCCAGTCTTTTACCCCAACATTTTTACAACAACAGCAACAAGTCACGTGCTCCTCCATAATCACAAATATAGGCCAGAAGCGCGCAGCCAATTAATGTTCTACATAGTGAGCCTTATTCATGCACGCCCGCGCGCCTGCGCGCGCGCGCGCACACACACACACACACACACACGCAAACATACACACACTTCCCCGACCCAAAACTGTTTATTTTATAAAAAAAAGTTTTGTTCGTGGTATTTGCTCATTTATATGAAAGTTCTTTGAATACGAACAAAACCACTAAGGAACAATTTTCCTATTATTGAAAATAACTGATTTAAAACAAATTCCTACCGACCTACTTTAATTTTATTGATTTATTGATTTTGTAAAAGTATGACATTTCACCGAACCAGGTTCTTTTATAAAGGATGAAACGGGGGGAAAAGGAGTAAGAAAGATCTATACTGAGTAGGCCTACTGGTTGTGTACCAGTTATCGTCATTCACCAGATTTCGTCATTATCAGTAAAACGCTCAATATTGTGATTATTTTTCGACCCCACTTTTTAAATCACTACACACTATCATCAGACGATTAGAGAGGATAAAATATTTTAGAAATGTTAACATACACTCTCAAACCAACCCGTTTACCTATATACATACCGTTATAAACACAAAACACAATTGGGGTAATCACGCGCTAATGCGCATGCGCAGGAAAATTTTATTTTAAAACAGCTGACCTTTTACGTCGAACCATTGAATCAGTTTGACATGCCCAAAAAACTAAAAGCATGTGCTAACAATTTTAAGCCAAGGATGACAACTAGTTCACGTCAGTCAATTTAAATTTGCGGACAGCTATTTCCTTTTAAATTATGAACGTCGAAGTGAAGTAAATTACATCCGATACCTTCAGTTGAAAAGACATTTTAAATTGTAGATATTATTTTTTTCTAGATATTTTTTTTGTGGATTCATATGCAATGGTATATTTATGTTTCAATTAATAACTATACACACATTTTCATCATCCCAAACATGGATTATTCGGTATTAAACTGAACATGGCGATAACTACTACATTCGGCTAAAACGACCGGCCCAATTTAGTCTATATTTAGTAACGGTCACGTGACACTTGTTACTGAGAATAGGAACAATGTAAACACAGAATATTTACGGCAAAGGGGTAACTTCTCTACCGGCAAAAATATTGATGAGATGACTAGTTTTGATTTAAATATATTAAAGAATCAACATAAAAATGACGATATCTGGTAGAGCGGGTGCACCAATTACCGACCACTCTAGCACGATTCTGTGCTGTTCGGAAAAAGAATCAGTTTTTCTAGGATACATTGACTTGGTCTTATAAAACAAATTATCAGCTGTCTTTGAATGTATTTACGAACTACAGGAATCCATTATACATGAAGATAAGGTAAATCATATCAAGAGCCCAAGTGATTGTTTTTCCGAACAAAGATTTTAATTCCGAACGAATGTGATTGCAATTCCGAACATTTTTAGTTTTTTAAAAATATATTGAAATACTCATTGACAGACAGTTGTAGTGACAGTCGCTCTTGTGTTCTTGACCGATATATGTTTGACCGATATAACATATATCGACCGATTTCAATCAATGAATCCAATATACGCCGATAATATGCATAAAAAGTCTGCTCCTTTATTTAAAAACTAAATAGAAAAACTATATTCATCAAAGATTGTTAATAAAATATAGTTTCCAGGTCGGCGTATATTGATTGAATTCATACGGTAAGATTCAGCAATTGAAATAGTATATAGTATATTGAAGGTATATCGTGCTGCTGTCAATGCAAGAAGGAAAGAATTACCGATACTATAACCGAGATAGTGTTAGAAATTACAAATTATTTGATAATATATTGATCAAATATATACTGGTACTCATATCTGAAATTCATATTTAACAACCTTTTTAACTTTCACTAAAATCTTATGAACATGCATACGTGTCTATCTTCAATTCAACAATACTTGCACTCGAAAGGTAACTCTTCTAGTACGCATACCAACTCTGTTGCTACACAAGCAATGTGGAACCGCCTGAAACAGTTAGTACATTGTATGAAGTATCATACTCCTTTTCACAAGCATAGCACTCATTAGCATCGATTTGCATGTTATCATCAGAATCTGACATCACTATTTCTTTCAGAATCTTTTCTTCCATTTGTTTTCGTTTCTGATCGGCTCTACACTGTTTCTCTGCCTCTCCCTGCTCACGTTTCTTTGCAAACTCAGCGCGTTTCGACTGCAATTCTTTGGCCTTTAGAACTCTTTTCTGTAACCTCTCTTCCTTCCGTTGTTGTTTTTCTTTAAGTTCATTTTCCTTCTTCTCAATGTTTTCTCTTAATAGTTGTCTATATTTCAATCCGGTTATTGCTTTGTGCATAATGACTCTGCGAGCTTTTTTCTCGGCAACAAACGACTTTGGTGTTGGAATTTGAGGATATTTCTAAAAGGTGAAGCATCCCCAGACTGAACGGTGGAGGCAGGTGAGAGAACTGGTACCACTACAGACGGTTTCACCATGTCGGAGGCAGAAGGTGTCACAGTATGAGAGCCAGACGGTATCACTGTGCCAGAGGTAGACGGTATAATGGCATAAGAGGTAGGCGGTGCTACAACATCAGAATCAGAGGGTATCACGGAATTATTATCAGTGAGTATAACGACATTAGGGACAGGGTGTATCATGACATCGGTGGCAGGATGTATGATGGCATCATTGGCAGGGGTATCACGGCATCATTGTCAGAGGGTATATAGGCATCACTGGCAGCAGGCATCACGGCATCATGGACAGTGGTATCCCGACGTCACTGACAGAGGGTATAACAACATTAGAAGCAGGTATTGTCACGGCATTCGATGTAGGAGTCGAGATGGCGGAGACAAGTATGGTTGAGGTGCTACCACATTGAAACAATTTGTTAGGTTCAATTTTGATTGAATCTGTTACTCTCGCTGTGTTTAGAGGAAAGAGTCCTGATTCAAGAAAGCCTTTAAAGCTACAGAGTCCCTATATCAATCGATTTCTTCTTTGTAGGCGTGTCTTTATTTGTAACTTCATGTTCACCAGCTCATGTCGAAATCGGGTATTTAAGCGAGCAAATATAGCGCTGGAAATCATTTACTGTATATACATCGACCAGTTCACATCGTACCTATACACAGGTAACAGTAATTTTTACAGAAAAAAAAAGTTAACTTCTTTCGGGGCTCGAACACACGACCTTCTGATTTCAAGTCCTGTGCTCTATCCACAGAACTACAACGCTACTTGAGAAAATAGTATACTAACTACCATATATTATGAGGCAAAATAACTTAACATATTTGAATGCAACTAAAGATGGATCAATAAATATGCAGTCCATATTGTCGCACGTGTAAATTAACATTGCCTGGTGTAATACTGTATCTTATCAATATGAAACTAATACTTCGCCTCAAATCAACCATATCTCGACTCTAGAGGTTCAGCGTACATCTTTCAAATATTACAAGTGCAAGGCTGTGGTTCAAATCCCGTTCCGGGCAACTATTTTTTTATCACATATATTCTGGAGCCGTATATTTATCGATGTTACCTGTATGGAGGCTAAATAAAAATGTGAAATTTTAGGTATCGATTTCTCCTTATATACCGACTTTTGGGGTGTTCGCCGATTTGAAACTACTTCACACGTGACTCTTTCATATTCATGAGTTATTACCAGTTAAAATAGAGACTGTACAGCTTTAACGGCAGCTTCTACAGTTGTACTCTTTAGTCAGGCATCTTTAAGCACTCTCGCAAATGTTCTCTTTGTTACAAATTCACCAACATTTAGAGTTTGCCAGAGTTTATTTAGATCTAAATCTATAAAAAATATTGTTTAAAATGACATCAGAAATTATACACATTCATCTGTTTATACTTTATACATTACATTACATACACTTGTAAATATAGTTTAAGTTAAACTGACATCAAAATATCATATGTCAAAATCTTATCTTTGTACCGAATTAGAAACAGTGGTCACAATTTGGCATCTTATTCCGAACACCTCTCTACCATATCTGTGTGACGTCATAGCTTAAAAATGAGTATATCACGAGTGAAGTACGTGTATCTATATGTTAAAATTAACTGGGAATGTTCTAGGGACAGGACTAAAAATGTTACTGTACAGAAACTAAAAAGTTTACTTCGTAAAAATAGAAAACTTGTAATTTTACTCTACAGTATGTGAAACACGTGGCTGAATACAAAATTAAAATTCGTCAAAAGCAAAAGCAACCGGGACTTCTAAAATGGCTTCCGCAAAAGAGAAAAGTTATGACGTAAAATTGATGACATCATATTCCTGGAATTGGTGCAAATGAATTGAAGTTTAAAGTATTTAAATATGTGTTCGGTATAAGTACTGGTCGGAAATACGTACACCCGCTCTATACAGCCAGTTATGTATCTAAACATAGGTTGTGATGTTCTCCGTACTTGATTTAGAGTATGAATTAACCTAGGATAGTAAACATCAGCCTACTTTTGCGCATGCAAGTGCAAGTGGAATGATTATTACCTAAAAAATAAGGTGTATTGCCAATGAAGAGAGAGAGGGTGTGGGTGGGTGGGGGGGGGGGGGGGGGGGGGGGGGGGGGGGGGGGATATATAGACATTTAGGAACCTGCCCTACTGACGAATAGACACCTATGTTTCTTTAACAAGATGGGAGAAAAAAAACAAGCGATACACGGGATCGCCTGGTTTACGTCCCATCCGACGGACGAGGGTAAAAGTGTCTTGCCAAAGGACACACCGACAAAATTCACTGGCTCCGGTGATGCTTGAACCAGGGTCCTCTGAATTTAAAGTCGCCCGTGCTATACACTGCATCAACAGGCTGTATGCGCTCGAGCAGGATGTCTGCATTAAAATACATACAACTAAAATGTTAATCCGTCATTAAGGTTATATTCAAGAAGCTGGGTTCACAACGGTCTCTCTTATCTAGCAAGTTAGCATCAAGTTCATGTATGTCGAGTTGCAATATGCCTGCAAGCCTTATATATGCCTAGCTCATTGCTGTTTTGATAAAGTTGGCAATTAATGCCTTGGGATAAAAAAGGACAATTAAGAATACTCAGTACATATTATCTGATTTAAATAATATAACTTAATGGGACAATATAAGACAACATTTTTTTAAACGCTTCCAGATAAGAATCGGTACCCAGTGCATCGAGATAGATTACATTTAGTGATCACGGTTAGTTTACTGATGTTTACTCTAAAAGCTATATCCGACATACAGATGCTACTGCAGTTAAAGTAGCTATCCCGCCAACAACAGCCACAGTTTACAACATATGTACATCGTTTCTAAACATACTGACCACGAGGTATATACATAACTTACATCGTTTAAGACTCAAAACTCTATAGATACAATATAAAAAGCTTTAACCAGCCAGACAAAAAACCCAAAAATGGATAATTCATTTTACACTTATTCATTTACAGATATTATAAGAACCCATGAATAAACATATACTTTTAAGCGACACATATGCATTATTATATGAGATGAACACCTGGATATAGTTTTGATAAACTGTTTTTGTAGTGTAATTTTGTCGTAATTTGGCGGGTTATTTTAAAATTTGTATAACAAACACCTAAAAATCAACAGTTAAACCGTAAAATGCCTTTTCTTTTTGTTTTTTTTGCAATTAGAAGAAAATGCAGTGGTCTACTTTGTGATTTTAGGTCGTGGATTTATACAATATGCGATTTGTAAACATAAGTCTTCATAATGGAATACTTTATCAGAAGTCATATTCTCTATATATTTCAATTCGCTTAAAACTTTTGAAGTGATTTTATGAAAAGTGTACAACTTCAAACCATAAACAAGAGACCCACTCGCCTTGTCTCAAAGTGCTCTCATGTTTTAAGAAACAACAACAATTTCTTTATATAAATCTGTAAAACTGTGACCCCCGTAGTGGCCATATTTGATACCATTGTCGCCATTTGAACAAACTAGGTAGAGGATCATAAGCTTATGGTACATGCGAACTATTATTTAGCTTTTGAAGTATCAGAGAAGCTGTTTGAATATGTTTTCCTATATAATTCAATGTTATAGTGTGACCCCCGGGACAGGGCAAAATTGATTCCAGGCTTGATTCAAAGGACACCATTTAAATTATTTGGTACAGGACAATAATGTTACACCTCTAGCTCTTGTAGTTTCAGAGAAGAGGTTTATAGACGTTCCTACATAACTCTATGTAAATATGATTCCAGGCTTGATTCAAGGGACACCATTTAAATTATTTGGTACAGGACAATAATGTTACACCTCTACCTCTTGTAGTTTCAGAGAAGATGTTTATAGACGTTCCTACATAACTCTATGTAAATATGTGACCACCGGGACCGGGCGAAATTTGACCATAAGATCACTATTTGAACAAAATAAATTGGTAGAGATCGATACTCTTATGCTACATGCATCGTATTAGACCTCTAGCTCTTGTAGTATCAGAAAAATATTATTTTTATGGACTTTCCTATATAACTCTTTGTTAAACTTTAACCCCAGAACCGGGCCATAGTTGGACACAGAGTCACGATTTAAACAAAATTGGTAGAGAACCATCAGTTTATACAATATGCAAAATAGTAGACCTCTGGCTCTTTTTTTTTTTTAGAGAAGAGATTTTAAAGATGTTTCTATATGACTCTATGTGAATATATGACTCCTGGGGCGGAGCCAGATATGACCCCAGTGTGGTAGTGGATCATAAGCTTTTGCTTCATCATAATATGGGACCTCTAGCTCTTACAGTTTTAGAGAAAATTATTTATTTTTAAAGATTTCCTATATAACTGTATGAAACATTTTTCCACAGGGGCTGGGCCATATTTGACCCTGGGGTCAAAATTTTATAAATACTTGGTAGAGGACCCTTACTGTATAATACATGCAAAATATTAGACCTGTAGCTCTTCTAGTTTCAGCGAAAACGATTTTTTAAGAGTTTTTCTTAAAAGGGGGAGATAACTCTAATAACAGGAATCAGCTACCCTGTTCACACTGCTATCATGGATTTTTTGTTTCTCTACAAGGTACTCAATAACATGGTACTAGTAAGAATTTGTCCCTTGAGATGGTAACAAAAAAGTGTATGGCTCACATGAGTGTTTACGCTCAATAACTTCATTTAGGTATGAGGTATTGGAATGAAACTTAATATATGAAAAGGAAGCTTGGAATTGTATTTGGGATCACTGTGGTAAAGGTCATTGTCACTGTTACTAAAAATAGAAAAACGGTTTGTGCTCAATAACTTCAGTTAGGAATGAGATATTGGCATAAAACTTTATGGTTTAGGCAGCTTATATGAAAAAGGAAGCTTGGCATTGCATTTGCGGTCACTGGGGTCAAGGTCACTGTTACTAAAATAGAAAAACGGTTTCCGCTCAATAACTTTAGTTAGGAATGAGATATTGGAATGAAACTTTATGGTTAGATAGCTTATATGAACAGGAAGCTTAGGATTGCTTTGGGGTCACTGGAGTCAAGGTCACTGTTACTAAAATAGAAAAACCGTTTCCGCTCAATAACTTCAAATAAGGAATGAGATATTGGAATGAAACTTTATGGTGAGGTAGCTTATATGAAAAGGAAGCTCGGGATTGCATTTGGGGTCACTGGGTCAAGGTCACTGGTACGGAAAATAGAAAAACGGTTTCCTTCAGTTAGGAATGAGATATTGGAATGAAACGTTAGGGTTAGGTAGCTTATATGAAAAAGAAGCTTTGCATTGCATTTGGGGTCACTGGGATCAAGGTTATTGTTACTAAAATAGAAAAACGTTTTCCGCTCATTAACTTCAGTTAGGAATGAGATATTGGAATGAAACTTTATGGGTAGGTAGCTTTTATGAAGAGGCAGCTTGGGATTGTATTTGGGGTCACTGGGGGTAAAGGTCAATGTCACTGTTACTAAAAATAGAAAAACGATTTCCACTCAGTAACTTCAGTTAAGAATGAGGTATTGGAATAAAAACTTTATGGGCAGGTAGCTTATATGAACAGAAAGCTTGGGATTGCATTTGGGGTCACTGGGGTCAAGGTCACTGTTATTTAAAATAGAAAAACAGTTTCCGCTCAGTAACTATTAAGAATAAGATATTGGAATAAAACTTTATGGCTCGCTAGCTTATATGAAAAGGAAGCTTGGGATTGTATGTGGGGTCAAGGTCTAGGTCACTCTACTAAAAATTGAAAAACGGTTTCCGCTCAGTAACTTCAGTTAGAAATGAGATATTGAAATGAAACTTAATTGCTCGGTAGCTTATATGAAAAGGAAGCTTGGGATTACATTTGGGGTCACTGGGGTCAAGGATAAGGTTACTGTTACTAAAAATAGAAAAACGGTTTCCGCTCAGTAACTTCAGTTAGGAATGAGATATTGGAATGAAACTAAATAGGTAGGTAGCTTATATGAAAAGAAAGCTTGTGATTGCATTTGGGGTCACTGGGGTCAAGGTCACTGTTACTAAAAATAGAAAAAACGGTTTCCGATCGGTAACTTCATTTAGGAAAGAGATATTGAAATGAAACTTTATGGATAGGTAGCTTATATGAACAGGAAGCTTGGGTTTGTATTTTTAAATCACTGGGGTAAAGGTCAATGTCACTGTTACTAAAAATAGAAAAACGGTTTGTGCTGAATAACTTCAGTTAGGAATGAGATTTTGGTATAAAACCTTTTGGGTAGGAAGCTTTTATTAAAAGGAAGCTTGGGATTGCATTATGGGGTCACTGGGGTCAAGGTCGCTGTTACTAAAAATAGAAAAAACCGGTTTCCCCTCATTAACTTCAGTTAGGAATGAGGTATTGGAATGAAACTTTATGGTTAGGTAGCTTATATGAAAAGGAAGCTTGGGATTGCCTTTTGGGTCACTGGGGTCACTGGTTCAAGGTCAAGGTCACTGCTACTAAAAATAGAAAAACGGTTTCCGCTCAATAGCTTCAGTTAGGAATGAGATATTGGAATGAAACTTTATGGTTAGATAGATTATATGAACAGGAAGCTTAGAATTGCTTTGGGGTCACTGGGGTCAAGGTCACTGTTACTAAAATAGAAAAACCATTTCCGCTCAATAACTTTTAGGAATGAGATATTGGAATAAAACTTTATGGTAAGGTAGCTTATATGAAAAGGAAGCTCGGGATTGCATTTGGGTTCACTGGGCCAAGGTCACCGTTACGAAAAATAGAAAAATGGTTTCCGCTCAATAACTTCAGTTAGGAAGGAGATATTGGTATGAAACTTTATGGGTAGCTTATATGAAAAGTTATGTTTAGTCTCATAATTTTCAGACAGTCAATAATGGGGCTCAACTGTAATGGGGTGTCGCCATTTTGAAAATGACGATGAAAGCAATAGGCAAAGATAGAACCTACGCCTAAAAAGGGTAAGTTACATGTGTTTCTGCAAAGCAAAATCTTTACTATATAGATTTGGATTATATTGTCCCTGGTCGTATTGACAGAATGTGTATCGTTTAAAACCGGTGGTGAAAACGATGACTGCTACTCAAAGTAATAAGTCGTAGAAGAACTCTGTTTCAGGGGCTATGAACCACGACCTCTCACGGCGCATGTTTTAGTCTCAAATATGTCAGTTGCTTATGAAAGATATATGCTGGTTCTGTCCAGTTGTTGCAATAGTGTTCCTTTAAAACAAATTAATATTAGAACCAGAGGGTCTCCCACCATTTATATGCAATATTAATATGTATTTTATGGGGTTCTCCGTGGCGGAGTAGTTTAATACGCTCCAATCCTTACCTCGGGCTTGTATATGAACACCGTCGGTTGCAAACGCTTATCCTCGTGTGGTTCCCGGGCAGGAAGGGGATCACCGCTTATCCAGACAGAGAAGTAAAATGTTAATTTTGTCATTTTTATCATGTTCATTAAGGTATTTATCATGATCCCTGCACTGTTTCACGAGCTATAATCAAACGATCAATAATATAAGCTTTAGAAGTTGTAGTTCTAAACAAAACCTACTATTTATGACATTGCTACCAATTCATTGATACTTTTCTTAAATAATAAAACAAAATGTGTGTGTGTGTGTGTGTGTGTGTGTGGTGGTGGTGGTGGTGGTGGTAAAAAAAGGGAAATGCCACTACGTCCCCTTCTTGGACCACTTATCGAATGTGAATGTATATGCTGAAACCTATACCTTTTAATACCAATGGTTCCGTCCATTAACGTTCGAGCCCAATTGTTGGCTCATAGTGAAATGCTGCCACTTTACAAATATCATTTCCTGCGAGTCTTTTTGAGTGTTCTACAGTGGCCTAGTAAGACCAAATGCATTGTTGACCTGTTTCTGGTCGAGCAAAGTCAATTTTGATAACCTGTGATTTAAAAGATATGCATTTAATTGGGTTTTAAGGCGCACCAACACGTGAAAGGTTATATGTCGCCTAACAGGAATGAACGTGCCAGGCTCATCCCCCATTTACATCAAGATAAAATATGGACCTTATTACATGCAGAACTGCAGATTTGCTGCAAATTCTATAGTAGACACTCCGTTTACGATGGAGCCACGTTTCCACGTTTGCATACGCGGTGTCATGATAAAACCCTGAATGAGCATTAAAAAAAATATGACAAAATGAATATGAATGGGGATGGGGGTGGTCCTACCCCTCTGCATGTGACAGTGTGTTTGTGAGATTGCAGTGGTTGTATTCTACCCCGACAGCCACACGGGGATTTAAAATATATATGCTCGCTCATCTATCCACCGGTGTATTTGTCGCTCATCTATCCGCCGGTGTATGCCGGTGTATTTGTCGCTCATCTATCTGCCGGTGTATTTGTCGCTCATCTATCCGCCGGTGTATTTGTCATCTATCCACCGGTGTATTTGTCATCTATCCACCGGTGTATTTGTCATCTATATACCGGTGTATTTGTCATCTATCTACCGGTGTATTTGTCATCTATCCACCGGTGTATTTGTCATCTATCCACCGGTGTATTTGTCATCTATCTACCGGTGTATTTGTCATCTATCCACCGGTGTATTTGTCATCTATCTACCGGTGTATTTGTCATCTATCCACCGGTGTATTTGTCATAAAATGCATCCTATTGAAAGCAAAAATACAAAAACTAAAATCATATGTGATTGGATGATAAACAGTGTATTATCTTTTAATATCCATCAACAAATTTCAACTTTTAAAGTGTTTCATTGGTGAAATTGTCACCACAAATATGTCACATCAGGTCTGATACAAAAACAAAGATGGCGGTATAACGGTGTATAGCAGTCTCGGCCTGCCAAGACCGTATCATACATTTCTCTTACTTGCAGATATATGGTTCTGAATCCGAGTAGCAAAATAGTTTATCAAAGCTCTATCCAGGTGTTCAGGTAATACAATAATGTACATGTCCCGATTAAAAGTTTAGGTTTATATATTCACGGGTTCTTAAAATATCCGTGATTGAATATGCGTAAATTGAATTATGACTTGGTAATTCGACGCTGCTGTATTGGGATTTAGCCTGGCTGGTTAAAGCAGTGTCTATATAGTTTGATTCTCAAAACATGCAAGTTATATATATGACATATGTATACCTCGTCGTCAGTAGGTTTAGAAACTGCGTACAATTATGTAAAATGTGGCTGTTGTTGGCGGGATAGCTACTTTAAGAACGAATATTAAGTGCATCTGCACATTGAATTTGCACCCGAAACACATCACATTTATTGTATTGGTATTGCATTGACATCCATAATTCTTCTATTTCGCCTCCACTCCGCGTCTTCTTGGCCGGGATAGTATCAAGCTTTCTCGCTTCTCACCGCTGCGGGGTCGAACTCCACTGATAGATAGACATGTCAAGGGAGAAATTGTCGATTCTTACAGATGGCGGGAGTTATACAGTTCTGGTTCTACCCAGGAAAAAGGGGGTGGCTTGCCTCTACCACTAACAAATCGACCGTCATATATTGCCCAACATGTGCAAACAATTACGTAAACACATTCAAACAAATCCACTCCGTTTAAAAGTGAAAGGAAATGCTCTCAGTTGTAGCTATTTATTTATTTACACTCGCACTTTACGTTCATAGACAGCATGCAATACAAACATCATAATTTATATGTGCAGATTAAAAGTATAAGTTTATAATGAATGAATGGTGTTTTACGGCACGTCGACACATAAATAGGTCATATTGTGCGCAAAACCAAATGAAAGGTTAAGTGAATTATGAGTTGCTAACTCTTAATTCGACGCTTCAGTTTTGGAGTATGGCTTGGCTGGATAAAGCCGTTTATACTGTGTCCATAGAGTTTGTATTCGCAAAATATGCAAGCTATATATACTAAAAGGATAAAGAAACGCATTATCAAAAAGTTGCCTATTCTATTATAAACACCTAATTCCACGTAATATTCCAGATATATCTCAACGTGTTTTGTACAAAAAGGGACTACAACTAATTATTGAAAGGACAACTCTGTCATGTAGTAGACCATTTAATCAAAGTATACTTTGTTACACAAAATTCATAAATGTTGAAGTTTCGCTTGAAAAAGTCAAGCCATTTCAGTATTGTGTTTAATAGATTGCAACGTGTAAAGCCTAAGTTTGCTCACCCGCTTGAGCCAAATGCGCATTCTGTCGATAATGAAACTTTAAAGCGGCAACCATTGATGTGTTCAGTGCTGTTTAAACCTTATTTCTTAATGCCTAATGTCGAACTGTACTATTCGATTAGCAGTAGCATATTAAGCATACAATATATACCTAAAATACCCGTTATACGTTTATTTTTGTTTTCAGTATAAATACCTCGTCATCAGTAGGTTTAGAAACGGTGTACATATGTTGTAAAAGTTGGCTGTTGTTGACCGGATAGCTGTGTACATAATATTATGTCGTAAAAGTTGGCTGTTTTGGCCGGATAGCTGTGTACATAGGTTGTAAAAGTTGGCTGTTGTTGGCCGGATAGCTGTGTACATATGTTGTAAACGTTGGCTGTTGTTGACCGGATAGCTGTGTACATATGTTGTAAACGTTGGCTGTTGTTGACCAGATAGCTGTGTACTTATGTTTTAAAAGTTGGCTGTTGTTGGCCGGATAGCTGTGTACATATGTTGTAAAAGTTGGCTGTTGTTGGCCGGATAGCCGTGTACATATGTTGTTAAAAGTTGGCGGTTGTTGGCCGGATAGCTGTGTACATATGTTGTAAAAGTTGGCGGCTGTTGGCCGGATAGCCGTGTACATATGTTGTAAAAGTTGGCGGCTGTTGGCCGGATAGCTGTGTACATATGTTGCAAAAGTTGGCTGTTGTTGGCCGGATAGCTGTGTACATATGTTGTAAAAGTTGGCGGCTGTTGGCCGGATAGCTGTGTACACATGTTGTAAAAGATGGCGGCTGTTGGCCGGATAGCTGTGTACATATGTTGTAAAAGTTGGCTGTTGTTGGCCGGATAGCTGTGTACATATGTTGTAAAAGTTGGCGGCTGTTGGCCGGATAGCTGTGTACATATGTTGTAAAAGTTGGCGGCTGTTGGCCGGAGAGCTGTGTACATATGTTGTAAAAGTTGGCTGTTGGCCAGATAGCTGTGTACATAATTATGTTGTAAAAGTTGGCTGTTGTTGGCCGGATATCTACTTTAAGGTTCCTATACGTGCTTGGCTGGTTAGCTGCCTCGTCGATTTCCGTACCGAACAGGGTTCATTGACAATGACGATCATTCTGCACAATCAAAACATGTGTGAAGTTCGTTTATTAAAGAACGCAGAAAAACGTAATTTTTTTCTAATTTAAAGTTGGAAATGACTTGCAAGTTGTTTATCGGTGTCTTTTCTCGTAAAGCGAAGCAATTATGTTTGAACTACTTTTTTTAGTCAAAGTAAGCGGTTAATGGCTTGAAACTGTGGGTGAAAACTGTTAAACATACACGACAGATTTTACTGTTTATAAGTAAAATGGTCGTCCATATAATTTTGACCGGTATTAATTACTTTATACATGTAACATTGAGTTTAAATGAACACACGGCAATCTTGAAGTGTTTTAAATGAGTGTTTCGATATACTGTGAAATCATTTTATTTCGTCGGGATTAAATTTCGCGATTCTTTCCAAAAAGACAGTTTCGAGGGGACGTAATTTCGCGCATTTCTGATTTTGGAAAAAAAAATTCTGTAAAAAAAGGACTATGTTGAAACGCATTATCGATAAATTGGACCCAGATTTGTAAGTGCAAAAACATCACCAGGCTACAGATTGGCAGAGCTGTCTGGCGATTACGTCAGACCTGTTCTAATAAACAATTAACCCAGGTCACCTAGCTAACACTGAAAACACCTACTCGGCGGGTGATGTGGTTTGAACTCCCGTTGTTTGTTTTTAATTTTTACCCTGTCTGACACCATTGTTTGTTTGGGAAGGAAATGGCGGTCACCTGCGTCGATGTGTGTAAAATCGCTGATTTGATTGGCTAACAGCTATAATTAGCTCATTAAAACGTAGAGTGCTTGCATATTATGTGTGTCGTACTGTATTGCGTTTTAAATGTTGCTATGCTAGCGTGTGCTTTGTTTGTTGCTAGTATTTGTTTTTTGTTCATTAAATATATAAAAATGTGTACGTGTTATTGAAAATACCAACAAGTATTTCACTTTGCAAAGTAAATTGCCGACCAATCCGCTTGCGTAAACACAGGTGTGTCAACACATCGGCATACATACTGACATAATTATTGAAAAGATTAAAACAAACAAGCAAGTTTTTTATTTTGTTTATTATATAAATAATTATATAATTATTCAATACATACATAATGATAAACCTTTTATCGGCTCAATAAGTATTAAACTTATACTCATTGATAAAACTGCAATACATAACCGATCGGGAACAATGTTTTAATATAGTAGATATAAAAATTGAACAGGAAAAGCCTGTTTCGTACACATACTACTTAATTAAAACTCTGGACATTTATAATCGTGGGGATTTGATTTCGTGGTTTAGGTCAACCACGAAATACGCGAAATTAAATCCCCCACGATCCAGTATTTTTACTTTTTTAAATAAATCAAATTTTAAGTATTCACTATTTTGTCTTATTATACTCTATATTATTCGTGCAATTATATCCAAAAGTAATAATATGCAAAAACAAATTGCTTAATAGTATTCTTATATTTTTGTAATATATCAAAATTCAGAATTGCCATGACAAAATTAAGAGTATCCTCGCACAGACTAGAAATAGAAGCAGGACGTTGGAATAAACCTAATAGAATTCCGGTAAATGAGACAAAATGTAAATTTTGTAATAATATCCTAGAAGACGAGTTTCATTTTATGTTAGAATGTCCTATATACTCGGAGTTCAGAAAACAATATATCAAAAAATATTATTGGGATAGGCCAAATATGCAGAAACTTATTTTGTTAATTAACTCAGAATGTCAAAAAGAAATTAGAAACGTGGCTATTTTTGTTTACAAATCTTTTAATAAACGAAATGAATGTTTGTTTGCAAATAATTGAATTAATTCACAAACTGGTCTGTTGGTAGTAGCTACATGTTTAAATTAAGCAAATCTGACCTGTATATTGTGTACAACTGTAATGGCTAAAAGCCTTCTCCACACAAATGAAAGGAATTATTATTAAAAAAATATATATATGATGTTATCATAACAAATAGTGCATTTGTAAAATTAATTAGTTGTGAATATTGTATATTTTGACTGTCAGTCATGTGTTGTAAAACAAAATGTATATCCTCATGGGCTATTTGCCTAATGGAATTTTGATAATAAACTTGTTCAAACTTGTTCAAACTTATAATTAATAGTAATCATTGAACAAATGCAAGTTATGCAGAAAAACTACAGGGACGCCGTGAGTTTTTAGAAAACAAAGATTGCCGTGTGTCCCTTTAACAGGCATCTCTCCATGTATTCTTGAGACTGATAAACGGCCCGACTTTCACTGATCTGTAGTTGTTCAATATTTAATCTGCATAAATACTGCATTATTACGAATTTATGAACAAGGCCTTAGCACCTCTGAAATTACGCTTTTTTTTAAATGTTTTTATCAAACTTTAATCAGCCCAAAGCTAAACTAGTTTCAATACTAAAACAAATATGTTCAATCCTTTCGTATTGAGGAAAGGAAGAGGAACAATATTCATAATATGACTAGAATATAATGTTGTTGTTTTTTTAACTATGTTCACTTTATTATTTACTGTTATATTCGGATCTGTAACATCCGGATACTTTCTGATCCAATCTCGTAAACTGAGAAAGCTGCAATTGTTTTAACAAAGGGCGTTGGACGCACGGAATTTCGACTGACTTTCGATAAGCTGAGCTGAGAGATCAAGTACACTCCATCAAACAAAATAGCTAAACCACAGACATCTCAGGTATAGCATTTAAAATGTAAGATTGTATGTAGAGAAAATAAACCCCCTTGTCAGGGGAGGGCTGCACATGTTGTGTTTTATAGTTATAGTTCACATGTTCATAACCGCACATATTGTTTAAAGGGACACATGGCAATCTTGAAGTTTTTATCAAAACATCAAAATTAGCTTCTGAATTTATTAATTCAGTGACGTTTTGACTTTAAACTGCTTGCATATAATTAAATAAAATACTGAGTTTTCAATTTTCATCGTTATTTTACCAAATGTGGAAATATATTATTGGTGCAATATTATCAAAAGTCAGTAATATACGAAAATAAATTGCTTTATACTATTCTTATAATTATTATTAGTGATTGAAATAATGCATATTATGTAGAAAAAAACTAACGGGACGCCGCAAGTTTTTAAAAATCAAGATTGCCATGTGTCCCTTTAAGTTTATTCTTATGCTTCTACAATATCCTTCAGTTCTGGTTCGTGACCAATGCAGTATTCTTTATAACGAGATGCAGCCCCTCGGATGTAATGACAGTGGTCCACGTTCATCTTCGTAGACGTTCTACTGGTCAGTCGCCGATCTAATATTAGTGTCACATCGTTTTTTTTGTTGTTGAGAATGCTAAAAAGGGTAGTCGGGCCTTGAGTCAACTCGAGCGTCAGACTTATCAGATATATAGTATTACAACTTTAAGTTTAAAGGTATAGAATATATTGTTGTAAAATAAACTTCCTTGTCAGTGGATGCTGAAAAAATGGTTCTTCAAGCATAATTTCACATGTATAACATGTATAATCACAAGTTTGTTATCATTATTCTACAATGTCCACCAGTTTGGGTTCATTATTCTACAATGTCCACCATTATTCTACAATGTCCACCAGTTTGGGTTCATTATTCTACAATGTCCACCAGTTTGGGTTCGTGACCTGTATTCTTTACAAAGAGATTCAGCCCCTCAGATGTTACAGCAGTGGACGCAGTGTTGACCATCGGGTGGAAGTACATCTTGGTGAATGTTCCGTTTGTCAGTCTCCGATCTAATATTAGTGTTACATCGTTTTTATTGTCGTTGAGAATGCCAAACAGGGTAACCGAGCCTTGAGTCAACCCGAGCGTCTGCTGCAAGATGCTCTCGTCTGCAAATCTGAGTCCCCCAGACACCCCGACAAGCTTCGCAAGGTCGTTGAGTTTAACGTCAGTATCACAAGGAGCGCAAAATAAGTATAGCCGTTTCTTCTTGTCTTTGAGGAAGAGGTTTTTGGCGAAAGCTCCTTCCAGATGTGATACATATGGAAGAGCTTGTTCCACCGTGAACACCTGAAATACAAACAACAGTTTTTATTTGGTTTACAGCGCCAATGATATATTCACATCGACCAGCACCAAAAATGTCCATACCCAACAAACCGCCTAAAAATACTTGCCTCCAGACTTGAACCAGAAATCAATAACACGGATCCAACCCATCTTCTGAGAATAAGTTATACAAAACAAATATGTATTTTGAGGAAAGATTTTCCTATACTTCTTGGAAAACCGTTGTTAGACAGTAGTTGTACATCACCATCGTATGATGCATATTCGGTTCCAATAATAGCATCTTAGTTAAAATCAACTTTCTTTAACAGCTGTTATATTGCCGTAAGTATCTGGTCAAGGTTCTTGTTAAAATCAACTTTCTTAACTGCTGTTATATTGCCTGAAGTATATGTTCAAGGTTCTTGTTAAAATCAACTGTCTTAACAGCTGTTATATTGCCTTAAGAATCTGGTCAAGGTTCTTCAGAAAGTGGAGGGATATATAACACGAAACAGCGTCTATGATAAATATGAGTAAAACGAAGTTGGTTTTATTATTTCAGACATAACGAAAAGGCACTTTGGTGCCAGACATAGAGAGAGGATAACAGTGTCAGACATAGAGAGAGAGGATAACAGTGTCAGACATAGAGAGAGGATAACAGTGTCATACATAGAGAGAGAGGATAACAGTTTATTTGTCATGAAAATCTTATACTCAAAATAGTGTATATATACAATGCTGACAAGTCCATTTAAAACACGATAGGAAGCGCTACGTCACAGCTAAATTAAAAGTAAAGGAGCTACTGGTTGGGGCCGACAAAAGGTCACCATATATATAAGAATGTGTCGAGGCGCTTGTCCAAATCCTTAATTCTGAAACAATCGAGTCTTATACAGATAAACAAGTATGAATATTCATTAAGTTACATAGCCGCAACTCGTAGGATTTCCGCAACTGCATGAAGTCATCGGTAAAATAACAGACGAATGATACTTGCGATATTAATAGCTTCATGTTATCTTAGTATTAATGCATCCTTTCATTTTAATAAGTGGCAATGATGATAACTTTGTTTTGATTAATTGTGAAAAACTCTGAATAAATTGTGCATGTTGGCAGTTTTCAGTATTTCCTAGATCATATGTTCCCTGCTTTCGCTTGCTTTGTGTAAGTTTGTTTTGGAGACGATCTTACAAATCCTAGCGTGTGTAATTTCAAACGAGGTGGTATTTACCTCGGTACCGGCTACTTTCGGTTTAGAGTTTTAGGTCTAATTACACTAAATCAACAGGATGTGCTTGCCTGGTGCAGTCGAAAGTAGTTCTGTATTAAAGAGTGCTAATCTTTTTTTCTTTAAAAACTTTTTTTAGTGCTGGTTCCTGTTATTTTTTGGCTATAACTGTATTCTGGACATGTTGTTGATATTTGAAAATGCAGCGATATTTGAAAATGCAGCTCATCATGTTTTTGACAGTTTTTTATATAAATTTGAGAAGTGAAAGTAGACAGGGTATGAAATTGCAAGGGGTAAAAATAGTGTTGACCTTTGACACGGTGTTAGTATACAACTGAAGAAATGTTTCTTAGAAGGTATTAAAGCCCCTATTTCCTTGTTGATGTTTAATAGCAGACATGTTTATTTGCATGATAAAATAAGTTTCCCAGAATTCTAACGAGGTTTGAGTTTTTAACAGGTTGTCAACATTCTAACTTTACTATGGAAGGGCAATGGAGACTCATTTAGGCTATTATAACCTATAAGGAGAAATCATGTATTTTTCAGAATTGCATATAAAATGATTTTCTAGGCATTAATTTTGTTTGAATAGGTGAGTTGAACTCAGAAACAGAGAAAAAAATATCATTTTCAGACTTTTAGACTATTTTAGAGTGTTTTTGGCAACTTTTCCTCAAATTTTCTGATTTTCCCTAAAAATGTGATATTTTTAAAATTTTTGGATTTTTTGTGAAAGATATATGGCAAAATGTGTGGTATACATACTCAGGGATGTGAAACAAAGCCACCAGAGTTGATTTGATGAGAAAATGTTGAACGGTTGCTGAGATATTGCTTTTTTTATTATTTCTTAATTTCTCGACAAAATCGACTCGATTTAGTGCATGGTCAAGCGCAGGTAAATCGCAATAATTTCAAGATGAAGTCATTCGGCATTGCGAAACAAGTCAAAATGTTCTTTTATTAAGTTGTTAGGTTGAATCGACCAGTTTAATTAAAAAACATGACGCAAAAATAATCCCTTATAGGTCTAATTACACTAAATCAACAGGATGTGCTTGCCTGGTGCAGTCGAAAGTAGTTCTGTATTAAAGAGTGCTAATCTTTTTTTCTTTAAAAACTTTTTTTAGTGCTGGTTCCTGTTATTTTTTGGCTATAACTGTATTCTGGACATGTTGTTGATATTTGAAAATGCAGCTCATCATGTTTTTGACAGTTTTTTATATAAATTTGAGAAGTGAAAGTAGACAGGGTATGAAATTGCAAGGGGTAAAAATAGTGTTGACCTTTGACACGGTGTTAGTATACAACTGAAGAAATGTTTCTTAGAAGGTATTAAAGCCCCTATTTCCTTGTTGATGTTTAATAGCAGACATGTTTATTTGCATGATAAAATAAGTTTCCCAGAATTCTAACGAGGTTTGAGTTTTTAACAGGTTGTCAACATTCTAACTTTACTATGGAAGGGCAATGGAGACTCATTTAGGCTATTATAACCTATAAGGAGAAATCATGTATTTTTCAGAATTGCATATAAAATGATTTTCTAGGCATTAATTTTGTTTGAATAGGTGAGTTGAACTCAGAAACAGAGAAAAAAATATCATTTTCAGACTTTTAGACTATTTTAGAGTGTTTTTGGCAACTTTTCCTCAAATTTTCTGATTTTCCCTAAAAATGTGATATTTTTAAAATTTTTGGATTTTTTGTGAAAGATATATGGCAAAATGTGTGGTATACATACTCAGGGATGTGAAACAAAGCCACCAGAGTTGATTTGATGAGAAAATGTTGAACGGTTGCTGAGATATTGCTTTTTTTATTATTTCTTAATTTCTCGACAAAATCGACTCGATTTAGTGCATGGTCAAGCGCAGGTAAATCGCAATAATTTCAAGATGAAGTCATTCGGCATTGCGAAACAAGTCAAAATGTTCTTTTATTAAGTTGTTAGGTTGAATCGACCAGTTTAATTAAAAAACATGACGCAAAAATAATCCCTTATAGGTCTAATTACACTAAATCAACAGGATGTGCTTGCCTGGTGCAGTCGAAAGTAGTTCTGTATTAAAGAGTGCTAATCTTTTTTTCTTTAAAAACTTTTTTTAGTGCTGGTTCCTGTTATTTTTTGGCTATAACTGTATTCTGGACATGTTGTTGATATTTGAAAATGCAGCTCATCATGTTTTTGACAGTTTTTTATATAAATTTGAGAAGTGAAAGTAGACAGGGTATGAAATTGCAAGGGGTAAAAATAGTGTTGACCTTTGACACGGTGTTAGTATACAACTGAAGAAATGTTTCTTAGAAGGTATTAAAGCCCCTATTTCCTTGTTGATGTTTAATAGCAGACATGTTTATTTGCATGATAAAATAAGTTTCCCAGAATTCTAACGAGGTTTGAGTTTTTAACAGGTTGTCAACATTCTAACTTTACTATGGAAGGGCAATGGAGACTCATTTAGGCTATTATAACCTATAAGGAGAAATCATGTATTTTTCAGAATTGCATATAAAATGATTTTCTAGGCATTAATTTTGTTTGAATAGGTGAGTTGAACTCAGAAACAGAGAAAAAAATATCATTTTCAGACTTTTAGACTATTTTAGAGTGTTTTTGGCAACTTTTCCTCAAATTTTCTGATTTTCCCTAAAAATGTGATATTTTTAAAATTTTTGGATTTTTTGTGAAAGATATATGGCAAAATGTGTGGTATACATACTCAGGGATGTGAAACAAAGCCACCAGAGTTGATTTGATGAGAAAATGTTGAACGGTTGCTGAGATATTGCTTTTTTTATTATTTCTTAATTTCTCGACAAAATCGACTCGATTTAGTGCATGGTCAAGCGCAGGTAAATCGCAATAATTTCAAGATGAAGTCATTCGGCATTGCGAAACAAGTCAAAATGTTCTTTTATTAAGTTGTTAGGTTGAATCGACCAGTTTAATTAAAAAACATGACGCAAAAATAATCCCTTATAGGTCTAATTACACTAAATCAACAGGATGTGCTTGCCTGGTGCAGTCGAAAGTAGTTCTGTATTAAAGAGTGCTAATCTTTTTTTCTTTAAAAACTTTTTTTAGTGCTGGTTCCTGTTATTTTTTGGCTATAACTGTATTCTGGACATGTTGTTGATATTTGAAAATGCAGCGATATTTGAAAATGCAGCTCATCATGTTTTTGACAGTTTTTTATATAAATTTGAGAAGTGAAAGTAGACAGGGTATGAAATTGCAAGGGGTAAAAATAGTGTTGACCTTTGACACGGTGTTAGTATACAACTGAAGAAATGTTTCTTAGAAGGTATTAAAGCCCCTATTTCCTTGTTGATGTTTAATAGCAGACATGTTTATTTGCATGATAAAATAAGTTTCCCAGAATTCTAACGAGGTTTGAGTTTTTAACAGGTTGTCAACATTCTAACTTTACTATGGAAGGGCAATGGAGACTCATTTAGGCTATTATAACCTATAAGGAGAAATCATGTATTTTTCAGAATTGCATATAAAATGATTTTCTAGGCATTAATTTTGTTTGAATAGGTGAGTTGAACTCAGAAACAGAGAAAAAAATATCATTTTCAGACTTTTAGACTATTTTAGAGTGTTTTTGGCAACTTTTCCTCAAATTTTCTGATTTTCCCTAAAAATGTGATATTTTTAAAATTTTTGGATTTTTTGTGAAAGATATATGGCAAAATGTGTGGTATACATACTCAGGGATGTGAAACAAAGCCACCAGAGTTGATTTGATGAGAAAATGTTGAACGGTTGCTGAGATATTGCTTTTTTTATTATTTCTTAATTTCTCGACAAAATCGACTCGATTTAGTGCATGGTCAAGCGCAGGTAAATCGCAATAATTTCAAGATGAAGTCATTCGGCATTGCGAAACAAGTCAAAATGTTCTTTTATTAAGTTGTTAGGTTGAATCGACCAGTTTAATTAAAAAACATGACGCAAAAATAATCCCTTATAGGTCTAATTACACTAAATCAACAGGATGTGCTTGCCTGGTGCAGTCGAAAGTAGTTCTGTATTAAAGAGTGCTAATCTTTTTTTCTTTAAAAACTTTTTTTAGTGCTGGTTCCTGTTATTTTTTGGCTATAACTGTATTCTGGACATGTTGTTGATATTTGAAAATGCAGCTCATCATGTTTTTGACAGTTTTTTATATAAATTTGAGAAGTGAAAGTAGACAGGGTATGAAATTGCAAGGGGTAAAAATAGTGTTGACCTTTGACACGGTGTTAGTATACAACTGAAGAAATGTTTCTTAGAAGGTATTAAAGCCCCTATTTCCTTGTTGATGTTTAATAGCAGACATGTTTATTTGCATGATAAAATAAGTTTCCCAGAATTCTAACGAGGTTTGAGTTTTTAACAGGTTGTCAACATTCTAACTTTACTATGGAAGGGCAATGGAGACTCATTTAGGCTATTATAACCTATAAGGAGAAATCATGTATTTTTCAGAATTGCATATAAAATGATTTTCTAGGCATTAATTTTGTTTGAATAGGTGAGTTGAACTCAGAAACAGAGAAAAAAATATCATTTTCAGACTTTTAGACTATTTTAGAGTGTTTTTGGCAACTTTTCCTCAAATTTTCTGATTTTCCCTAAAAATGTGATATTTTTAAAATTTTTGGATTTTTTGTGAAAGATATATGGCAAAATGTGTGGTATACATACTCAGGGATGTGAAACAAAGCCACCAGAGTTGATTTGATGAGAAAATGTTGAACGGTTGCTGAGATATTGCTTTTTTTATTATTTCTTAATTTCTCGACAAAATCGACTCGATTTAGTGCATGGTCAAGCGCAGGTAAATCGCAATAATTTCAAGATGAAGTCATTCGGCATTGCGAAACAAGTCAAAATGTTCTTTTATTAAGTTGTTAGGTTGAATCGACCAGTTTAATTAAAAAACATGACGCAAAAATAATCCCTTATAGGTCTAATTACACTAAATCAACAGGATGTGCTTGCCTGGTGCAGTCGAAAGTAGTTCTGTATTAAAGAGTGCTAATCTTTTTTTCTTTAAAAACTTTTTTTAGTGCTGGTTCCTGTTATTTTTTGGCTATAACTGTATTCTGGACATGTTGTTGATATTTGAAAATGCAGCTCATCATGTTTTTGACAGTTTTTTATATAAATTTGAGAAGTGAAAGTAGACAGGGTATGAAATTGCAAGGGGTAAAAATAGTGTTGACCTTTGACACGGTGTTAGTATACAACTGAAGAAATGTTTCTTAGAAGGTATTAAAGCCCCTATTTCCTTGTTGATGTTTAATAGCAGACATGTTTATTTGCATGATAAAATAAGTTTCCCAGAATTCTAACGAGGTTTGAGTTTTTAACAGGTTGTCAACATTCTAACTTTACTATGGAAGGGCAATGGAGACTCATTTAGGCTATTATAACCTATAAGGAGAAATCATGTATTTTTCAGAATTGCATATAAAATGATTTTCTAGGCATTAATTTTGTTTGAATAGGTGAGTTGAACTCAGAAACAGAGAAAAAAATATCATTTTCAGACTTTTAGACTATTTTAGAGTGTTTTTGGCAACTTTTCCTCAAATTTTCTGATTTTCCCTAAAAATGTGATATTTTTAAAATTTTTGGATTTTTTGTGAAAGATATATGGCAAAATGTGTGGTATACATACTCAGGGATGTGAAACAAAGCCACCAGAGTTGATTTGATGAGAAAATGTTGAACGGTTGCTGAGATATTGCTTTTTTTATTATTTCTTAATTTCTCGACAAAATCGACTCGATTTAGTGCATGGTCAAGCGCAGGTAAATCGCAATAATTTCAAGATGAAGTCATTCGGCATTGCGAAACAAGTCAAAATGTTCTTTTATTAAGTTGTTAGGTTGAATCGACCAGTTTAATTAAAAAACATGACGCAAAAATAATCCCTTATAGGTCTAATTACACTAAATCAACAGGATGTGCTTGCCTGGTGCAGTCGAAAGTAGTTCTGTATTAAAGAGTGCTAATCTTTTTTTCTTTAAAAACTTTTTTTAGTGCTGGTTCCTGTTATTTTTTGGCTATAACTGTATTCTGGACATGTTGTTGATATTTGAAAATGCAGCTCATCATGTTTTTGACAGTTTTTTATATAAATTTGAGAAGTGAAAGTAGACAGGGTATGAAATTGCAAGGGGTAAAAATAGTGTTGACCTTTGACACGGTGTTAGTATACAACTGAAGAAATGTTTCTTAGAAGGTATTAAAGCCCCTATTTCCTTGTTGATGTTTAATAGCAGACATGTTTATTTGCATGATAAAATAAGTTTCCCAGAATTCTAACGAGGTTTGAGTTTTTAACAGGTTGTCAACATTCTAACTTTACTATGGAAGGGCAATGGAGACTCATTTAGGCTATTATAACCTATAAGGAGAAATCATGTATTTTTCAGAATTGCATATAAAATGATTTTCTAGGCATTAATTTTGTTTGAATAGGTGAGTTGAACTCAGAAACAGAGAAAAAAATATCATTTTCAGACTTTTAGACTATTTTAGAGTGTTTTTGGCAACTTTTCCTCAAATTTTCTGATTTTCCCTAAAAATGTGATATTTTTAAAAATTTTGGATTTTTTGTGAAAGATATATGGCAAAATGTGTGGTATACATACTCAGGGATGTGAAACAAAGCCACCAGAGTTGATTTGATGAGAAAATGTTGAACGGTTGCTGAGATATTGCTTTTTTTATTATTTCTTAATTTCTCGACAAAATCGACTCGATTTAGTGCATGGTCAAGCGCAGGTAAATCGCAATAATTTCAAGATGAAGTCATTCGGCATTGCGAAACAAGTCAAAATGTTCTTTTATTAAGTTGTTAGGTTGAATCGACCAGTTTAATTAAAAAACATGACGCAAAAATAATCCCTTATAGGTCTAATTACACTAAATCAACAGGATGTGCTTGCCTGGTGCAGTCGAAAGTAGTTCTGTATTAAAGAGTGCTAATCTTTTTTTCTTTAAAAACTTTTTTTAGTGCTGGTTCCTGTTATTTTTTGGCTATAACTGTATTCTGGACATGTTGTTGATATTTGAAAATGCAGCTCATCATGTTTTTGACAGTTTTTTATATAAATTTGAGAAGTGAAAGTAGACAGGGTATGAAATTGCAAGGGGTAAAAATAGTGTTGACCTTTGACACGGTGTTAGTATACAACTGAAGAAATGTTTCTTAGAAGGTATTAAAGCCCCTATTTCCTTGTTGATGTTTAATAGCAGACATGTTTATTTGCATGATAAAATAAGTTTCCCAGAATTCTAACGAGGTTTGAGTTTTTAACAGGTTGTCAACATTCTAACTTTACTATGGAAGGGCAATGGAGACTCATTTAGGCTATTATAACCTATAAGGAGAAATCATGTATTTTTCAGAATTGCATATAAAATGATTTTCTAGGCATTAATTTTGTTTGAATAGGTGAGTTGAACTCAGAAACAGAGAAAAAAATATCATTTTCAGACTTTTAGACTATTTTAGAGTGTTTTTGGCAACTTTTCCTCAAATTTTCTGATTTTCCCTAAAAATGTGATATTTTTAAAATTTTTGGATTTTTTGTGAAAGATATATGGCAAAATGTGTGGTATACATACTCAGGGATGTGAAACAAAGCCACCAGAGTTGATTTGATGAGAAAATGTTGAACGGTTGCTGAGATATTGCTTTTTTTATTATTTCTTAATTTCTCGACAAAATCGACTCGATTTAGTGCATGGTCAAGCGCAGGTAAATCGCAATAATTTCAAGATGAAGTCATTCGGCATTGCGAAACAAGTCAAAATGTTCTTTTATTAAGTTGTTAGGTTGAATCGACCAGTTTAATTAAAAAACATGACGCAAAAATAATCCCTTATAAGGAGAAATCATGTATTTTTCAGAATTGCATATAAAATGATTTTCTAGGCATTAATTTTGTTTGAATAGGTGAGTTGAACTCAGAAACAGAGAAAAAAATATCATTTTCAGACTTTTAGACTATTTTAGAGTGTTTTTGGCAACTTTTCCTCAAATTTTCTGATTTTCCCTAAAAATGTGATATTTTTAAAATTTTTGGATTTTTTGTGAAAGATATATGGCAAAATGTGTGGTATACATACTCAGGGATGTGAAACAAAGCCACCAGAGTTGATTTGATGAGAAAATGTTGAACGGTTGCTGAGATATTGCTTTTTTTATTATTTCTTAATTTCTCGACAAAATCGACTCGATTTAGTGCATGGTCAAGCGCAGGTAAATCGCAATAATTTCAAGATGAAGTCATTCGGCATTGCGAAACAAGTCAAAATGTTCTTTTATTAAGTTGTTAGGTTGAATCGACCAGTTTAATTAAAAAACATGACGCAAAAATAATCCCTTATAAGGAGAAATCATGTATTTTTCAGAATTGCATATAAAATGATTTTCTAGGCATTAATTTTGTTTGAATAGGTGAGTTGAACTCAGAAACAGAGAAAAAATATCATTTTCAGACTTTTAGACTATTTTAGAGTGTTTTTGGCAACTTTTCCTCAATTTTCTGATTTTCCCTAAAATGTGATATTTTTAAAATTTTTGGATTTTTTGTGAAAGATATATGGCAAAATGTGTGGTATACATACTCAGGGATGTGAAACAAAGCCACCAGAGTTGATTTGATGAGAAAATGTTGAACGGTTGCTGAGATATTGCTTTTTTTATTATTTCTTAATTTCTCGACAAAATCGACTCGATTTAGTGCATGGTCAAGCGCAGGTAAATCGCAATAATTTCAAGATGAAGTCATTCGGCATTGCGAAACAAGTCAAAATGTTCTTTTATTAAGTTGTTAGGTTGAATCGACCAGTTTAATTAAAAAACATGACGCAAAAATAATCCCTTATAGGTCTAATTACACTAAATCAACAGGATGTGCTTGCCTGGTGCAGTCGAAAGTAGTTCTGTATTAAAGAGTGCTAATCTTTTTTTCTTTAAAAACTTTTTTTAGTGCTGGTTCCTGTTATTTTTTGGCTATAACTGTATTCTGGACATGTTGTTGATATTTGAAAATGCAGCTCATCATGTTTTTGACAGTTTTTTATATAAATTTGAGAAGTGAAAGTAGACAGGGTATGAAATTGCAAGGGGTAAAAATAGTGTTGACCTTTGACACGGTGTTAGTATACAACTGAAGAAATGTTTCTTAGAAGGTATTAAAGCCCCTATTTCCTTGTTGATGTTTAATAGCAGACATGTTTATTTGCATGATAAAATAAGTTTCCCAGAATTCTAACGAGGTTTGAGTTTTTAACAGGTTGTCAACATTCTAACTTTACTATGGAAGGGCAATGGAGACTCATTTAGGCTATTATAACCTATAAGGAGAAATCATGTATTTTTCAGAATTGCATATAAAATGATTTTCTAGGCATTAATTTTGTTTGAATAGGTGAGTTGAACTCAGAAACAGAGAAAAAAATATCATTTTCAGACTTTTAGACTATTTTAGAGTGTTTTTGGCAACTTTTTCCTCAAATTTTCTGATTTTCCCTAAAAATGTGATATTTTTAAAATTTTTGGATTTTTTGTGAAAGATATATGGCAAAATGTGTGGTATACATACTCAGGGATGTGAAACAAAGCCACCAGAGTTGATTTGATGAGAAAATGTTGAACGGTTGCTGAGATATTGCTTTTTTTATTATTTCTTAATTTCTCGACAAAATCGACTCGATTTAGTGCATGGTCAAGCGCAGGTAAATCGCAATAATTTCAAGATGAAGTCATTCGGCATTGCGAAACAAGTCAAAATGTTCTTTTATTAAGTTGTTAGGTTGAATCGACCAGTTTAATTAAAAAACATGACGCAAAAATAATCCTTATAGGTCTAATTACACTAAATCAACAGGATGTGCTTGCCTGGTGCAGTCGAAAGTAGTTCTGTATTAAAGAGTGCTAATCTTTTTTTCTTTAAAAACTTTTTTTAGTGCTGGTTCCTGTTATTTTTTTGGCTATAACTGTATTCTGGACATGTTGTTGATATTTGAAAATGCAGCTCATCATGTTTTTGACAGTTTTTTATATAAATTTGAGAAGTGAAAGTAGACAGGGTATGAAATTGCAAGGGGTAAAAATAGTGTTGACCTTTGACACGGTGTTAGTATACAACTGAAGAAATGTTTCTTAGAAGGTATTAAAGCCCCTATTTCCTTGTTGATGTTTAATAGCAGACATGTTTATTTGCATGATAAAATAAGTTTCCCAGAATTCTAACGAGGTTTGAGTTTTTAACAGGTTGTCAACATTCTAACTTTACTATGGAAGGGCAATGGAGACTCATTTAGGCTATTATAACCTATAAGGAGAAATCATGTATTTTTCAGAATTGCATATAAAATGATTTTCTAGGCATTAATTTTGTTTGAATAGGTGAGTTGAACTCAGAAACAGAGAAAAAAATATCATTTTCAGACTTTTAGACTATTTTAGAGTGTTTTTGGCAACTTTTCCTCAAATTTTCTGATTTTCCCTAAAAATGTGATATTTTTAAAAATTTTTGGATTTTTTGTGAAAGATATATGGCAAAATGTGTGGTATACATACTCAGGGATGTGAAACAAAGCCACCAGAGTTGATTTGATGAGAAAATGTTGAACGGTTGCTGAGATATTGCTTTTTTTATTATTTCTTAATTTCTCGACAAAATCGACTCGATTTAGTGCATGGTCAAGCGCAGGTAAATCGCAATAATTTCAAGATGAAGTCATTCGGCATTGCGAAACAAGTCAAAATGTTCTTTTATTAAGTTGTTAGGTTGAATCGACCAGTTTAATTAAAAAACATGACGCAAAAATAATCCCTTATAAGGAGAAATCATGTATTTTTCAGAATTGCATATAAAATGATTTTCTAGGCATTAATTTTGTTTGAATAGGTGAGTTGAACTCAGAAACAGAGAAAAAAATATCATTTTCAGACTTTTAGACTATTTTAGAGTGTTTTTGGCAACTTTTCCTCAAATTTTCTGATTTTCCCTAAAAATGTGATATTTTTAAAATTTTTGGATTTTTTGTGAAAGATATATGGCAAAATGTGTGGTATACATACTCAGGGATGTGAAACAAAGCCACCAGAGTTGATTTGATGAGAAAATGTTGAACGGTTGCTGAGATATTGCTTTTTTTATTATTTCTTAATTTCTCGACAAAATCGACTCGATTTAGTGCATGGTCAAGCGCAGGTAAATCGCAATAATTTCAAGATGAAGTCATTCGGCATTGCGAAACAAGTCAAAATGTTCTTTTATTAAGTTGTTAGGTTGAATCGACCAGTTTAATTAAAAAACATGACGCAAAAATAATCCCTTATAGGTCTAATTACACTAAATCAACAGGATGTGCTTGCCTGGTGCAGTCGAAAGTAGTTCTGTATTAAAGAGTGCTAATCTTTTTTTCTTTAAAAACTTTTTTTAGTGCTGGTTCCTGTTATTTTTTGGCTATAACTGTATTCTGGACATGTTGTTGATATTTGAAAATGCAGCTCATCATGTTTTTGACAGTTTTTTATATAAATTTGAGAAGTGAAAGTAGACAGGGTATGAAATTGCAAGGGGTAAAAATAGTGTTGACCTTTGACACGGTGTTAGTATACAACTGAAGAAATGTTTCTTAGAAGGTATTAAAGCCCCTATTTCCTTGTTGATGTTTAATAGCAGACATGTTTATTTGCATGATAAAATAAGTTTCCCAGAATTCTAACGAGGTTTGAGTTTTTAACAGGTTGTCAACATTCTAACTTTACTATGGAAGGGCAATGGAGACTCATTTAGGCTATTATAACCTATAAGGAGAAATCATGTATTTTTCAGAATTGCATATAAAATGATTTTCTAGGCATTAATTTTGTTTGAATAGGTGAGTTGAACTCAGAAACAGAGAAAAAAATATCATTTTCAGACTTTTAGACTATTTTAGAGTGTTTTTGGCAACTTTTCCTCAAATTTTCTGATTTTCCCTAAAAATGTGATATTTTTAAAATTTTTGGATTTTTTGTGAAAGATATATGGCAAAATGTGTGGTATACATACTCAGGGATGTGAAACAAAGCCACCAGAGTTGATTTGATGAGAAAATGTTGAACGGTTGCTGAGATATTGCTTTTTTTATTATTTCTTAATTTCTCGACAAAATCGACTCGATTTAGTGCATGGTCAAGCGCAGGTAAATCGCAATAATTTCAAGATGAAGTCATTCGGCATTGCGAAACAAGTCAAAATGTTCTTTTATTAAGTTGTTAGGTTGAATCGACCAGTTTAATTAAAAAACATGACGCAAAAATAATCCCTTATAGGTCTAATTACACTAAATCAACAGGATGTGCTTGCCTGGTGCAGTCGAAAGTAGTTCTGTATTAAAGAGTGCTAATCTTTTTTTCTTTAAAAACTTTTTTTAGTGCTGGTTCCTGTTATTTTTTGGCTATAACTGTATTCTGGACATGTTGTTGATATTTGAAAATGCAGCTCATCATGTTTTTGACAGTTTTTTATATAAATTTGAGAAGTGAAAGTAGACAGGGTATGAAATTGCAAGGGGTAAAAATAGTGTTGACCTTTGACACGGTGTTAGTATACAACTGAAGAAATGTTTCTTAGAAGGTATTAAAGCCCCTATTTCCTTGTTGATGTTTAATAGCAGACATGTTTATTTGCATGATAAAATAAGTTTCCCAGAATTCTAACGAGGTTTGAGTTTTTAACAGGTTGTCAACATTCTAACTTTACTATGGAAGGGCAATGGAGACTCATTTAGGCTATTATAACCTATAAGGAGAAATCATGTATTTTTCAGAATTGCATATAAAATGATTTTCTAGGCATTAATTTTGTTTGAATAGGTGAGTTGAACTCAGAAACAGAGAAAAAAATATCATTTTCAGACTTTTAGACTATTTTAGAGTGTTTTTGGCAACTTTTCCTCAAATTTTCTGATTTTCCCTAAAAATGTGATATTTTTAAAATTTTTGGATTTTTTGTGAAAGATATATGGCAAAATGTGTGGTATACATACTCAGGGATGTGAAACAAAGCCACCAGAGTTGATTTGATGAGAAAATGTTGAACGGTTGCTGAGATATTGCTTTTTTTATTATTTCTTAATTTCTCGACAAAATCGACTCGATTTAGTGCATGGTCAAGCGCAGGTAAATCGCAATAATTTCAAGATGAAGTCATTCGGCATTGCGAAACAAGTCAAAATGTTCTTTTATTAAGTTGTTAGGTTGAATCGACCAGTTTAATTAAAAAACATGACGCAAAAATAATCCCTTATAGGTCTAATTACACTAAATCAACAGGATGTGCTTGCCTGGTGCAGTCGAAAGTAGTTCTGTATTAAAGAGTGCTAATCTTTTTTTCTTTAAAAACTTTTTTTAGTGCTGGTTCCTGTTATTTTTTGGCTATAACTGTATTCTGGACATGTTGTTGATATTTGAAAATGCAGCGATATTTGAAAATGCAGCTCATCATGTTTTTGACAGTTTTTTATATAAATTTGAGAAGTGAAAGTAGACAGGGTATGAAATTGCAAGGGGTAAAAATAGTGTTGACCTTTGACACGGTGTTAGTATACAACTGAAGAAATGTTTCTTAGAAGGTATTAAAGCCCCTATTTCCTTGTTGATGTTTAATAGCAGACATGTTTATTTGCATGATAAAATAAGTTTCCCAGAATTCTAACGAGGTTTGAGTTTTTAACAGGTTGTCAACATTCTAACTTTACTATGGAAGGGCAATGGAGACTCATTTAGGCTATTATAACCTATAAGGAGAAATCATGTATTTTTCAGAATTGCATATAAAATGATTTTCTAGGCATTAATTTTGTTTGAATAGGTGAGTTGAACTCAGAAACAGAGAAAAAAATATCATTTTCAGACTTTTAGACTATTTTAGAGTGTTTTTGGTAACTTTTCCTCAAATTTTCTGATTTTCCCTAAAAATGTGATATTTTTAAAATTTTTGGATTTTTTGTGAAAGATATATGGCAAAATGTGTGGTATACATACTCAGGGATGTGAAACAAAGCCACCAGAGTTGATTTGATGAGAAAATGTTGAACGGTTGCTGAGATATTGCTTTTTTTATTATTTCTTAATTTCTCGACAAAATCGACTCGATTTAGTGCATGGTCAAGCGCAGGTAAATCGCAATAATTTCAAGATGAAGTCATTCGGCATTGCGAAACAAGTCAAAATGTTCTTTTATTAAGTTGTTAGGTTGAATCGACCAGTTTAATTAAAAAACATGACGCAAAAATAATCCCTTATAGGTCTAATTACACTAAATCAACAGGATGTGCTTGCCTGGTGCAGTCGAAAGTAGTTCTGTATTAAAGAGTGCTAATCTTTTTTTCTTTAAAAACTTTTTTTAGTGCTGGTTCCTGTTATTTTTTGGCTATAACTGTATTCTGGACATGTTGTTGATATTTGAAAATGCAGCTCATCATGTTTTTGACAGTTTTTTATATAAATTTGAGAAGTGAAAGTAGACAGGGTATGAAATTGCAAGGGGTAAAAATAGTGTTGACCTTTGACACGGTGTTAGTATACAACTGAAGAAATGTTTCTTAGAAGGTATTAAAGCCCCTATTTCCTTGTTGATGTTTAATAGCAGACATGTTTATTTGCATGATAAAATAAGTTTCCCAGAATTCTAACGAGGTTTGAGTTTTTAACAGGTTGTCAACATTCTAACTTTACTATGGAAGGGCAATGGAGACTCATTTAGGCTATTATAACCTATAAGGAGAAATCATGTATTTTTCAGAATTGCATATAAAATGATTTTCTAGGCATTAATTTTGTTTGAATAGGTGAGTTGAACTCAGAAACAGAGAAAAAAATATCATTTTCAGACTTTTAGACTATTTTAGAGTGTTTTTGGCAACTTTTCCTCAAATTTTCTGATTTTCCCTAAAAATGTGATATTTTTAAAATTTTTGGATTTTTTGTGAAAGATATATGGCAAAATGTGTGGTATACATACTCAGGGATGTGAAACAAAGCCACCAGAGTTGATTTGATGAGAAAATGTTGAACGGTTGCTGAGATATTGCTTTTTTTATTATTTCTTAATTTCTCGACAAAATCGACTCGATTTAGTGCATGGTCAAGCGCAGGTAAATCGCAATAATTTCAAGATGAAGTCATTCGGCATTGCGAAACAAGTCAAAATGTTCTTTTATTAAGTTGTTAGGTTGAATCGACCAGTTTAATTAAAAAACATGACGCAAAAATAATCCCTTATAGGTCTAATTACACTAAATCAACAGGATGTGCTTGCCTGGTGCAGTCGAAAGTAGTTCTGTATTAAAGAGTGCTAATCTTTTTTTCTTTAAAAACTTTTTTTAGTGCTGGTTCCTGTTATTTTTTGGCTATAACTGTATTCTGGACATGTTGTTGATATTTGAAAATGCAGCTCATCATGTTTTTGACAGTTTTTTATATAAATTTGAGAAGTGAAAGTAGACAGGGTATGAAATTGCAAGGGGTAAAAATAGTGTTGACCTTTGACACGGTGTTAGTATACAACTGAAGAAATGTTTCTTAGAAGGTATTAAAGCCCCTATTTCCTTGTTGATGTTTAATAGCAGACATGTTTATTTGCATGATAAAATAAGTTTCCCAGAATTCTAACGAGGTTTGAGTTTTTAACAGGTTGTCAACATTCTAACTTTACTATGGAAGGGCAATGGAGACTCATTTAGGCTATTATAACCTATAAGGAGAAATCATGTATTTTTCAGAATTGCATATAAAATGATTTTCTAGGCATTAATTTTGTTTGAATAGGTGAGTTGAACTCAGAAACAGAGAAAAAAATATCATTTTCAGACTTTTAGACTATTTTAGAGTGTTTTTGGCAACTTTTCCTCAAATTTTCTGATTTTCCCTAAAAATGTGATATTTTTAAAATTTTTGGATTTTTTGTGAAAGATATATGGCAAAATGTGTGGTATACATACTCAGGGATGTGAAACAAAGCCACCAGAGTTGATTTGATGAGAAAATGTTGAACGGTTGCTGAGATATTGCTTTTTTTATTATTTCTTAATTTCTCGACAAAATCGACTCGATTTAGTGCATGGTCAAGCGCAGGTAAATCGCAATAATTTCAAGATGAAGTCATTCGGCATTGCGAAACAAGTCAAAATGTTCTTTTATTAAGTTGTTAGGTTGAATCGACCAGTTTAATTAAAAAACATGACGCAAAAATAATCCCTTATAGGTCTAATTACACTAAATCAACAGGATGTGCTTGCCTGGTGCAGTCGAAAGTAGTTCTGTATTAAAGAGTGCTAATCTTTTTTTCTTTAAAAACTTTTTTTAGTGCTGGTTCCTGTTATTTTTTGGCTATAACTGTATTCTGGACATGTTGTTGATATTTGAAAATGCAGCTCATCATGTTTTTGACAGTTTTTTATATAAATTTGAGAAGTGAAAGTAGACAGGGTATGAAATTGCAAGGGGTAAAAATAGTGTTGACCTTTGACACGGTGTTAGTATACAACTGAAGAAATGTTTCTTAGAAGGTATTAAAGCCCCTATTTCCTTGTTGATGTTTAATAGCAGACATGTTTATTTGCATGATAAAATAAGTTTCCCAGAATTCTAACGAGGTTTGAGTTTTTAACAGGTTGTCAACATTCTAACTTTACTATGGAAGGGCAATGGAGACTCATTTAGGCTATTATAACCTATAAGGAGAAATCATGTATTTTTCAGAATTGCATATAAAATGATTTTCTAGGCATTAATTTTGTTTGAATAGGTGAGTTGAACTCAGAAACAGAGAAAAAAATATCATTTTCAGACTTTTAGACTATTTTAGAGTGTTTTTGGCAACTTTTCCTCAAATTTTCTGATTTTCCCTAAAAATGTGATATTTTTAAAATTTTTGGATTTTTTGTGAAAGATATATGGCAAAATGTGTGGTATACATACTCAGGGATGTGAAACAAAGCCACCAGAGTTGATTTGATGAGAAAATGTTGAACGGTTGCTGAGATATTGCTTTTTTTATTATTTCTTAATTTCTCGACAAAATCGACTCGATTTAGTGCATGGTCAAGCGCAGGTAAATCGCAATAATTTCAAGATGAAGTCATTCGGCATTGCGAAACAAGTCAAAATGTTCTTTTATTAAGTTGTTAGGTTGAATCGACCAGTTTAATTAAAAAACATGACGCAAAAATAATCCCTTATAAGGAGAAATCATGTATTTTTCAGAATTGCATATAAAATGATTTTCTAGGCATTAATTTTGTTTGAATAGGTGAGTTGAACTCAGAAACAGAGAAAAAAATATCATTTTCAGACTTTTAGACTATTTTAGAGTGTTTTTGGCAACTTTTCCTCAAATTTTCTGATTTTCCCTAAAAATGTGATATTTTTAAAATTTTTGGATTTTTTGTGAAAGATATATGGCAAAATGTGTGGTATACATACTCAGGGATGTGAAACAAAGCCACCAGAGTTGATTTGATGAGAAAATGTTGAACGGTTGCTGAGATATTGCTTTTTTTATTATTTCTTAATTTCTCGACAAAATCGACTCGATTTAGTGCATGGTCAAGCGCAGGTAAATCGCAATAATTTCAAGATGAAGTCATTCGGCATTGCGAAACAAGTCAAAATGTTCTTTTATTAAGTTGTTAGGTTGAATCGACCAGTTTAATTAAACAAGAGGTCAATGACCTTGAAGCTCTACTGATTGATTTTGATTTCAGGAAGTAGTCGCTACAGACTTGTTTTTTGAAAATCTATTTTTAACCGTTGCGGCCATCTTGAATTTCCGGCCGACCTGAAATTTTGCTAAGATCAATAAGACATTAAGAGCAACATTCCTGTGAAGTTTCATGAAAATCCGTCAGGTAGTTTCAAAGAAGTAGTCGCTACAAGTTTTCATTATATAACTCTATGTAAACAAAGCAGCCATGTTTAAGGTCAAATCAAAACGATTTTCGACAAGGACCAACATCATGTCATACTGATCATTTTAGAAAAAGTCCCATATCAATATCTCTTATTGTTTTGAAGAAGTAGTCGCTACAAACTTATTTATTTTAAATCTATTTTTAGCTGTGGCGGCCATCTTGAATTTCCGGCCGACCTGAAATTTTTCTAGGATCAACTAGACATCAAGAGCAACATTCCTGTGAAGTTTCATGAACATCCGTCAAGTAGTTTCAGAGGAGTAGTCGCTACAAGTTTTTACTATATATAACTCTATGTAACCAAAGATGGCCACTGGCAGCCATGTTTAACGTCGAATCAAAATAATTTTCCACAAGGATCTACATCATGTCATGCTGATCATTTTAGAAAAAGTCCCATATCAATATCACTTATAGTTTTCAAGAAGTAGTCGCTACAAACTTATTTTTTAAAAATCTATTTTTAGCTGTGACGGCCATCTTGAATTTCCGGCCGACCTGAAATTTTGATAGGATCAATTAGACATCAAGAGCAACATTCCCGTAAAGTTTCATGACAATCCGCCAAGTAGTTTCAGAGGAGTAGTCGCTACAAGTTTTTACTATATAACTCTATGTAAACAAAGATGGCCGCTGGCAGCCATGTTTAACGTTGAATCAAAACGATTTTTGACTAGGATCAACATCATGTAATGCTGATCATTATAGAAAAAGTCCCATATCAATATCACTTATAGTTTTCAAGAAGTAGTCGCTACAAACTTATTTTTTAAAAATCTATTTTTAGCTGTGACGGCCATCTTGAATTTCCGGCCGACCTGAAATTTTTCTAGGATCAATCAGACATCAAGAGCAACATTCCTGTAAAGTTTCATAAATATCCGCCAAGTAGTTTCAGAGAAGTAGTCGCTACAAGTTTTTACTATATAACTCTATGTAAACAAAGATGGCCGCTGGCAGCCATGTTTAATGTTGAATCAAAACGATTTTTGACTAGGATCAACATCATGTCATGCTGATCATTTTAGAAAAAGTCCCATATCAATATCACTTATAGTTTTCAAGAAGAAGTCGCTACAAACTTGTATTTTAAAACTCTATTTTTAGCTTTGGCGGCCATCTTGGATTTCACATCAACATGAATTTTTGCTAGGATCAACTAGACTTTATGGGCAACATTTCTGTAAAGTTTCATGAATATCCATCCAGTAGTTTCAGCTGTGAAGTCGCTACAAGTTTTTACTATATAACTCTATGTAAACAAAGATGGCCGCTGGCAGCCATGTTTAAAGTTGAATCAAAACGATTTTTGACTAGGATCAACATCATGTCATGCTGATCATTTTAGAAAAAGTCCCATATCAATATCACTTATAGTTTTCAAGAAGAAGTCGCTACAAACTTGTATTTTAAAACTCTATTTTTAGCTTTGGTGGCCATCTTGGATTTCACATCAACATGAATTTTTGCTAGGATCAACTAGACTTTATGGGCAACATTTCTGTAAAGTTTCATGAATATCCATCCAGTAGTTTCAGCTGTGAAGTCGCTACAAGTTTTTACTATATAACTCTATGTAAACAAAGATGGCCGCTGGCAGCCATGTTTAACGTTGAATCAAAACGATTTTTGACTAGGATCAACATCATGTCATGCTGATCATTTTAGAAAAAGTCCCATATCAATATCACTTATAGTTTTCAAGAAGAAGTCGCTACAAACTTGTATTTTAAAACTCTATTTTTAGCTTTGGCGGCCATCTTGGATTTCACATCAACATGAATTTTTGCTAGGATCAACTAGACTTTATGGGCAACATTTCTGTAAAGTTTCATGAATATCCATCCAGTAGTTTCAGCTGTGAAGTCGCTACAAGTTTTTACTATATAACTCTATGTAAACAAAGATGGCCGCTGGCAGCCATGTTTAACGTTGAATCAAAACGATTTTTGACTAGGATCAACATCATGTCATGCTGATCATTTTAGAAAAAGTCCCATATCAATATCACTTATAGTTTTCAAGAAGAAGTCGCTACAAACTTGTATTTTAAAACTCTATTTTTAGCTTTGGCGGCCATCTTGGATTTCACATCAACATGAATTTTTGCTAGGATCAACTAGACTTTATGGGCAACATTTCTGTAAAGTTTCATGAATATCCATCCAGTAGTTTCAGCTGTGAAGTCGCTACAAATAAAAGTTTACGGACAGACAGACGGACAGACGGACAGACGGACGGACGGACGACGGACTCCGCACCACGGCATAAGCTCTGCTGATCTCTGATCAGTAGAGCTAAAAACATGACGCAAAAATAATCCCTTATAGGTCTAATTACACTAAATCAACAGGATGTGCTTGCCTGGTGCAGTCGAAAGTAGTTCTGTATTAAAGAGTGCTAATCTTTTTTTCTTTAAAAACTTTTTTTAGTGCTGGTTCCTGTTATTTTTTGGCTATAACTGTATTCTGGACATGTTGTTGATATTTGAAAATGCAGCTCATCATGTTTTTGACAGTTTTTTATATAAATTTGAGAAGTGAAAGTAGACAGGGTATGAAATTGCAAGGGGTAAAAATAGTGTTGACCTTTGACACGGTGTTAGTATACAACTGAAGAAATGTTTCTTAGAAGGTATTAAAGCCCCTATTTCCTTGTTGATGTTTAATAGCAGACATGTTTATTTGCATGATAAAATAAGTTTCCCAGAATTCTAACGAGGTTTGAGTTTTTAACAGGTTGTCAACATTCTAACTTTACTATGGAAGGGCAATGGAGACTCATTTAGGCTATTATAACCTATAAGGAGAAATCATGTATTTTTCAGAATTGCATATAAAATGATTTTCTAGGCATTAATTTTGTTTGAATAGGTGAGTTGAACTCAGAAACAGAGAAAAAAATATCATTTTCAGACTTTTAGACTATTTTAGAGTGTTTTTGGCAACTTTTCCTCAAATTTTCTGATTTTCCCTAAAAATGTGATATTTTTAAAATTTTTGGATTTTTTGTGAAAGATATATGGCAAAATGTGTGGTATACATACTCAGGGATGTGAAACAAAGCCACCAGAGTTGATTTGATGAGAAAATGTTGAACGGTTGCTGAGATATTGCTTTTTTTATTATTTCTTAATTTCTCGACAAAATCGACTCGATTTAGTGCATGGTCAAGCGCAGGTAAATCGCAATAATTTCAAGATGAAGTCATTCGGCATTGCGAAACAAGTCAAAATGTTCTTTTATTAAGTTGTTAGGTTGAATCGACCAGTTTAATTAAAAAACATGACGCAAAAATAATCCCTTATAGGTCTAATTACACTAAATCAACAGGATGTGCTTGCCTGGTGCAGTCGAAAGTAGTTCTGTATTAAAGAGTGCTAATCTTTTTTTCTTTAAAAACTTTTTTTAGTGCTGGTTCCTGTTATTTTTTGGCTATAACTGTATTCTGGACATGTTGTTGATATTTGAAAATGCAGCTCATCATGTTTTTGACAGTTTTTTATATAAATTTGAGAAGTGAAAGTAGACAGGGTATGAAATTGCAAGGGGTAAAAATAGTGTTGACCTTTGACACGGTGTTAGTATACAACTGAAGAAATGTTTCTTAGAAGGTATTAAAGCCCCTATTTCCTTGTTGATGTTTAATAGCAGACATGTTTATTTGCATGATAAAATAAGTTTCCCAGAATTCTAACGAGGTTTGAGTTTTTAACAGGTTGTCAACATTCTAACTTTACTATGGAAGGGCAATGGAGACTCATTTAGGCTATTATAACCTATAAGGAGAAATCATGTATTTTTCAGAATTGCATATAAAATGATTTTCTAGGCATTAATTTTGTTTGAATAGGTGAGTTGAACTCAGAAACAGAGAAAAAAATATCATTTTCAGACTTTTAGACTATTTTAGAGTGTTTTTGGCAACTTTTCCTCAAATTTTCTGATTTTCCCTAAAAATGTGATATTTTTAAAATTTTTGGATTTTTTGTGAAAGATATATGGCAAAATGTGTGGTATACATACTCAGGGATGTGAAACAAAGCCACCAGAGTTGATTTGATGAGAAAATGTTGAACGGTTGCTGAGATATTGCTTTTTTTATTATTTCTTAATTTCTCGACAAAATCGACTCGATTTAGTGCATGGTCAAGCGCAGGTAAATCGCAATAATTTCAAGATGAAGTCATTCGGCATTGCGAAACAAGTCAAAATGTTCTTTTATTAAGTTGTTAGGTTGAATCGACCAGTTTAATTAAAAAACATGACGCAAAAATAATCCCTTATAGGTCTAATTACACTAAATCAACAGGATGTGCTTGCCTGGTGCAGTCGAAAGTAGTTCTGTATTAAAGAGTGCTAATCTTTTTTTCTTTAAAAACTTTTTTTAGTGCTGGTTCCTGTTATTTTTTGGCTATAACTGTATTCTGGACATGTTGTTGATATTTGAAAATGCAGCTCATCATGTTTTTGACAGTTTTTTATATAAATTTGAGAAGTGAAAGTAGACAGGGTATGAAATTGCAAGGGGTAAAAATAGTGTTGACCTTTGACACGGTGTTAGTATACAACTGAAGAAATGTTTCTTAGAAGGTATTAAAGCCCCTATTTCCTTGTTGATGTTTAATAGCAGACATGTTTATTTGCATGATAAAATAAGTTTCCCAGAATTCTAACGAGGTTTGAGTTTTTAACAGGTTGTCAACATTCTAACTTTACTATGGAAGGGCAATGGAGACTCATTTAGGCTATTATAACCTATAAGGAGAAATCATGTATTTTTCAGAATTGCATATAAAATGATTTTCTAGGCATTAATTTTGTTTGAATAGGTGAGTTGAACTCAGAAACAGAGAAAAAAATATCATTTTCAGACTTTTAGACTATTTTAGAGTGTTTTTGGCAACTTTTCCTCAAATTTTCTGATTTTCCCTAAAAATGTGATATTTTTAAAATTTTTGGATTTTTTGTGAAAGATATATGGCAAAATGTGTGGTATACATACTCAGGGATGTGAAACAAAGCCACCAGAGTTGATTTGATGAGAAAATGTTGAACGGTTGCTGAGATATTGCTTTTTTTATTATTTCTTAATTTCTCGACAAAATCGACTCGATTTAGTGCATGGTCAAGCGCAGGTAAATCGCAATAATTTCAAGATGAAGTCATTCGGCATTGCGAAACAAGTCAAAATGTTCTTTTATTAAGTTGTTAGGTTGAATCGACCAGTTTAATTAAAAAACATGACGCAAAAATAATCCCTTATAGGTCTAATTACACTAAATCAACAGGATGTGCTTGCCTGGTGCAGTCGAAAGTAGTTCTGTATTAAAGAGTGCTAATCTTTTTTTCTTTAAAAACTTTTTTTAGTGCTGGTTCCTGTTATTTTTTGGCTATAACTGTATTCTGGACATGTTGTTGATATTTGAAAATGCAGCTCATCATGTTTTTGACAGTTTTTTATATAAATTTGAGAAGTGAAAGTAGACAGGGTATGAAATTGCAAGGGGTAAAAATAGTGTTGACCTTTGACACGGTGTTAGTATACAACTGAAGAAATGTTTCTTAGAAGGTATTAAAGCCCCTATTTCCTTGTTGATGTTTAATAGCAGACATGTTTATTTGCATGATAAAATAAGTTTCCCAGAATTCTAACGAGGTTTGAGTTTTTAACAGGTTGTCAACATTCTAACTTTACTATGGAAGGGCAATGGAGACTCATTTAGGCTATTATAACCTATAAGGAGAAATCATGTATTTTTCAGAATTGCATATAAAATGATTTTCTAGGCATTAATTTTGTTTGAATAGGTGAGTTGAACTCAGAAACAGAGAAAAAAATATCATTTTCAGACTTTTAGACTATTTTAGAGTGTTTTTGGCAACTTTTCCTCAAATTTTCTGATTTTCCCTAAAAATGTGATATTTTTAAAATTTTTGGATTTTTTGTGAAAGATATATGGCAAAATGTGTGGTATACATACTCAGGGATGTGAAACAAAGCCACCAGAGTTGATTTGATGAGAAAATGTTGAACGGTTGCTGAGATATTGCTTTTTTTATTATTTCTTAATTTCTCGACAAAATCGACTCGATTTAGTGCATGGTCAAGCGCAGGTAAATCGCAATAATTTCAAGATGAAGTCATTCGGCATTGCGAAACAAGTCAAAATGTTCTTTTATTAAGTTGTTAGGTTGAATCGACCAGTTTAATTAAAAAACATGACGCAAAAATAATCCCTTATAGGTCTAATTACACTAAATCAACAGGATGTGCTTGCCTGGTGCAGTCGAAAGTAGTTCTGTATTAAAGAGTGCTAATCTTTTTTTCTTTAAAAACTTTTTTTAGTGCTGGTTCCTGTTATTTTTTGGCTATAACTGTATTCTGGACATGTTGTTGATATTTGAAAATGCAGCTCATCATGTTTTTGACAGTTTTTTATATAAATTTGAGAAGTGAAAGTAGACAGGGTATGAAATTGCAAGGGGTAAAAATAGTGTTGACCTTTGACACGGTGTTAGTATACAACTGAAGAAATGTTTCTTAGAAGGTATTAAAGCCCCTATTTCCTTGTTGATGTTTAATAGCAGACATGTTTATTTGCATGATAAAATAAGTTTCCCAGAATTCTAACGAGGTTTGAGTTTTTAACAGGTTGTCAACATTCTAACTTTACTATGGAAGGGCAATGGAGACTCATTTAGGCTATTATAACCTATAAGGAGAAATCATGTATTTTTCAGAATTGCATATAAAATGATTTTCTAGGCATTAATTTTGTTTGAATAGGTGAGTTGAACTCAGAAACAGAGAAAAAAATATCATTTTCAGACTTTTAGACTATTTTAGAGTGTTTTTGGCAACTTTTCCTCAAATTTTCTGATTTTCCCTAAAAATGTGATATTTTTAAAAATTTTGGATTTTTTGTGAAAGATATATGGCAAAATGTGTGGTATACATACTCAGGGATGTGAAACAAAGCCACCAGAGTTGATTTGATGAGAAAATGTTGAACGGTTGCTGAGATATTGCTTTTTTTATTATTTCTTAATTTCTCGACAAAATCGACTCGATTTAGTGCATGGTCAAGCGCAGGTAAATCGCAATAATTTCAAGATGAAGTCATTCGGCATTGCGAAACAAGTCAAAATGTTCTTTTATTAAGTTGTTAGGTTGAATCGACCAGTTTAATTAAAAAACATGACGCAAAAATAATCCCTTATAGGTCTAATTACACTAAATCAACAGGATGTGCTTGCCTGGTGCAGTCGAAAGTAGTTCTGTATTAAAGAGTGCTAATCTTTTTTTCTTTAAAAACTTTTTTTAGTGCTGGTTCCTGTTATTTTTTGGCTATAACTGTATTCTGGACATGTTGTTGATATTTGAAAATGCAGCTCATCATGTTTTTGACAGTTTTTTATATAAATTTGAGAAGTGAAAGTAGACAGGGTATGAAATTGCAAGGGGTAAAAATAGTGTTGACCTTTGACACGGTGTTAGTATACAACTGAAGAAATGTTTCTTAGAAGGTATTAAAGCCCCTATTTCCTTGTTGATGTTTAATAGCAGACATGTTTATTTGCATGATAAAATAAGTTTCCCAGAATTCTAACGAGGTTTGAGTTTTTAACAGGTTGTCAACATTCTAACTTTACTATGGAAGGGCAATGGAGACTCATTTAGGCTATTATAACCTTTAAAAAAGCAAAAATGTTGTTTAGTAAGTTCGGTTCATATAATTTAGTAAACTAAATAAATGCATGTTGACGTTCTTATTAGGTTTAATAGAATCGGTGGCGTTCCGGGATTATAACTTTGGTTTGACAAACAAAATGAAGAATAAATATAAACCATACTGTATTCGACGATTCGAAGGACCATGGAGAAAAAGAACTATGCTTACCTCTGGATGCTCCACTGTTTCATATTCAATGTCCCATTCTTTTAATTTAGCTTCAAGTCCCTCTCTACCAACATGTCCGTTCTGTTCAGCCATGATTTGTACAATGAATGTTGATATAATTCCCAGGATTTATAATATGATGCAATCACGCAACGCGTTGTCACGTTTATAATTAAAACAGAAACTGAAAACGGTGTAACGGTAGAAAATACGTCCGATCAAATACTATGTTATTTGGAGTCGCCCCAGAGAAAGGGGAAGGATACATATGAAACCTGGAACCTGCCCTACGCTTATTAACGAATATTCAACTATGGTTCTTCAGTTAAATTGCTGGGAGGATAGACGGGTCTCCGCCATCAATTCCGTTTTGTTCAGCCATGCTATTCATATAATGTTCAAGGAATTCTTATGCAAAGCATGTTCAAGGAATTCTTATGCAAAGAATTGTCACGTTTATTATTAAATGCGAAACTGAAAGCTGTATGATGGTAGAAAATACATCCAAATCAACAGTTTTAAAAAAATATATAGTTTGTTTGAATGGTTTACGTCATTTTTAATACACGTTAGGCCATATTTGACGATCGATTTGTAGTAGAGGCGCCTCAGACCACTCCATTTTCCCTGGGTAGATCCAGTATATATACCACGTTATATTCAAAAACATTTAAAATTACAGTGTAATTGCATTTTTAGTGTATCTGAGCTTTTGACGCCCCTTTCCCTCGGGCCCCCACGGATGATGTAGTGGGGGAAATGTAAACAACTTGTAATCCCATCAACATAACATTCCATATGAGACATAATACAAAAATATCCTATATTACACCCCACCCACACCACCCCCACCCCCACCCCCATCCCCACCACACCCCATTATTATGGGCAGACGTCTGAGTTTGAAATAACAAAATCGTTTCGTATGTTGTTTATCTTTCATAGACGAGTATATATATACCAAGTTATGTGTGCACGAATATGAAAACATTACGGTGTAATTGATTTGTTAGTGTATTTGACCTTTGACCCCCACCCTACCCCCACTCCACCCCACCTCTGCCTGATGGGCCCTGGGTGCGGGGCCAAAAATAATGTTGCTTTTGCTCGCCGTAATTATGTGGGGGAAGTCATACACTAAGTTTGGTTGAATTCCGTTCAGTGGTTAAGGAGGAGATGTGCTAACGGACGGACGGACACACAGTAAAAGTTTATGTTACAAGGAAACAAAAAGAATGCCAAGGAATGCATTAATTTTGGAAACGTGTAACTGTAATGTTCATATTGGTGAAGTTGCCGTTTGGACCCAGGGGTCAGACCCTAGAACTGAAACATTTTAAAAACGGCGGCGCCAGTTCTTGCAAAATCGATATGTCACATTATAAACATTAGTATTATGACATGTGTATTCCCAGAAAAATTAAAAAATGCAAGAGTAGTTCCTATATATAAATCAGGTGATGCTAATGATCCCGGTAATTACAGACCAATTTCTATTTTACCCACATTATCAAAAATACTAGAAAGACATATAGCCAATCAGTGTATTGAGTATCTGGAAATGTATGGTCTAATTTATAGGGGACAGTCAGGCTTTAGAAAATCTCATTCCTGCCATACAGCATTAACAAAGTTAACAGATATGTTACTGCAAGAATTGAATAATGGACATGTCACTGAACTTGTTTTTATTGATTTCAAAAAGGCATTTGATCTAGTTAACCATGAACTTTTGTTGGCAAAACTTAAAAGTTATAATTTTGATAAATGCACTTTAAAATGGTTCAACACGTACCTTACAAATCGATACCAGAATATACAAATTTCGACAGAGCTTTCAAAGCCTAATCTTATAAAAACAGGGGTACCACAAGGGTCAATACTTGGACCACTTCTATTTATTATGTTTGTCAATGATCTACCACTTTATGTAGAAAATGCAAACACAGACATATTTGCTGATGATGTAACATTGTCTACGTCTGGTCCTAATCTTGAAATTATACAAGAAAATAGCCAGCTTAGTCTCAAACAAACAGAGCAATGGGCTAAGCAAAATAAAATGTTAATAAATGAAATGAAAACAAAATATATGATTATAGGTACATCTCAAAAGTTGTCTAAACTTAATATTGAAGTAAAACAATTATATTTTAACAGTACAGCAATAGAAAATGTACAGAGTCAAAAATTATTAGGGGTATATATTGATAAAAACCTGTCATGGGACGTCCATGTTGATAATCTTTGTACTTCTTTAACAAACAAAACTAATCTTTTGTGCAAAATCAAGATATTTCTCACACATGAAACACGAATTATGTATTACTATGCATATATACAACCAATTTTGGATTATGGTGACACTATTTGGGGAAATTGCTCTAGCAACAATATTAATAGAATCCAAAAAAAACAAAAGAGAGCTGCTCGGATCATCCTTAATAAGCCATAGGATGCATCTTCAAAACCCTTATTTAAAGAGCTTAAATGGTTAAATGTCCATGATCGAATACAATTTCATAAAGCAGTGCAGGTTTACAAATGCGTCAATAATCTTGCTCCAGACTATCTTACATCTTTGTTTCAAAAGGTTCATTCCTCTTGTAAATTAAGGACTTGTTCAAATGGTGATCTAATCGTCCCGAAACATAGGCTAAGTATATACAAACAAAGTATTCGTTATTCTGGTGCTGTCATATGGAACTCGATCGCACCTCCAATGCGACAAGCCAAACATATCAAAGAATTTAAAAAGAAATATTATTCCTATCTTTTAGGTAATACTAGTTAATTTTAATTTGCTTGCATTTGGTTAAGTACTTTAAAATAAGATTTATATATAGGGACTTTTGATTTTACAACAGTAAACTCTTCAGAATTGTATAATATTGTATGTATATAACCATGTGTGTGTGTTACATGTTTCTTCATTTGATGGCCTCAAGGGAGAACAATTTGTAAATTGATTGAGTTACCATCATTAAATAAAGCATTTATTATTATTATTATTATTATTATTATTATTTTTATTATTATTATTATATAAACAGTATCTCGTACACGACCTAGGAAATCACTGCGCTAAATAATTATGAATACTATCCTTCAACTGATGTAGCAAGAATTACGGTTACGAAGAAACAATAAAGGGGGGTTCTCATAACAGGATAACAGCAAATTGAATTTGCTGATAACAGTTAATAGTAAATTAAAAAAAACAACAACAGTTAACAGTACATCTAATAACAGATAACAGTTAATATTTTTTCACAAGGTCAGATAACAAAATATGAACGTGAAGTTGGCAGTAGCAGTAGCAGCAGTAGCAGTAGTTACTGCCAGCAGTAGTAGCAGTAGCAGTAGTTACTGCCAGCAGTAGCAGTAGTTACTGCTAGCAGTAGAGCACCATCTCAGTAGGTATATTCATCACAAGTGTTTTTTCGCGCATTATGTTGTTTCTACTTTCCCACCATCATGTTTAGCAGACTACCCATTTCGCATCTTTCGCAACCATCATATGTTTGCTATTGCTATTGCTACTGTTACTGCTACTGCTAACTACTGCCAGCAGTAGCAGCAGTACAGTCAATAGTCATCTTAATTACTACGATATATGATCATCGATATATGATATTTCTTTGCGCAAGTATGTTGTTTCTAATTTCCCACCATCATGTTTAGCAGACAACCCCTTTCGCATCTTTCGCAACCATCATGTCTTTGCTACTGCTATTGCTACTGCTACTGCTAACTACTGCCAGCAGTAGCAGCAGTTGCAGCAGTAGCAGTAGCTACTGCCAGCAGTAGCTACTGCCAGCAGTAGCAGCAGTACAGTCAATAGTCATCTTATTTACGACGATATATGATCATCGATATATGATGTTTTCTTTGCGCAAGTATGTTGTTTGTTTCTACTTTCCCACAATCATGTTTAACAGACAACCCCTTTCGCAACCATCATAATTATGTTTGCTACTGATATTGCTACTGCTTACTACTGCCAACAGTAGCAGTAGCTACTGCCAGCAGTAGCAGCAGTACCTGTAGCTACTGCTAGCAGTAGCACCAGTAGAGTCAATAGTCATCGTAATTATGACGATATATGTTTTCTTTACGCAAGTGTGTTGTTTCAACTTTCGCAACCATCATATGTTTGCTACTGATATTGCTATTGCTACTGCTAACTACTGCCAGCAGTAGCAGCATAGCAGTAGCTATTGCCAGCTGTAGGGCATGCACTGAAACATGGCTTGGCCTCATTAGCCTGTCCTGGCCTGTCCTGGCCTGGCCTAAGATAAATTGGTCCCTTGGAGCTAGTTTAGGTCAGGCCAAGGAGTCATGGGTTCAAAACTGGGGTTAATGTTTGCTATTCAAGGTCATTTATGTTATTTCTACACGGTCAGTGGCTCACGTTAAGGTTAGCACCTCTCTCATGGGACAATGCAGCTGTACGGAGTATGTTAGGAATTGTACACCTTGTGAGGGTCATTCAGAAATAATAATTTGATAGTTATCATGTTGAAGCAACACATTTTTGTCTTCATATGATAAAATGCAACCAGTTTATGATGCAATGGAAACATGTTTTTATTAATGTGAAATAGACAGTTTGAAGCAACATATTTTTGTCTTCATAAAGACAGTTTGAAGCAACACATTAAAGAGACATCTCTCCAGCCTAAAGGGACATCTCTATAGCTTAAAGGGACATCTTTCTAGATTAAAGAGACATCTCTCTAGTTTAAAGAGACATCTCTCTAGCTTAAAGAGACATCTCTCTAGCTTTAAGGGACAACTCTCTAGCTTAAACGGACATCAACGGACATCTCTCTAGCTTCAAGAGACATCTCTCTAGTTTAAAGAGACATCTCTCTAGCTTAAAAGGACATCTCTCTCTAGCTTAAAGAGACATCTCTCTAGCTTACCTGAACATCTCTCTAGCTTAAAGAGACATCTTTCTAGTTTACAGAGACATCTCTCTAGTTTAAAGAGACATCTCTATAGCTTAAAGAGATACCTCTCTAGCTTAAAGGGACATCTCTTTAGCTTAAAGAGACATCTTTCTAGATTAAAGAGACATCTCTAGTTTAAAGAAAAATCACTATAGTTTAAAGAGACATCTCTCTAGTTCAAAGAGTCATCTCTGTAATGTAAAGAGGCATCTTTCTAGCTTAAAGGGACATCTCTCTAGCTTAAAAGAGACATTTCTCTAGTTTAAAGAGAAATCACTCTAGTTTACAGAGACATCTCTCTAGCTTAAAAAGACATCTCTCTTGCTTGAAGGGACATCTCTCTAGCTTAAAGAGACATCTTTCTAGTTTAAAGGTTCATCTCTCTAGCTTAAAGAGACATCTTTCTAGTTTACAGAGACATCTATCTAGTTTAAAGAGACATCTCTATAGTTTAAAGAGATATCTCGGACATATCTCTAGCTTAAAGAGACATCTTTCTGGATTAAAGAGATATCTCTAGTTTAAAGAGACATCTCTAGTTTAAAGAGAAATCACTATAGTTTAAAGGGACATCTCTGTAGCTTAAAGAGACATATTTCTAGTTTACAGAGACACCTCTCTATCTCTCTAGCTTGAAGGGACATCCCTCTAGCTTAAAGAGACGTCTTTCTAGTTCAAAGAGACATCTCCCTAGTTGAAAGAGACATCTCAGCCATCTCTCTAGTTTAAAGAGGCATCTTTCTAGCTTAAAGGGACATCTCTGTATCTTAAAGAGACATCTCTCTAGTTTAAAGAGAAATCACTAGTTTAAAGAGACATCTCTCTACTTTAAAGAGACATCTTTTTAGCTGAAAGGGACATCTCTGTAGCTTAAAAAGACATCTCTCTAGTTTACAGAGACATCTCTCTAGCTTAAAGAGACATCTCTCTAGTTTAAAGAGAAATCACTCTAGTTTAAAGAGACATCTCCCTAGTTGAAAGAGACATCTCAGCCATCTCTCTAGTTTAAAGAGACATCTCTCTACTTTAAAGAGACATCTTTTTAGCTGAAAGGGACATCTCTGTAGCTTAAAAAGACATCTCTCTAGTTTACAGAGACATCTCCCTAGCTTAAAGAGACATCTCTCTAGTTTAAAGAGAAATCACTCTAGTTTAAAGAGACATCTCTCTAGTTTAAAGAGACATCTTTCTAGCTTAAAGGGACATCTCTGTAGCTTAAAGAGACATCTTTCTAGATTACAGAGACATCTCTCTAGCTTAAAGAGACATATCTCTAGAGTTTAAAGAGACATCTCTCTATCTTAAAGAGACATCTCTCTAGTTTAAAGAGACATCTCTCTAGCTTAAAGAGACATCAACGTCCGTCCGTTAACTTTCGTTTAAATGACGTCTTTGCATAAACCGCTTGGCTCATTTTAACCAAACTTCACATGGATGATCCTGGGGTCAATGCTGTCAAATTTCTACGAATTAGGTCAATGCGACATCCAAGACGGCCGCCATTACCATATATGGTCAAAACAGCTTATTATCAAGAACCACTGAACATATTTTGACAGTTTTTCTTCATAAATGATCGCCAAGACTATATAATGTGTACAAATGAAGTTCCCAGGGTCAACAAAACCGTTTTTTTTTAACAACTTACCGGTAAAGCAGTTGTTTTTTTCTGAAACCACAAGGCACATAGCTCTCATATATTACATGTAGCATCAGCTTTTGATCTTCTATCAAGTTTGTTCAAATAGTGACCCTGTGGTCGAACCTGGCCCCGCCCCAGAGGTTACAATGTTTTGCATAGACATATAATCAACAGTTGCTCCCAACAAGGGTAGAGACAAGTAAATGTTGCATTTTGTTGACATAACAATTTTAATTTACTGAAAATCATAAATTAGCTCAGTGGTGCCATTGGTAGACCAGAGCGGCAGACCCTGTTCTAAAATAGTTTTGAAATATGGAATCTTATAGACAAAACAAAACTCATTTTTTCTCTAATACTATCAACATAACATGATATCACTTTTCCCTAAACAGTTATTTAATTAAAGATTTCATAGTTTTCGAAAGAAAACAATATATGCAAAATCACTCTGAAATAAAGTTTAAATGTACATGCTTTAGAATAATAAAGAACTCGGATTTAATAGTGGTTTGATGAATCCCTGGGCAATCATTCATTATTGCAACTTGTTTACAATTCTAGGGAGCTGACCCTGATCTGACCAGACAGAACCCATTAATGTCCCATCACCTTGAACTACATTTAGAGTTATAAGGTGATTATAATTCGGCCAAATAGTTATATGGTAAAGCAATACGATAGCAACAGGACACGCTTTTAAACACTTAAATATTTTCATTGTTTAAGGCTTTTCAAGCAAATCACAGCTATCTTATATTGACCTTCGTTTTTAAGGTCGACTAGTATTCTAACTTGCATATGCTGTTTAACATTTGCGATCAACAAGTTGCATAAACCAACGGTTATTACCACTTTTCAACGTGTCTTGGTCATGTAAAAATCTATTTAAATAAGACACAAAGGTCATTATATCCCACATTCAAGTTTCTATCTTTAAAGAATCTTATTTTTAAATATGGTTCGCATAATTTACTTTTATAACTAAACAATGAAGGCCAAACTAACCAAATTTTGTAAAATGAGTTGTGTACCTTGAAAATTGTCACCGAAGGACCATTTTCAAAGATTTTAGATACGGTAACCTTGAAATTCAGTTTGTAATGTCAGAATATAAAAATGCCCATTGTTGAGGTAAAACGACAGCTATGCTAAGGTTTGACCTGATAGCTCTTATAGTTTCGCGTAATCAATGTGGTTCGGGAAAACAAATACAAAGCGAAATAAAAAAGATCATATCTGATATCAGTTGCTATCATAATTATAAAGAATTTGAATGTGAACACTGCCTCTATTAAATTACCACATGCTCTTAGACTATACACCATTTGAGTTCCCAAGTGTATTGTTTTTTTATTGAAAATGCACCTGTATTTGTTTGTCCCATTAGTGGTCTCTTAATAAATATTTGACTAAAATTCATTTCATCTGCCCATCTATATGCATCAATCATTATATCCATGATATAATCTCATTATATATACAATAAAAAGTATGTATTACCAACCCCTTATGCAATATATGCAATCAAATACTATATAGAGTATATTATTACACTACACACCCTACCATCCAGCAACCCATCCACCCTACCAAATTGGAACCACTTTCACCCTTTCAACCATCCATCCACCTATCCATTTGCCCACTACCTGTTCAATTTTATTTACCTTCCATCCACCATCTCACCCTTCCAAAATCATTGTACCAACATATCCTTAACTTATTTATTGAATCATTATCATTGCATTAATATATTGTTGTATATCCTGCCATTCATTTATAAACCACTCAATCGTATTATCAGTTTCAAACATTAATTTATTTTATTATTCATATCATCCTTATATATTATTGTATTCCCAATTGCACAAGTTGATGTTCCTTCCTCTACACGTTTCTCGTGATTAAAAGCATTGACATATCATAACAAATGATAATTCAATGCAATCAAATAACAGGATGAATTATAGTTATCTGAAGTTAAGACCTTTGTGAATGCCCCTCATTTTGAAGTTGGTCAATCGACCTGACTAAGGACATGACCTGGAACAATAACAATTAAGGTAAACAAGTTTTAGGCCAGGCCAGGCCAGGCCAATGAGGCCAGGCTAGTTAGGCCAAGCCATGTTTCAGTGTATGCCCAGCTGTAGCAGTAGGTAGTAGAGCACCATCTCAATAGATATACTCATCGCAAGAATATAAGTTCAATTTTCAACCATCATGTTTTATAACACAACCGTTTCGCCAATATCAAGTATATACTATTATATCTGTTTCCCTACCGTTAATGCTGTGACTTTTTAGTTACTGCTAGCAGTAGGAGCAGTAAAAGTAAATACTACAAGTAGTATCAGTAGCAGTAGAAGTATATACTTCTAGCAGTAGATGCAGTAGAGCAGTAGAAGCACTACTATAAACATCTACAATTGTTGTTTCTACTTTCCATTTCTAACTATCATAGACAACCTATTTCGCACTTCGTTCCCAACCGTTACAGTTGAAACTTATTAAACAAAAATAGGTCTTGTTGTCGGATAACGAGTGTCGCCGGTGGGCAGATCAACATCATAGACATGCAGTCTCAATAGATAGTAAAAGCATGATGACCAGCCTAGTAATATCACCCCACTTGAGATTGTTTAACGCAGTTTTTGTTCTACTGCTGTAGTACTGAAGTCTGTACAGCGGTACATTTTAACGTGCGTTTTCTGTCCGATTACGGGTGTTGCCGGCGGAAAAATCAAACTCACAGATACGTGGTCTCAACGATTTTTTAAAGCAAGATTGCCGACCTACTAAAATCAACCCATTTGAAATTCTTTATCAACGTTTTAGTTCTACTGCTCTTTTACTGAAGTTTGCACTGAAATAGACTCGAAATGGGGTTTTTGTCGGGTTTCAGGTGTTGCCGGCGCGCAGATCAACCACATAGACACGCGGGCGCAGCGGGTTTTTTAAGCCTTTTGGTAGTGCTACTAAAATCACACCATTTGAGACCGTTTATCACAATTTTGGTTCTACTGCTGTGTGACTGAAAGTTCGAAAGTAGACAAAAACACGTCTGGTCGTCGGATAACGAGTGTTGCCGGCGAGCAGATCAACATCATAGACACGCTGGCGCAGCGTTTTTTAAAGCCTTTTGGTACTGCTACTAAAATCACGCCATTTGAGACCTTTTATCACAATTTTGGTTCTACTGGTGTTTGATTGAAAGTTAGAAAGTAGTCAAAAACACGTCTGCTACTGCTATTACCAAAATATCACGTGGCACCCTAAATTTTCCTTCTATCTTCTCTCCCAATTATTCACTGATTTTGATGGGAATACATTCAAAAGATTCATAGTGAATAGCAAAATGGAATTACAATAATTTATGTTTATTTTCAAAATAAGAAATTGTATAAAAGGATGTTTAAAGTTAAAAATGTCATCATTTTTCGCTTTTCACTTAAAAATCAAGATTTTGACATAGTCAAAGTTTCCGTCAAACCCCTTTTTTGCTCTAAATGTAAAAGAAAGAAAAATACTATCATTGGAAAGAAAAATAAATTTGTGATGGGATTTGGCATGAATGGAACTTGTATCTATAAAACTCTTCATGATATGTGTGTTTAAAGTTGTTTAGGATTTGAGAATAAAACAAAAGTACATATATATGCTGATCCGATAAGTTCCCCCTCCGGGAAGGAGGATCTGTATATTAAAAAATAATGTACTCCCCGGTCAACAGGTCAATAATAATCTGAAAATGGCATAACCCGGTCTTCCGTTATTTATATAAGAAAATGAGACTGTGATTTACATAAGAATTTATTAAAAAAAATGATACAACTATCCTTTGTTTAAGAACAAGCACATGAATACGTGACGTTTTAACAGTCCGACAACCTGATAATAAGGTTGATAATTGCGAAATGTGTGACTCACCAACTATTAAAGGGGCTGAAGGCAATCTGGACGAATTATATGGGTGTCAGTCCACATACGAATAAAGCCAGCATACTGTGTTTCGATTATATTCAGTGTGAATATGGACTAAACTAGGTCCGAATTAACTAGTTCTAATGAAATAGTTTGGTCTGAAACAGTTGACGAAACTGCTGGTTTTTATATTAATGCATATGATACTTTGAGTATATGATCTAATACATTTTTGTTTCTTTCGGACCAGTCCCTTTAACTGGGTAGAACGGATATGCAGGAAATCACCGATATCTCTATAAATATAGCATATCTTATTGGATATTATTTCAATATAACCGTGACGTTTATAGTCTATAATTAGATGTAGCCTTAAGCCATACTTTGCATGCCTCGGCGAATGCTATTCATATCTACTCGACTATACAACACACTAAAATGTGTTAGTGTTAGTTTTGTTATAAGTGGTTCACATTTGAATTTCTGGGATTATTTTTGCTGTTTTGTTACACAATTTACCACCCACTATGAGTGGGGGTGTAGAGGAACATCAGTTTATAAAATGCGTCGTCGTCGGCGATGGTGCGGTAGGCAAAACGTGTATGTTGATGAGTTATGCGACCAACAGGTTTCCGACGGAGTATGTCCCAACAGTGTTTGATAATTATGCAGGTCAGTTTGTTGATTTAATCTCCTCGACGTTTCACGAATTTGGGTCATGGTTGACGATTTGTTACTGTTATATAAATAATGATAAATGCGTGTATTTACTTTAAATTAAATTGTTGACTACAAAATACTTAGGTAGATATACTAGCTATTTATATATGTATAAAACTGTCATATAACGGTAATTGTATGATCAGATATGTATATATACGTATGTAAACTGTCATATGACACAGGCTTAGATTGTTACAATTATGTTGATCCCGGATGCCTGTGTATTGTCCCGTCGTTATTAGGGGAGCGGCTCGACATACCTAAATGTTTTGTCCATGAGCCGAACCAGAATACCACCATAGACTCATGGTGTTGATGTCACCATATAGGACAATATATGTAACGTGTGTTATCTTTGTACGTATGTCATTGCGTAAAATGTTTTTTATCCGTGTACGTTATAAAACAATATATGTATATGTAAAGTGTTTTTATCCTTGTACTTTATAGGACAATATATGTATATGTAAAGTGTTTTTATCCTTGTACGTTATAGGACAATATATGTATATGTAAAGTGTTTTTATCCTTGTACGTTATAGGACAATATATGTATATGTAAAGTGTTTTTATCCTTGTACTTTATAGGACAATATATGTATATGTAAAGTGTTTTTATCCTTGTACGTTATAGGACAATATATGTATATGTAAAGTGTTTTTATCCTTGTACGTTATAGGACAATATATGTATATGTAAAGTGTTTTTATCCTTGTACTTTATAGGACAATATATGTATATGTAAAGTGTTTTTATCCTTGTACTTTATAGGACAATATATGTATATGTAAAGTGTTTTTATCCGTGTACGTTATAGGACAATATATGTATATGTAAAGTGTTTTTATCCTTGTACGTTATAGGACAATATATTTATATGTAAAGTGTTTTTATCCTTGTACGTTATAGGACAATATATGTATATGTAAAGTGTTTTTATCCTTGTACGTTATAGGACAATATATTTATATGTAAAGTGTTTTTATCCTTGTACGTTATAGGACAATATATGTATATGTAAAGTGTTTTTATCCTTGTACGTTATAGGACAATATATTTATATGTAAAGTGTTTTTATCCTTGTACGTTACAGGACAATATATGTATATATAAGGGTGTTTTATCCTTGCACTTTATGGGACAATATATGTATATGTAAAATGCTTTTATCCTTGTACGTTATAGGACTATATATATGTATATATGTTTTATCCTTTTACTTTATAGGACAATACATGTATATGTAAGGTGCTTTTTATCCGTGTACGTTATAGGACAATATATGTATATGTAAGGTGATTTTATCCTTGTACGTTATAGGACAATATATAGTTTTTTATCCTTGTACTTTATAGAACAGTATATGTATATGTAAATACTTAAGTGTTTTTATCCTTGTACGTTCACCATTGCGTTGATTGGACTTAAAAATGTTGCGCCCTGGTGTGTAATCTCATTGAAATTGCATATAAAATAGACATATGGTAAAAATATATATCAGATAAATATGAATAGTTTTACGTGAAACCGCCAGTTGAGTAGGTTTACATTTGTATCTAGTCAGTGTTCCCATTGCATTGATGATCAAAATATACATGACCTAGAGTAGGATTGACCCCAGATGTAAACATAATAATTACATACAAAGTTTCGTGTAAATATATTCATGCATACTTATTTGAGTTATATTTGTAATTCATGATATATGCTACTTCAGTAGGATTAGATCTACACAATCCTAGTGAATGTGAATTTAAATGTACACTGACACATACAAAACAAAACAAATCAATACTATATAAACACGAATCATGAATTTATTGACAGTCACACAGAAATGTTTACCTTTTAGTTTGCGCTGCAGTGTAAGCAAAGAGATTAAATTGGACGTATAGAAAACGTTGAATAACCCTTTAATTAGTCATCCTCAGATTAATATACACTTACAGAAGGTTATTTCCCAACCAAAGTCCTCGAGATTACTGTCCAACTTAAAACAATACTTGCCAGATGGTGAATGGGCGTGGTTATCATGCTGTCATCGTGTTTACATATGCTTAATAATAAATCGGATTCTGTTTGGTTAATTTTCAAGATGTCAGCCTTATTTTTTCGAAATTAAGTCATTGAACTAAAAATTGGTTGAATTGCACTTTTCAAACTGTGTTTCATCAAGTATCTTGAACAGTAAAACTACGTGACCTAATATTCCAATATCAGGCCATCAAGTAGGTTACGTAAAGCAACGTGACCTACTATTCATATATCAGGTCAACAAGTAAGTTACGTAAAACAATGTGACCTAATATTCAAACATCAAGTCAAGAAGCAGGTTACGTAAAACAACGTGACCTAAATATTCAAATAACATGGCAACAAGTCGATTACGTGAAACAACGTGACTTAATATTCAAATATCAGGTCAACAAATAAGTTACGCAAAACAACGTGACCTAATGTTCAAATCAGGTTAACAAGTAAGTCACGTAAAACATCGTCACCTAGTGTTCAAATATCAGGCCAACAAGTAGGTCATGTAACGTAAAGCTATGTGACCTAATATTCAAATATCATGCCAACAAGTAGGTCATGTCAAACAATGTGACCTAAAATTAAAATATAACAAGTAGGTGACGTAAAAATAACATAGTATAGTATTCAGATATCAGACCACCAAGTTGGTCATGTAAAACAACCAATATTCAAATAGTAAGTAGGTTACGCAAAACAACCAACGTCGCCTAATATTCAAATATCAGGTCAATAAGTAGGTCACGCAAAACAACGTCACATAGTATTCAAATATCAGGCCAACAAGTAGGTCACATAAAACAACGTGACCTTATTCAGATATCGGGCCAACAAGTAGGTTATGTCAAACAACGTGACATAGTGTTCAAATAACACGTAACTTACGTAAAACAACGTGACCTAATATTCAAATACCAGGACAACAAGTAGGTTACGTAAAATAACGTGACCTAATATTCAAATATCAGGTCAACAAGTAGGTTACATAAAACAACGTGACCTAATATTCAAATACCAGGTCAACAAGTAGGTTACGTAAAACAACGTGACATAATATTCACATATCAGGTCAACAAGTAGGTTACGTAAAACAACGTGACATAATATTCAAATATCAGATCAACAAGTATGTTACGTAAAACAAGTGACCTAATATTCAAATATCAGGTCAATAAGAAGGTCACGTAAAACAACGTCATCTAATTAGTTCAGTTACACCCACGTCCTTAAAACTTAAAGCAAGTCGAATTATTTATCTTTACAGATAACACCTATAAAACAAAACAATGTAACCTACATTTGCAAATACAGTTCCGATTAGTTCAAACAGGTTCAATTTTCTGTTTTGGAAGAAAGAAACTTGAAACTTTACAAACGTCAAGTTTGACAAAATGTTTATATGACCTTGCCATTTCAAGGTGAGTTTCATTACAATGTCAACAAATTCTTCAAAAAATAATCCTGCAGTCACAATATCCAACCTGAATGGCCAATTTTTCAGAGATCAATGTGTTAGCGACCTGTTCAGGTCACAGAGACCTAGTAACAAACGTGTTTCTTTTTGTGTTTTTTTTCACATTATCTAATCAATTAACCTGCTTATAAAAAAATAAATTAATCTAGGTCACAGTCAAGTACACTTGGATGAAAATTGATATAAATTTAAAAGCGATGATGAGCTGAAACTTTTCAAATGTTCAAATGTGTAAACCGTTGCTACCGAATTGTTCTTGCCCCGTGTGGTTCCCGGGGACCCGTTTGGTCACGGGGCAAAGAATAGGGCCACTGCAGATCCCTTTGGAGGGGTAGGCAGAGGGGTAGAATCCCCCCAAATTCATTTTAATTTTATCATTTTTTGTTCATTTTCATTAAAGGTCTTCATCATGATCCCTGCATTGTTTCAGGTCCATCTCGCTCGCATCAAAAGAGCAGTGGCAGAAAAACAATAAACGTGGCTGCAGCGTAAATGGAGTTCTTCAGCAACTCTGAAGTTCAGGGTGAGAAGGTTCTAGGCCCATTTTCCATATACATGGAGGATGAGCCTGGCATGTTCATGCCTGTTAGGCGCCATATAACCTTTCATGTGTTGGTGCGCCTTAAAACCCAATTCATTTCAGTTCAATTCTTAACCTATACTGTGTTGATGAGCCGTTAAACAACATTCAATTCAATTCAATTTATTAAAAGCATACTGTAATTATGTAATTATAATATGCTTTAGTATTTATTCATTGTTGTCAGTTTTGTTCATTGTTTCGTCAAGACCTTATTACTGCGCGTTTTGCCTTGCATTAAATACAGAAAATAGACACACATTTAGTTTTAACTTTAACTTTGACAGTTTAAAACACACAGTTTTCAGTATGCAAACAAAAATATTACTGATACCATTACAATTCACATGCATGTATGTATAAGTGTATATAGTGATAACGTTTTTCCCATTAACTATTGTGATTTTCTTTCTTTAGAAGTTGTCAGAGTACTGTATATCTCGGTTTGTCATGTATATATATATATATATATATATATATATATATATATATATATATGGAAGTTCTATTCTCTCTCTCGCTTTCTCTCGATCTTTCTACCTCTCTCTCGTCTCCGTGGCCGAATGGTTAACGACGTTGCGTTGTAAACTTTCGCTTCTCACCGCTGCGGTTTCGAATCCCACTGGGAGTTCGACTTGTAAGTGAGGAAGTGTCGATATTGTTACAGATGGCGGGAGGTGTACAGTACTGGTTCTACCCAGGAAAAACGAGTGGTCTGCCTTCACCACAAAAAAAATCAAACGTTATATATAACCTTGCGTATGTTGAAAATGACGTAAAACACCATACAAACTCTCTCTCACACACACACACACACACACACACACACACACACACACACACACACACACATTTCTCTCTGTCTCTCCCTCTCTCCCCTCCATCCTCTCTCTCTCTCTCTCTCTCTCTCTCTCTCTCTCTCTCTCTCCCCCTCTCTCTCTCTCTCTTTCTCTCGCTCTCCACGTCTCTCTTACATTCACACAATACACATGATGTATTTTATGTAATTACATTAACTGACTCACACTTTCCTGTCATTAGTATCATAATGTCATAATTATTTTCTAATTTCCCTCCTTCATTGATAACTAATAATCGTTAATTACCAATACGTTATCACCAGTAATTGATATTTGGTCATTTATTGTCTTATCATCATTAATAATATGACATACATATACATAAATACACGATACGATAAATATGCAGAAATATGACTTATACATTGCTATGAAAGAGGAGATGGCATACAGTGTTACCTTTGCCCCTATGCCCGTACGAAAAAAAGTTTTACATCCAAGTTTTTCATCAAGCCCATTTCTCAGATACCAAAAGTCACATAGCTTTCATGACGCCAATGAATAATGAATACACTTTACCTACTCTTTGTTAGTTGACATAAAATTTTATATTCGAGTTTTTCAGTAAGTTCATTTCTCAGATACAAAAGGCCATACAAATTTCGAACTTGCTGCGTCCATATGTAAAAAAACACAAAAAAAACACCGCAGACGTCAAATAAATGAAACTTGTTAATATGTAGTTTCAAGCTTTAGATTAAGACCAAATGTCATTCAACTTTGAAACGCACTTACTCTCAGTAATATGAAACTACAAATAGGTTATTTTGAATGGCCTTCGGCTACATGTACTTCGAGAGACGTTGTTTATTTAGTCCATTTCTCACACAATAACAGACGTAGAGCATCGATACTTTATACACAATTACAACTACATACGTGCAATAAAGGTATATTCATTTTTTTTCCTTTTAAAATACTGAATCATAGTGTTACTCCATTTAATCAGTAAAATACCATGTCAGTTTGAACGAGGCTACATAATTATGTATATCTTGTCAATATGCTCGTGCAACACAACTTGTTGAAACACACATCGACTCTAACCGCTGATAAATTGACTACTAGCAACAGCCACCATCGTCATCATTATCATCATCATCAAAATCATCGCTATCGGCATTGTCCACTTCGACATTAATATACATGTAATTCTTTAAATATTTAGAAATTAAAAAAAATCCTTTTCAATCCAAAATCTCAAGAATACATAAAAATTGAAACACATATATACAAAAATACAGTCAAAAAACAGGGCCTGGGCATATATAAAGGGTCAATAACCGATGGAGAATGTATGTCAACACGTGATACTAGTACAGAGAACATTCAAAAACAGAATTCATTCTCTAAATTACTATATAACTACATTTACGTTTTATATCATTATAAACTGTGTTTTAATGCCTTTGTAAATTTCAGTTCGCAGACTACATTATTAATAAAAGCGCATCTAAATTTTCTGAAAATATGTTAGGTTGATCATTAGTGAAACATAACAAGTGCATAAAAATTATCGACTATTCATCATACAATGCAAATAGAAAGAAAGAGAAAATAGGGTATTGACACGTCATGTATAAACAATTGTGTCTGCTGCAAAATACAATGTTTTCATATCCTGACTCAAGCTGTTCTCAATGTTTACTTGTCAAGTAAGTACAGGAAGAAAACATATTAGTCAGTCGTTTAAATAAAATGTCACTATTTATATTTACACTTTTAGCTTAATGTATACCGAGCAATGTGTAGTTTAATGTTAATGGTTCTAATGCAACATTGCACATTGTTGATGCGTAGCGTATTTTAAGTGTTTTAAGAAGAATGAATTGTGTCGCACTCTGACATAAGTTATATCGCCATGGATTATTACTCGTTTTTAATATTTTCCTTATTTAAGTGTTAATTTAAGTGCAGTGTGATTAGACTCTTGGACCCGACTCGTTTGTTTCAGTTATGTGTACATGTCTGATGACACGGGTGACGTACCAGACACTATGTGTGTGTGTGTCAGATGGCACGGCTGACGTGGTTAGCCATTTTACGAGACTTCTTGAGCTATTTGTGTGTCAGATTGCACGGCTGACGTGGTTAGCTTTTGGACCAGACTGTTTAAGCTATTTGTGTGTCAGATGGCACGACTGACGCTGTGAGCTCTTAGACGAGACGGTTTTAGCTATTTGTGTGTCAGATGGCACGACTATATTGGTTAGCTCTGGGACCAGACTGCTTCAGCTATTTGTGTGTCAGATGGCACTGCTAAAGTGGTTAGCTCTTGGACTAGACTGCTTCAGTTATTTGTGTGTCAGATGGCACGGCTGAAGGAAGTGGTTAGCTTTTGGACCAAACTGCTGCAGCTATTTGTGTGTCAGATGGCACGGCTGAAGTGGTTAGCTCTCGGACCAGGCTGCTTCAGCTTTTTGTGTGTCAGATGGCAAGGCTGAAGTGGTTAGCTCTCGGACCAAACTGCTTCAGCTATTTGTGTGTCAGATGGCACGGCTGACGTAGTTAGCTCTTGGACCAGACTGCTTCAGCTATTTGTACTTCAGATGATACGGCTGACGTGGTTAGCTCTTGGAACATACTACTTCAGCTCTGTGTTCGTCAGATGACACGGCTGAGGTGGTTTGCTCTTGAACTAGACTGTTCAGGTATGTTTTCGCCAGATGGCACGGCTGATGTGTCAGACTGCTTCTGCTATTTGTGTGTCAGATGGCATGGCTGACTGGTTAGTCATTGGACCAGAGTGTTCAGCTATGTGCTCGTCAGATGACATGGCTGAAATTGTCAGCTCTTGAACCAGACTGCTTCAGCTATTTGTGTATCAGATGACACGGCTGAAGAGGTTAGCTCTTGGACCTGACTGTTTCATCTCTGTGTGTGTCAGATGATAGGGCTGAAGTGATTAGCTCTTGGACCAGACTGCATCAGCTGTTTGTGTGTTAGATAGCATGATGACGTGGTTATGTCAGATGACGCGGTTAGCTCGTTTACCAGACTGTTTCAGTAGAAAATAGCTGCGTGTCAGATGGAAAGTCTGACGTGGTTATGTTAAAGACCTGATCATAGAAAAATAATGGAAAGCTTACTTTTTAGGCTTACCTTCGCTCACGACACCCACTCCACCCCCACCCCACACACTCCCTCCACCCATTTTTCACATAAACAATTATCAAGAACATGATTACCCCCCCCCCCCCAAACACCTCCCCCCCCCCCCCCCCCCCCCCCCCCCCCCACACACACACACACACACACTCCTCCCCCTCACCCATTTTCACATTAAAAAATAAGAATATTATCAGAGAATAGGGTTACACTTTATCAAATAACTATTTTGTTCCGAGTGATAAAAAGCGGCAAAAACAATTGACATTAACCTTGTCATTATAATGAAATTACGAACCAAAGTTTTAAATTTTAAAAGTATCTCCCTTTATATCTAAAAAAAAACGAAATTATAATTTCTGTAAAGCATGTAAATTAAAACATGTTGCTTGATTTTTCTCAGATATCGTTTAAAAACAACTTCCTGCATATACTTGTTAATTATGTTAATTATATTGTTAATGGCGGCTGAAGCACATAACATTGACTCTGCTCAGTGGGATTTACCATGTTATTTATGTGCTCATCTTATTTTTTCAGTATATTTTGACCAGCACTTCAAAAGTTCATAATACATGCCAGTTTAACACCAGCTAAACACCGCACATATCGCGTCAAATGCATGAGAAACAAACTGAACAACATTTAAAGGGACCGTTCTTTATTTTCACCCATGCAACCTCGTTTTGAAAATAGTACTCTTTCTCTTGTGCTGTTGTTTTTATTATTCAGTTATTCACTCCTATTTAATTGTCCGTTATACTTTGTATGCTCTTTTAACCTTATACGAGGGCTGGCGTGGTGCAGTCGGTAGCGCGGCGGATTTGTAATCGGAGGCCCCGGGTTCAATCCTCCGTGGTGCCACTGAGTTCCGTCGGTGTGTTCTTGGGCAAGACACTTTCCCTATCCGCCGAGCACGTTAAAGAACCATAGGAATCTATTCGATAATAAGAGTAGGGCAGGTTCCCGGATTCCTATGTATCCTTCCCCTCTCTCTGGGGCGGCTCTAAATAACCTATACTGTGTTGATGAGCCGTTAAACAACATTGAATTCAATTCAATTATAACCTTATACAAACATTTCACAAGTATGTATTTTCCTTAGCAATCTAAATACTATCTAGATATTAGTAGGTCACTTCCCTGGATAATAAAACTTTTCTTACCTTTCTTACAACATTCCAGCTAGTCTAGATCATCTGCGACGCTTGCTTGTTTTCAGTTCTTCTAAAACAAATTTGACTTTTACCGAGATTCCGGTATCGTTTCCGATTGGCTGTTACCGATGCTGTTGATCATGCACCTGCTATCGAAGATATACAGAACGGCAGAAATACACTCAAAAAATAAACAAAGAGGGAAACTTCATCATTATATGAACGAACTAAATGTGGATGCTATAAATACTATAATAAAAAGAATAATAATTACGGACATGTGTTTCCGGTTTCTCAATTATTTTCTGCACAAAATGATCAAGACTACATTCCAGCCACATAGCCTAACGTTTTACAGACTTGATCAATAAGCGTTTTGCGCATCTGAATCACTGAGAAGTACTATATTATCGCGGATAGACTGAATAGTTAAGGTAGATTAATCATGACATATTTATCACAGGTACGTTATTTTACCTGCGAATTAAAAACTGTAACAAACTGTAAATTAATAAAACATACTTTACTCAATACAAATAAGGCTTATATATCATGAACTGTATAGAGTTTAAATATCTCCAGCCTGTCTTCGTTGAATAACCTTTTGAACAGTTTATCAACCTACTGGCCTAGATTAAATTGTTTATGTGTTTATCATCAAAATAAAATAAGGCGATACTTAAGAGAATTCGAAAACTATCTAAATGTTCTAACATACATTAAGTTTAGAGCTGCGTATGTGTCTTTACGTACATCATCACATTGTTTATTTATTGAAAAAGGAAGGCATATGAAATTGCCTAGAGAGCAGCGTATTTGTGTATATTGTAAAGATGATATTGAAACCGAATACCATTTTCTTTTGCGATGTTCATTGTATAATGACTTAAGAGTATTGTATTTGCAAAGGAAATATTATGAACAACCTAATATACACAAATTTTATTTACTTATGTCTTCAACAAAACGAAATGTCATTATTAATTTAGCGATGTTTATATATTATGCATTTGAGAAAAGAAAACATGTTTTTGATGTCCGTTAACCAAATCATGTGTTATATTGATTATGTATTATGTGTTTATAGGTGGCCATTATCACTAATAAAGAATTGAATTGAATTGAACATAAGAGACGTTAAAATTGAACATAGCAATATATATTTCTCGTTGGACATGTGTAGACTTTGATCCTATGCGACAAATATACTACCAAGTTAATAGTATGAAAGAGTTATTTGATATACTTGATTTCACTCTTGTTTTGGATTTCTCAAAAGAAATCAGACTGTATAATTCAGTGTAATATGATTATATTTGCATTTTCTTGTTTACACGGCTATTGACGGGCATTTGTTGATCTATATACGAGGGGTGTTCCGCTAATAATGCGATTGGTATTGATACTAGAATACTATAATCATTTTTGATCAGTTGTTTTTGCGATTTCCTTCAAAGTACTCCCCCTTAGCCCAAACACACATTTTGAGCCGCGCAATCCACTTTTCAAAACATTTTTCGTATTCATGAACCGTATGTACACCCTTAAGACACTGGTAAACAATTCCTCGAGTTATATCTTTCCCCAGATAAGTGATTTGTTAGTCTTGGGAAGAGAAAATAGTCGCAGGGGGCCAGGTCTGGCGAGTAAGTGGGGTGCGGGAGGACGGTAATCTTATCATACTCCAAAAAGTCCGTTACAATACGGGCTTTGTGGGCCGGCGCGTTGTCATACAGAAGACGAACGTACTCCAGACCTGTTTTAGAGCGACGCTGTTTGTAGTACTTCTTCAATTGTTTCAATACGACGTTTTTATAAAACCGTCCTGTGACAGTTCTGCCTTTTGGCACCGCCGTCTGTATGGCGGGACCGTTGGTAGTGAACAAAATTGCATACATAACCTTCTTAACAGTTCGCGTTCGTTTGGCAATAATTGGTCGTTTCATATTTTTCGTGGCCCAGATTCGGTTAGATACTTTTCTTTTTGGGTCATAATAATGGACCCACGTTTCATCACCCGTAACTAAATTCTCAAACGATTTTTTCTGTATTTCGGATACATTTTCAGAGGATTTTTCGCTGTTGTAACCCTTATCTTTTTTTGGTCCTCTGTAAGCAAATGCGGTATCCATCTTGCATTTATTTTCTTAACTTTCAGATGCTTTTTCAAAATTAGACGAACTCGTGCTAACGACAAGTTTGTCATCCGAGCTAATTGTCTTACTGTGTATCGAGCATCAGTTTTATAGGAGTTCACGGATGTTTTCGACGTTTTTCTTGGTCGTTGACGTTACAGGACGACCAGGGCGAGCAGTATCTTTCAGGCGATGTTGCCCGGATTTAAATTTGGCCACCCACCTACAAACAGTACTATACGACATTTGACCATCCTCGTAAATGTCACATACCTCTTGGAGAATGTCTTTCGGCTTCAACCCAAGTAATGACTCTTAAGATAGTTCTTTAAAAAAGTTAGGTTTTATCATCCATTCGGATATAGGAATAGGGGTTGTAGGCCAAAAGGCTATAATGGAGGCCTATGGGAAATGCAATAGTGGTATATGACCTAAAATAAGATTCATCGTAGCGAATGCAATAGCGATGTTAATATAGCAATGTACATTGCACCAAGGTCAGTGAATGTATGAATGAGAGTTTTACCTTTGACACGCGTCAGTGATCACTCTAGCGATACAAAGTGGTTTCATGTAAATATTGCACGAGTTCCGCGAAATAATACAGCAGTCGCATTATTAACGGAACACCCCTCGTTAAGCCCGGTACACACGGTAAGATATATCTCATAGGACAAATCTTATAAGACACATCTTATACAATCTATCTTATGAGATTGCCTGTACACACTGTGAGATTAATTTTATTGGATTTTCTGGTGACTCATAAATAATAGTAATACATGCATGCATACATGCACGCACGCTCGCACACACGCACACACACACACACATACTCTCTCCCCCAACCACCCTCTCGCCCCACTACCTGTTTGCTTGCCTGCCTGCCTGCCTGCCTACCTACGTACATATGTGCATACATATACATGTACAGACGTATGTACGAACACACATACACACATAAACGGAACGGATACATGGAATATACCCACAATTTTCTCTACTTTACCGATTTTTTACGGACACGGACCAGGACATGGACCAGGACATGCAAAGACAAGTCTGTGGTCCATTTCATAGAAAAATGATATATATATATGTTTCCTGCCATGTTGCTATATATGAACTAAAATACCCGCGTGAACAAATCAACAATGCATGTAGCCCCTATGCTGCGAAATTTATGTCAAAGTACACCTCGGCCTGTCGCCACGTGTGATTGGATGGCGGTGCTTTTGATCTTGTCATATGGAAATAGAGCATGTTCTTTTTCTAGAAGACATCTTTCAGGCCATAAATTGTATCTTAAGCCCCTGTACACACGATGCAATTTGTCTCACAAGACATATCTTATAAGATAAATCTTACCGTGTGTACCGGGCTTAATACAGATTTACTACTTTTATCATATCATCCCACCATATCATCGCACCATATCATCCCTTATTTGTAAATAGTTTGTAAGAATAAGAGAGCTTATGTAATCACCCCGGCGGTCCCACATCAAGGTTTGCGTGCAAGCTGTGTTTACACGTCTATATCTCTTACATGTCTTAACCTTGCACAACCTAGCACAACAAAATTTGGCCATGCGCTTCCTTATAGCATTATCTTAAGGGTTGCATAAGCAATTTTGGTTCCTGTAACCCATGGGCTCCCATGGAACCCAAATTATGAAAGCCCATAAAATGCGTCCCATTTCACATCACATTTTGCGTGTAAGCTGTGTTTACAAGTCTATATCTCTTACATTTCTTACCCTAGCACAACCAAATTTGGCCATTAGCTTCCTTATAGCATTACCGTAAGGGCTGCTTAAGTAATTTTGGTTCCTGTAACCCCTGGGCTCCCATGGAACCCAAATTCTGATAGCCCTTAAAATGTGTCTGTTTCACATCAAATGTTGCATGTAAGCTGTGTTTACAGGTCTATATCTCTTACATTTCTTGTCCTTGGTTTCCTTATAATATGTTGTAAAGGGTTGGGTAAGTAATTTTGTCTTCTGCAAATTCTGGGCTTCCATGGAACCCAAATTGTGATGGCCCATAAAATGTGCAATAATGGCAGATCTAGGTTTGCATGTAAGCATGTATACATCTATGATTTTGGTTTGGGATTTCTTATAGCATTATGCATCTTATTCATACTTCACCGATATTGGGGCATGGGCTCCCTCCTCCAACCAACGCCCCGGGCCACTCCTTTCACCCCCTCCCCAACCCCCGCCCACTTTTTTTTTTATATTTCTGTGTTGTTTTAGTCAATTCTTACACATATATGTTGCTCCTTCCCCTCACCCCTCATACCCCCACCCCTCCGCGCCACACACCCCACCCCACTTGAAACTCTAATTCCCCCCCCCCCTTTTTGCTTGTGTACACTCTAGAGGCCACATTTCTGATGCAATCATCATGAAACTTTGTCAGAATGTTTGTCTCAATGAAATCTCGGTCAAGTTCAAAAATGGGTCATGTGGGGTCAAAAACTAGGTCACTAGGTCAAATACTTGAAAACACTTGTGTACACTCTAGAGGTCATATTTGTTATCCAATCTTGATGAAACTTTGTCAAATTGTTTATCTTAATTATATCTTGATCAAGTTCGGAAATGGGTCACATGAAGTTAAAAACTAGGTCACTAGGTCAAATACTTGAAAAAACTTGTGTACACTCTAGAGGCCATATTTTTGACCCGAGCTTGATGCAACTTTGTCAGAATGTTTGTCTTAATTATATCTTGGTCAAGTTTGAAAATGGGTCATATGGGGTTAAAAACTAGGTCACTAGGTCAAATACTTGAAAAACCTTGTGTACACTAGAAGCCGTATTTCTGACCCAATCTTGATGAAACTTTGTCAAAATGTTTGTCTTAATTATATCTTGGTCAAGTTCAAAAATGGGTCACATGGTGGTAAAAACTAGGTCACTAGGTCAAACTTTGGAAAAACCGTGTGTACACTCTAGAGGCCATGTTTTTGACCCGATCTTGATGCAATTTTGTCAGAATATTTGTCTCAATTATAGCTTGCTAAAGTTCGAAAATGGGTCACACAGGGTCAAAAACTAGGTCCTTGTGTACACTCTAGAGGCCAAATTTCTGACCCGATCTTGATGAAACTTTGTCGAAATGTTGTCTTAATTATATTTTGGTCAAGTTCGAAAATGGGCTCCATGGGGTCAAAAACTAGGTCACTAGGTCAAATACTTGAAAAACCTTGTGTACACTCTAGACGCCATATTTTTGACCAGATCTTGATGAAACTTTCTCAGATTGTTTATCTGAATTATATCTTGATCACGTTTCAAAATGGGTCACATGGGATCAAAAAACTATGTCACTAGGTCAATATTGGAATTTGCTTGTGGGCACTCCAGAGGCCACAATTTTGACCCCTATTCAGCTCACCAGAGCACGGTACCGGATGGAGTAAACTTGAACAATCTTTTCAAAAACTAAAATGCCTAGCCCTAGAGAATTTATTGCTTTGCAGCATGTGATGGACCTGTGACAATTCTGCCCTGTTCATCGGGAGCCTTACCCTGGGGGTCACATGTTAACATACAGTTATGTAAGCAATACTTCAAAAATCTATATGTCACAAACAAGGCCTATAGCTTTCATATTTGGTATGTAGTACCATCTAGTGGACCTGTAACAAGAATTAGTTCTAATTATGCCCCTGGTACCAGTAATTGCTTGGTAAGTGTCTTCAATAAACAAATTATCTAGCGAAGCCGATATATGCCCTCCATCCAACAATAAGGCCTAAGTTGAGTTCCTCTTGGATTACAATTCCTAGCTAGCCTTAGCACAATACCTGCACTGAACTCAGGTGAGCGATTCAGGGCCATTATGGCCCTCTTGTTGTTTTTTTGGATCGATTTGAACTTTTTTTTTTTTTTTCTTTTTTTTTCATTATCGTTTTAATTACTTGACAATTACTTTAAAATTTCTTGTCGGCGCTACTCATCCTAAATGCCTTGTTGAATTTCGACGAAACTTGGCAGGAAGCATCGGTAAGATGTCTAGTTGTGCATGTCACGCTTTTGTTCCAGTTTGCTGATTTTTGACGGAGTCATGGCCCTTTGACATTTTTATTTTAAAGTTCTTGTCGGCGCTACTCCTCTTAAACGGCTTGTTGGATTTCTACGAAATTTGGCAGGAAGCCTCAGTATGATGTCTAGTTGTGCAAAGCGCGGTATATCAATGAAATCTTGGACAATTTTGAAAACCAGCTAGATCTTGTTAATAATAACAGAGTTATGGCCCTTGATTGTTGAAAAATGCTATATTGTATTTTCCTTTGTTAAATCTATAGGAGACGAGAGCTATATCTAGCTATATCTATCTAAATCTATAAGAGCTGTTTTAGCCAGTAGAGCGTCCACAGGCCCTCTTGGGCCTCTTGTTTTTTTACATATTTCTGTGTGGTTTTAGTCAATTGTTACACAGCCTCTTACACATATATATTTATTGCCCCCTTCCCTCCCCACCCCCCCCACCCCCCCCACCTAGAAACTCATTTGTAGCTCTACTGATCAGAGATCAGCAGAGCTTATGCCGTGGTGCGGTGTCCGTCGTCCGTCCGTCTGTCCGTCCGTCCGTTAACTTTTTTTTGTAGCGACTACTCCTCTGAAACTACTGAATGGATTTTCATGAAACTTTACAGAAATGTTGCCCATGAAGTCTAGTTGATCCTAGCAAAAATTCATGTAGATGTGAAATCCAAGATGGCCGCCAAATCTAAAAATAGGGTTTTAAAAAAAAAGTTTGTAGCGACTACTTCTTGAAAACTCTAAGGGATATTGCTATGGGACTTTTTCTAAAATGATCAGCATGACATGATGTTGGTCCTTGTCGAAAATCGTTTTGATTCGACGTTAAACATGGCTGCCAGCGGCCATCTTTGTTTACATAGAGTTATATAATGAAAACTTGTAGCGATTACTCCTCTGAAACTACTTGACGGATTTTCATGAAACTTCACAGGAATGTTGCTCTTGATGTCTAATTGATCCTAGCAAAATTTCAGGTCGGCCGGAAATTCAAGATGGCCGCCATGGCTAAAAATAGATTTTTAAAAAATAAGTTTGTAGCGACTACTTCTTGAAAACTATAAGTGATATTGATATGGGACTTTTTCTAAAATGATCAGCATGACATGATGTTGGTCCTTGTTGAAAATCGTTTTGATTCGATGTTAAACATGGCTGCCAGCGGCCATCTTTGTTTACATAGAGTTATATAATGAAAACTTGTAGCGACTACTCCTCTGAAACTACTTGACGGATTTTCATGAAACTTCACAGGAATGTTGCTCTTGATGTCTAATTGATCCTAGCAAAATTTCAGGTCGGCCGGAAATTCAAGATGGCCGCCACGGCTAAAAATAGATTTTTAAAATATAAGTTTGTAGCGACTACTTCTTGAAAACTATAAGAGATATTGATATGGGACTTTTTCTAAATTTATCAGCATGACATGGTGGTTATCCGAGTCGAACATTATTTTTATTCGACGTTAAACATGGCTGCCAGTGGCCATCTTTGTTTACATAGAGTTATATAATGAAAACTTGTAGCGACTACTCCTCTGAAAATACTTGACGGATTTTCATGAAACTTCACACGAATGTTGCTCTTGATGTCTAATTGATCCTTGCAAAATGTCAGGTCGTCCAGAAATTCAAGATGGCCGCCACAGCTAAAAATAGATTTTCAAAAGACAAGTTTGTAGCGACTACTTCTTGAAAACTATAAGTGATATTGATATGGGACTTTTTCTAAAATGATCAGCATGACATGATGGTTATCCGAGTCGAACATTATTTTGATTCAATGTTAAACATGGCTGTCAGTGGCCATCTTTGTTTACATAGAGTTATATAATGAAAACTTGTAGCGAATACTCCTCTGAAACTACTTGACGGATTTTCATGACACTTCACAGGAATGTTGCTGTTGCTGTCTTATTGATCCTGGCAAAATTTCAGGTCGGCCGGAAATTCAAGATGGCCACCACAGCTAAAAATAGATTTTCAAAAAACCAGTTTGTAGCGACTACTTCCTGAAATCAAAATCGATCAGTAGAGCATCAAGGTCATTGACCTCTTGTTTAAAATATATTTCTGTGTTGCTTTTCTCAGTTCTTACACATATTGCCCTTCCCCACAGACACTCTGCCTCTCCCTCCCCCCCCCCCACTCCCGCCCCCCCCCCCCCTACCACCCCCCCCCCCCACTTGAAACTCGATATTTTTATTTTTTTTACATATTTCTGTGTTGTTTTAGTCAATTCTTACACATAGCTTCTTACACATATACATGTTGCCCCCTCCCCCCTCCCACCCCACCGCCTCTGAGTCTCCCTACCACCCCCACCCCGCCCACTCGAAACTTTTTTTTTTATACATATTTCTGTATTGCTTTTGTCTATTTATTACACATGTTGCCCTCTCTCCCTCCCCCCCCCCCCCTCCCCCTCACACACACACTGCCACCACCTCCCCGCCCCCGCCTTCCCTACCTCCCCCCACTCGAAACTGGAATATTTTTATTTTATTTTTATTTATTTTTTATATTTCTGTGTTGTTTTGGTCAGTTCTTACATAGCTTCTTACACATATTGTTGCCCCCTCCCCCCCCCCCCACACCCCTCGCCTCTCCCCTCCCCCCACACATTGTTTAGCCTTTTTTTTTCTGATGGTATATACTAGCTATATAATTTATTATTCTCTGAAAAATCGAATAGTCGAGCTGCGCTTTTCTCCGACAGCTCTTGTTATAACTTACAATTTCATTTGTTCCTTTTTTCATCAGTTTTTGCGAGCAATATGACCTATTTATGTGTCGACGTGCCGTAAAATACCATTCGTTCGTTCGTTCGTTTGTTGGACATGTTAACATGTAGTATTGTTGTTTGAATGTTGTAAACCACATGCTAAACAAAATGTATTAAAACAGTTGATAAAATATGGACCTTTTCATTCCAATGAGTTTATGAACAGAAGCAGACGAGAATGCAGACGGATTTTTATCATTCCTATTTTATTTGTAATTACATTCTATCTCAACGGCACACCAGCTGCACCACGTTACGTAAGAAAGTCTTATACAATCTGCCAGGGTTAAAGATAACCGACAGAAAAATAATGGAAAACGATACCGTGCCTATAATTGTAATAATAAGGGCATCTTTTAATAGTGTCTGTAAACTACATTATGAATTATACGGAATTGTGCGCATACAATTCCTACAGGGCCATCCCCAGCCATTTATGGCGTAGCGGCGCCGCGATCCTATAACTTTTGACTGCCAGCATTTTTTGGGTTTCTTTCTAGAAAAAGCTTAACTTTTAAAAATGTTAAACCTCATGATACAATTTTATATTAATCATACTATTGTGTTAACATCTGACGGGTCTAATATTTGACGGGTCTAATATTTGAATTCATCATAGATGTTTAATGAAATCGGACTATAATACTTAACGTAGCTGTCCCACTAACAACAGCCACATTTTACATCATCTGTATACCGGTTCTAAACCTACTGTTGACTATATATATAGCACATATTCAATTTGAGAATCCGCACAATACAAACGGTTTTAACAAGCTAGGCCAAACCCCGAAACTGGAGCGTCGAATTAAGAGTTACCAACTCATAATTCATTTTACGTTTTTTTAGAACCCGTTAACGTCTCACTAGTGAATTAATCACCTCTATATAATATATGTAGAAACGGTCACTTGTGGACCACTGCAAACATACTATAAAATGTCCATTGGTCTTTAAATCTCCCGTCAGTCTGCAAACCTTCCTCTGAAGCTCAGAATATCCACAAAATATCAAAAGTTGACCGGATTAAAAAAAAAAAATCCAGTCTTTTCAGCACCCCTCAAAACTAGCTCCATTTCACTGATAATTCAACTGTATTCCTACCCATTTTCAAATAATCATATATTCCTCGAAAATAACCCAGTGGCATCCAAACTTGGTAGAAGTCATGAACATGTTCCAATCTTGTCACCTGAAGGCAGAAATAAGAGAATGATTGCACATTTCCAAGTTCAGAGCAAACCGATTAACACAGCCCTAGTTTTTTACGGTGTAGGAATCTTCTACCGTCATGGCCAAGGGAGGCAATTCTGTAGTGAGACCTTAACAAACTTTTATTTTTAATCGTCACATATACATTATTATATGACCTGAAGACATTGGCAGAGTTTTGATACACGGTTTTGTAATTTTGGTGTTATTTGGCGGGTTAGTTTCTAACCCTATAGTGTACATGTAAGCTAGGACAGCACATTAATACCGTGCTAAATGAATTTCCTTGTAAATAGGGAGTAGGACGACTCGTGCATTTTGTTTTGGTTCTTTGAAATAGAAAATATCACTGTTTGTCAATGTTAGGTCGGACCCCCTAGACCCCAACACATAGCTTGATGTACCCACTTTAATAGTATATACTTGAACCACTGAGTCAGCCTGCATGTCAGGAGCTTCCCCACATCTAAAGATATAAAGCAGATTTTCAGGTGTAGGCTACTCGTACTTTCTTTGCATAATTACAACTGATTTGTCTGCATTTTCGTTATTTGTAAACTCTCGCTGCCTTATTTCTAAGAAATAGGAAAGATGTACTTCTAGATTATAATGGATGTTGAGACTAGTTGGTACAAATAGTACCTCCTCTTATACAGGGTCGATATACATTTATATATCGCCCCTGTCTTATACGAATCTCAGCATGCAGCCTTTCCAAGATGAAAGTGTTTGCTGATTTTGTAAATCAGCCAGGTTTTAGATACAACATTATGCAAACACGTTACGACTATACTACCACCACCACCACAGGTGTTGATTTATAATTTATTTACAGGGGTTTTCTTTCTCTAAAAAAGAGTTAACACACCTGAGATTACAGAATGAAAATACCAGATTTATACAAAATACCAGAAGGAACATCGTTTAAAGCGTCTTCGTGACCGGGATATGAAAGACTCTACGTCTAACAGTTTATTGATTACTCTAGTCCCTAGGAGGGAAATGTGAAATTCAGCAACAGTCCCGGAGTAATTCCCGGACATGATTCTTTGTTGGTTGTCTAAATCCCGGACATGCGTCTTCGATAGTGGGGTAGGTTTTTCCGAACATGAGTTCCTTAGAAATAAACTAGTTTTAGGCAGGAACGAGAGTTTACAAATAAATAACGAAAATGAAGACATACCAGTTATTTGTGAAAGAAAGTACGAGTTGACGTCTCCCAAAGATGCAGGTTCGAATCCCACTAAGAGCTCGACTTGTCTAGTGAGAAAGTGTGGATTCTTAAAGATGGCGGGATACAATACTGATTATACCCAGGAACAATGGGTGGCCTGCATCTACAACAAACCGACCGTCATATATGACCTAACATGTGCTAAAATGATGTAAAGCATCATTTAAACAAATTCATTGCCACGCAGATGGTTTGCTACACAAACAAGACACATGTCCGAATAACCTACCACACCAACCGTCTTGGCGTGTTCAAAAGTCGTATGTCGGAGAATTAGACAACCTAGTAGGCCTATAGACAACCAACCAAGACGCATGTGCGGAAGTTGCATGTCCTGGAAGTACACCGTGTTTATACAGGCAATTTTTCTCATATGATTTTCATATAATATAATCGTATGATTTTCATATCGTACTTATATAACAGGAGTCACACATGATTCTCATATAACACATATCATATGCTATTTATATAATAGGAGTTTCATATAATTATCTTGTTAACTGTTAATTACAATATTGTTGAGACGGGCCTTTATTAATGTTGGAAGAACATGTGGCCCAACCCTTTTGCTTGTATATAGAAGAAAAGCAATAAAATATGTTTAAAGTAAAGTAAGATTCTCATATAACACATATCATATGCTATTTATATAATAGGAGTTTCATATACTTTTCGTATGAGAATAGATTCATAAAAAAAACATTTTCATACGTTTCTCGTGAAACAAAATGTGTTCAACTTTTATATGATTCTCATATGGTATATATGGAAGGTTTTATATAAGAATCGTGTACTGCGCCTTTTATATAATTACCATATAATACTATCATATGAGAATCTTAAAAGAATCGTATGATTCTTATATGTGAATTTCACATCCCTCCATGGGACTTGTGCCCCGTGTAGTTCCGGGTGCCCCGTTTGGTCACGGGGCAAAGAATAGGGCCACTGCAGATCCCTTTGGAGGGGTAGGCAGAGGGGTAGAATCCCCCCCAAATTCATGTTCATTTTATCATTTTTTGTTCATGTTCATTAACGGTCTTCATCATGATCCCTGCATTGTTTCAGATGCCATCTCGCTCACAACAAAAGAGCAGTGGCAGAAAAACAATAAACGTGGCTCCAGCGTAAATGGAGTTTCTACGATAGAATTTGCAGCCACTCTGCAGTTTAGGGTGAGAAGGTTCTAGGCCCATTTTCCATATTTTATCTCGATGTACATGGAGGATGAGCCTGGCATGTTCATGCCTGTTAGGCGCCATATAACCTGTAATGTGTTGGTGCGCCTTAAAACCCCAATTCAATCAACCATGGGACTTGAATAAACAATAAACTATTTAAACTGAATTCATCTTTGAAGTGACGTAAAACACCATCCAACCTACCAATCAACATTTTAAAAAGATTTTCTAATATTTCAGTGACCGTCACAATCCGAGGAACGTCATACCAACTTGGGCTCTTCGATACCGCCGGACAGGTAACACAGACTATATTGATAATGAGAGGGTGGGGTAATTGTTTCCGTAGCCTTGGTTCAGTCGTGCTTCAAATTATATTTACCTATGCACTTAATTAGGCCACCGTTTACCACGCGTAATGAAAAAACTAGTTTTTGATGTATTCATTAATATTAATTCGTATGATGCTTGCTAAAAGGCTCATGCAAATTATTGTTTTGTGATCGAAGTACACTTTATTTAAATTTTGTGTATAACTGTTTGCAACATATCCCCCTTTTAAACATAAAAAAACAAGCTCAGTTGTTGAGAAATCCAGGCTTAATGCAATGCCTATAGACGTTGTATATGTCTGATATATATAACTGAAGCATATTATGAGGGTTTTCATTTGTACTTTGACACCAACCATTCTTCCAGATCGCCTTCAGTCTCTTAAAAACTATTTGTCAAACTATCGATTCATTATTAGCTCATTTTGCTTGAACAGTAATATTTGTTTTAATACCACCACCCTTAGCATTACAGTCAATTATAGCGAACTATTAGTAAACACTTCAATTTCTCTAGTCGGTAGCTCTTCTATTCATGGCATTATATATTAATAGGCTGTCAGCCTGATATCTTTTGTTTTAAATGCACGTGTATTTCAATGTCTATATAAGGTATTTTCTTTTTCGCATATGCATGTTGAAGTAACTGTGGTTATCTAAATGTTAATCCCTATTGTCCAACTGAGTTTTCCCACTAAAAAACTAGAGGTAGCGCCGTGGTGTTATGGTTAGCATCCAGGCTTAGTAACCCAAGGATCTTGCGTTCAATCCCAGCCAGGACCGTAGTTGGGTTATTATCGAAATTTTGAGACTTTAAACCGAGATCTGCTCGCTAAAATGCTAAGTGCAATACAGCGAGGATAAATAAACGCTTATACGCACAATAAAAACTACATTATTACGATTATTATATTGACTATAAAAGATCGTCGTCTTTGTTGATGGTTTCTTTAATTATTTCAGGAAGAATATGAAGGACTCCGATTGCTTTCATACCCAGGGACACACATCTTCTTACTTTCTTATTCCGTTGTGATGCCGGACACGATGAAAAATCTTGAACTAAAATGGCTACCGGAAGTGCGTACGAATTCACCTACTTCCGCCTTTTTAATTGTCGGTACGCAAATAGACCTTCGGGAGGACGAAAAAGTGCGCCAAAAATTGCAAAAACGAAAAATGAAACCAGTGACAACAGAGGAAGGTGTAAGATTTGCTAAAAGGGTAAATGCAGACTGTTACGTTGAATGTAGTGCTTTAACACAACAAGGACTAAAAGATGTGTTTGACGAAGCAATGCTGGCAGTATTAGAGCCTAAAATAAAACGTCGAGACCCACGACGAAGACCGACGTGGAGAGGAAGGAAATGTGTTATTTTGTGATGTATAATTACAAAAGTACAGACATTAACCAGAAGTTAGTGTTCCGATTACAAGTGTTCGCTTTTTTTAATGTTAACTGTGCTTTGAAATGGCCTAAACCAAATATACTACGAGGAGTAATAGTTACGATCAAGACATTCGTTCTTGTGCAATATGCATTGTGTTACGTGTTATCATATGCATTTATTACGTTGATGTGATTGATAGGATCTTAGAAAGTGCATGTATTTTCTATTGTTTCTTCAGATTAAAATTGTATCTTGTTATTAATTATATTGCTGTAAAATTTGAAGTACTATCACTATTACATTCATTAAACTGTCTGTTGCTTTTATTTTGTCTATCTTCAATTGAATTAGATACAATATGCAATTAGCAAATAACTCTTATTATGTATCAGCAATTGTAATAAACATTTCAGGTAATCCGTATAGAGATTTTGAATATATCGTCTGCTCGAATATGCAAATTCATAATTTACAACACGAGCGACAAAATATAAATGCATTTAGGTATGGTTTTAAGACACTGTTTCTGCGATTTCACGATTCTGTACCATTCACAACATCCCGTTCAAGTCAATGAAAGCATATCTTGTATGTTTCCAGAAGGAATCCACAATGGTTACGCCATACTATCATGACAGTAGATTCCCGCCATAGACTGTATATTTCCCGACATGTTCTTCAGGTTAGAAGGTTCTAGGCCCATTCTCCATATTTTATCTAAATGTAAATGGAAGATGAGCCTGGCATGTTCATCCCTGTTTGCGCCATATAACCTTTCTTGTGTTGGTGCGCCGTAAAAACTCATTTCAGTTCATTTCACCACGATGTGTGCCTTTAATCATGCTGGTATTGCAGTCGCGATCTGTGTTATGATTCACTGTTTCATCACGGTGTGTACCTTTAATCATGTTAGCATTGCTGTCGCGATCTGATCTGTGTTATGATTCACTGTTCATCACGGTGCAGTTGTTTGATATGTATTGTGGTTCCCGGGCAAGATTAGGGCTACTGCTTGCTTTCCCAGACAGAGGAGTTAGATCCCCTTCCCCACCGAATTCGTCTTAATTTTGTCATTTTTGCAATGTTCGTTAAGGACTATCGGTCAGCCATCTTTGATCCAAATAATCCAAAATGATGTGATAACATGGCTTATTTTATTCAGAAATGTCTCGTCTGCACTCGCTGGATAAATGAACTATTTTATGGACCAGTTTATTTCACATAAAAAAACAAAACAACTCTGAGTAAAACTGCACCAAACTTTTCGAATATAAAGCGCACAATTTCTGCCATATAAGTAATCTTTCTAATATTATGTTCACATCAAAAGAGTTGAATTACTGTCATGTATTATATGGTTGACATTGCTCGTGCCTAAAATGCGTACATCGTTGAAAAATGCACTTGACCATAACTTATCGATTTTGGATTTTTTGGATCAAAGATGGCTGACCGATAGTCCTTAAAGGTCTTCATCCTCACCACAGTATTATTTCAGGTTCTACTCGCAGCACGCTAATCGTTGCCGGAGTGTTTGCAACAGAATTTGCAGCAACTCCGCAGTAGATTCTAGGCTCATCTGCATAATTTTATCTCGATGTAAATGGAGGGTGGGCCTGGAATTCATGTTGGCGCCATATAACCTTTTTGTATTGGTGAGCCATAAAATACAATTCAACACGACAACGAATGTCTCTAGCAAAAGTAAACACCCGTATTATGATATCGGAAACTTTGTTTACGACAAGTTTATAATTCGGTCAAACTGAATAAGTGTACATGTATATGGGTATATGAAATAATGTGAAGTGTAAGTGTTAGTGTATCAAACTAGGAAAACAGAAAGGATCTTATTACAATCAGACAACTGAATATAATTAGACATAAACACTGTATACAATGATGTTTGACTGGCCTGTATATGGTTTATTGTGTGCGTAATATGTCATTGCAGACGACATATTTCCCTGCCCCAGGGTGACATACACATAGTGTACTTTGAATAATGAGGGTGTATATCGAGGGTATCATGTTTAGAAAGTACATATGGGCCACACATAATATGCAGCCGTGCCTGACCGCAGTCAACGTATACTGAACCAAACAGCTAACGCACCAGTAGTTTAATGTATGAACTTTTATATGCCGAATGGTACCGTTGGAGATAGGTGATTTGAATGATTTATTTTTAATTTACAGTCGTTATTGACAAGATATTTGTCTCGTTCAGAAACAAATTTGCTTTGATTTATTGATTGATTGTTATTATTGAGATATTAAAGGTACTGTCTGCTGGTGTGTTAGCTGTTTGGTTCAGTATATACATGAGTATCTAATACAAGGCTACATGTCCGGTCTGAGGGTTGGTCCATCATTGGGAGATGATACATGTGTCAGTTATATGTGTCATTATGGTTGTCTCATTGAGAGAGAGAGAGAGAGAGAGAGAGAGAGAGAGAGAGAGAGAGAGAGAGGTCCTGGCTGGGATATATCGAACGATCTTTAGATTACTAAGCCTGTGCATTACACTGAGGCGCCGTCTCAGAGAGGGTGGGTGGGTGAGAACGAGATTGATATTTATTATAATTAAATCCCCGAACTTACACGTACATCTTTCGCATGTTTATATATGTTTATTGAATAAAGCTATTCGAGTTGATCTGTGTTTTAATTTCATTTATGTACCATATTTAATATATTGTCGTACAACGCTACCAATACTCATGTTGTTGGTTGCTAGCAGCCCCGTGTGGTTACGGGGCAAAGAACAGGGCCTCGGCAAATCCCGTTGGAGGGGAAGGCAGAGGGGTAGAACAAACCCCCACCCCCACCCCACCACCAAATTCATGTTCATGTTATAATGTTTTGCTCATGCTCATTAAAGATATTCTTCATGACCCCTGCATTGTTTCAGTTGCCTTGTCGCTCATATCACTAGAGCATCAGCAGAAAAACTATTAACGTGGCTCCAGCGTAAATTGAGGGTCTACAATAGAATTTGCAGCAACCCTGCAGTTCAGGATGAGAAGGTCCTAGGTCCATTCTCCATATTTTATCTCGATGTACATGGAGGATGAGCCTGGCATGTTCATTCATGTTAAGCGCCATACAACCTTTCATGTGTTGGTGCGACTTAAAACCCCAATTCAGTTCAGTTGTTGCTAGCAAATATAAACACGTTTATTTGCGTCTCATTGTTACATACAGAATTGAATTGAATTGGGGTTTATATGGAGAATGGGCCTAGAACCTTCTCACCTGCAGAACTGCAGAGTTGCTGCAAATTCTATTGTAGACACTCAAATTATGCTGGAGCCACGTTTATTGTTTTTCTGCCATTGCTCTAGTGATTTGAGCGAGATGGCACCTGAAACAATGCAGGGGTCATGATGAAGACATTTAATGAGCATGAACAAAAAATCATAAAATGGACTATGAATTTGGGAGAGGGGGGATTACCTCTAACGGGATCTGCAGTGGCCCTATATACATAACAGCATTGATAAAATGCAGACATCATTCTTAGAATTATAAGAGACGATTTAAATAAATTCACAGATCATAATAATGTTAAATGGCATATAACGCTAAATACACTAGTTTAAATAGACATAAAAACGCGCATAGTAGTCCTCTGGAATATCGAAACTACCCGTATAAGTAGTATATGTAATATAATGCAATATATGAGTTTATATAGCAGAGTTCGGAATAAGTAACTCATTTTTTACACATTCTAACACTTACAAAACGTCAAACCCGTGTAATGCCCGTGATGGGAATGCAAACACAATTTATTAAAGGGGCACACGGCAATCTTGAAGTTTTTATCAAGCATTAAGCTTAGTGTCTCGATTTAGTAATTCACTATCATTTTGACTTTAAACTTGCTTGCATATAATTTAAATACATCTTTAAGTTTTTTTTCTGCTTCTTATTCTACCATAGGTTTAAATATGTTATTGGTGCAATATAATCAACAGTTAGTAATGTTCGTAATATGCATAAATAATTAGCTTTTTACTATTTTAATATTTATGATTACACCAATGTAAGTTTTGTAGAAAAGTTAATGGAACGCAGCGAGTTTTTAAAAATTAAGAGTGTCGTGTGTCCCTTTTAAAGTTGCAGAGTTTTCAAACAAAATACCAAAAAGGAGCATGCTATACATCTCTAAAGGGAGATAACTGATCTCTAAAGGGAGATAACTGACAATTTACCGAATCCAATGCGACAAATCGATTACAATCGGTTCGTTATGCTACAAGATCTTGTATACAAAGACTGTAATACTGAATATTTAATCAAAACAATTAAGACACCCATCAATTGAAATATGTGGCGCAGAAGAACAAAAGGTTTACTAAAGTATGTACTGACTAATCCAGTTTGGAGTCAATTTTGAAGTAAATAAAGAATCGGGACGTTTTGTGGAATAAAAATGGTAAGACAAATTGTATTAATTAATCGCTTATTTAGTATGTGTACATGTTTAAAAGTGACTCAAATAAAGCTTAAGCGTTATAATACAAGTTTGTCTTGCTTTATGTATATTCGTTAGATTTATATATACTCATCTTGATCAATGTAAATAAATCAATAATAATGATCTTGAATGGCGACCATTTTTAATTTGACCATTTGTTTTGCAGTACATAATTATACAAATAAGCGTGAACTAATTTTAATTTTACATTTTAAGTCGAATTAAATACATTTTCGAAAACAAGTTTTAATTGTCCGTTAATTAGAATTTCGGCTCAATTTAGATATGATTTACATGTGTCACGTGTCACTTTTGTAGGCTGATACGTTCACAGAAGAACAAATTGCCGGTGAGTCTTTTCTACATTGTTCATCAAATACAGTTTTGTGGTTAAGAATATAATTTCAGATTGCATCTCGGGAATCTCCGTTCGCTAGATCATAATGAATTTACTCCCATGCGATTTTAAAAACATGACTTGATATGTACATGTCTAGACAGAACATCGTCAGATCAATCATGGGACGGATATGAGAATCGCTGTCAACGGATGATAACTCCACCAAGTTAAGTTAAATGAAACTTTTTAAAAACCCGAGATGTATAATTTCCTTATATCGAGTAGAATAGAATAAATGTACTGATATATCCATAAGAATGTGAACATGACAATGACAAACAGGAAATCAAATAATATGATAATTATAACACACATATTACATATAAGTAAAACCGGCAGATTTTAATTAAGTACTATTCTATACTCGAGTATCGAGGGCCCGGCGCAAGACACGCCCATGTGTACTTAATTTCTGTATGGGTTAGACACGTAGTGCAACGATCTCTCCATACTCGATAGGACACATTATATACATACAATGCGCTATAATAGGCCGATAATAGGCTACATAAGAAGCGCACACTGTCTTAAAGGAGCTGTACGTCTCTGGTCTTCGGTTGCACAAAACAGGATTCTTATACAGTACAAGAACCCTGATCAAACGCACAATCTGTGGTTAAAGTAGCTGGTTCTCTCTTTACTTCGGTTGCTCAAAAATACTTTGGTTGCTCCAGAGCACAACGAGGTTAAATGAGGTGGTACTCGTCATACTTCGGTTGCTCCAGAGAACAACGTGGGTAAATGAGGTGGTACTCGGCATACTTTGGTTGCTCCAGAGCACAACGAGGTTAAATGAGGTGGTACTCGTCATACTTCGGTTGCTCCAGAGCACAACGTGGTTAAATGAGGTGGTACTCGGCATACTTCGGTTGCTCCAGAGAACAACGTGGTTAAATAAGGTGGTACTCGGCATACTTTGGTTGCTCCAGAGCACAACGGGGTTAAATGAGGTGGTACTCGGCATACTTCGGTTGCTCCAGAGAACAACGTGGTTAAATAAGGTGGTACTCGGCATACTTTGGTTGCTCCAGAGCACAACGGGGTTAAATGAGGTGGTACTCGGCATACTTCGGTTGCTCGAGAGCGCAACGTGGTTAAATGAGTTGGTACTCGGCATACTTCGGTTGCTCGAGAGCACAACGTGGTTAAATGAGGTGGTACTCGGCATACTTCAGTTGCTCCAGAGAACAACGTGGTTAAATAAGGTGGTACTCGGCATACTTTGGTTGCTCCAGAGCACAACGGGGTTAAATGAGGTGGTAATCGGCATACTTCGGTTGCTCGAGAGCACAACGTGGTTAAATGAGGTGGTACTCGGCATACTTCGGTTGCTCCAGAGAACAACGTGGTTAAATAAGGTGGTACTCGGCATACTTTGGTTGCTCCAGAGCACAACGGGGTTAAATGAGGTGGTACTCGGCATACTTCGGTTGCTCGAGAGCGCAACGTGGTTAAATGAGTTGGTACTCGGCATACTTCGGTTGCTCCAGAGCACAACGAGGTTAAATGAGGTGGTACTCGGCATACTTCGGTTGCTCCAGAGCACAACGAGGTTAAATAAGGTGGTAATCGGCATGCTTCGGTTGCTCCAGAGCACGGTACTCGGCATACTTTGGTTGCTCCAGAGCACACCGAGGTTAAATAAGGTGGTACTCGGCATACTTCGGTTGCTCGAGAGCACAACGAGGTTAAATAAGGTGGTACTCGGCATACTTCGGTTGCTCGAGAGCACAACGAGGTTAAATAAGGTGGTACTCGGCATACTTCGGTTGCTCCAGAGCACAACGTGGTTAAATGAGGTGGTACTCTGCATACTTTGTTTGCTCCAAAAAACAACTAGGTTAAATGAGGTGGTACTCGGCATACTTTGGTTCCCCCAGAGCACAACGCATGCATATATGTTAAGAACCATGCGGAACCAATAGTGGGCATTTTGGAGGTTATGTGGTTTGTGAATTTCTTGACTCGATCGTTCTGCTGACACGCAGAGATAATTGCATTTCAGAGTTCAAGGAGGCATTCAGCCTTTACGACAAGTCGAGTGAGGGGGCGATAGACTCCAAGGAGCTGGGTACAGTGATGAGGGCCCTAGGTCAAAACCCAAGTATGGCAGAGCTGGAGGAGATGAAAATGGAACTGGAAAGTGACAGTAAGACATGTTTTAATTAATTCATTAAACATGCAATACATCGCGAACACAGTTTTGCTGTATCCAATACGATAATGCGTGTTTTTTTTTTAAAAGTTGATAAGTGTGTGAGAATTTGTTAGGGAGGGGTGGGACGGAAATGGGATGACAACGAGTGTTAACCTTTTCAAGAGCCAAGCATTTTCTGTACTGTTCAGATGTCTTGCTTTAATAGTGCGCTGCTTTTGGAACTAAATCATATTGTCTAAACTTACAAGCACAATATATTGTTTTAAAAAAGTTTAGCAATAATTATTCAATGAGTTATATTTGTTCAAAATTCATGTTTAAAGAACTTACGGCAATTTGATCGATGAATTTTCTCGTATCGAAACTGGTCAGACATCGACAGTGTAACTCAGACATTTCGTGTGTTTCTTTTCTATTCTCTCTTTTTTTTTCTCGGTGTTTTTCGTAAAACTCGAGAAAACAGTACGAATAATTTAGTGTAGCTGGTCGTTGATGTTGATAACTCAACGAGTCCTGATTTGTTAAAACAGTTATTAGATATTACTTTATAGCCTAGTTCAATGAAGGTCTGTAATGCCTTTATGGTTGATATACGAGCATGATGGTTGATGCATGTCCACTTATTCCAGCGGTAGACTTTCCACACTTCCTGGATCTGATGGCGAACAAGATGAAGGAAGCTGAGACGGAAGAAGACCTTAGTGAGGCGTTCAGGGTGTTCGATAAGGACGGACAAGGTAAGGACAGAAAACTGTTTCTCAATACTATAAACAGAAATAAAAAAAATGTTTTTAAAAACATGAACAAGTATAATAGATCTCTAGTATCCTATTTAATAAATGGTAACTACTGAACCTAGGCTAGCTGAAACCTAATGATTTCATATATTTTTCTAACAGATCCCGACACACTGAGGATTTTCTGTAAAGACGCATTGGACTAGGGAGCTAATACAAACAGACCCTATAAAGACTAGTCTACATGCGTGCTCTCGACTTTTATTAAAAAAATATTATTTTTTAAAGAAGAAACTAATTAAGGTGCAGTGTAGTTAAACGTTCGTGTAATATGTGCTATGTCGAACGGATTTGCGATTGAATGACGAACTATTTCCTGATATTGAATGTCGGACTCGCTGCTGACGAATCGGTGCTGGGTTTAAATGTCGAACTACATGCTGAGATAGAATTCCTAGCTTGGTTTTTGGGATAAACTGTTGAACTCGGTGCTGAGTTCGAACGCCAATCGAGGGCTGGCGTGGCGCAGTCGGTAGCGCGGCGGATTTGTAACCGGAGGCCCGAGTCCAATCCTCCGTGGTGCCACTAAGTTCCGTCGGTGTGTTCTTGGGCAAGACACTTTCCCTTAGCCTCGTCCGTCGGATGGGGACGTAAACCGGTCTATCCTCCGAGCACGTTAAAGAACCATAGGAATCTATTCGATAATATGAGAAGGGCAGGTTCCCGGATTCCTATGTATCCTTCAGCTCTCTCTGGGGCGGCTCTAAATCACCAATACTGTGTTGATGAGCCGTTAAACAACATTCAATTCGCCAAAATACGCCCATTCGCAATGTCTCAAAATACGCCCATGCACATCGTCGAACCATGATCCCGAAGAATGACGGGGTTGGCCGAATTTGCACGATTGAAATCTAGACCGATAACTGCGATTTACTGTCTGTTTTTAGGTATGATAAGTTCTGCAGAGTTACGGCACGTTATGACAAACATGGGTGAAAAACTAACAGACGAAGAAGTGGACGAAATGATCAAGGAAGCCGACAGCGACGGGAGCGGCATGGTCAACTATACTGGTATGTAATAAAAATATTATCAATTCTCGGATTACATACCATTTTAAAATAAGATGATGATACAATAATGATTCAATAAGACCATACTCTACATATGGAAACTTAAGGTTAATGTTAACAAAACAAAAATAATTATATTTAGAAAAGCTGGACTTTTACCCAGAAATCTTGTTTTCATGTTCAATAACTCTCCAGTTGAAATCGTTAAATCTTTGACCTATCTTGGCATTGTCTTTAGTCAAGGTGGCTCCTTTAATGAAACACAATTAAGTTTAGCTGGTAAAGCACAGAAAGCAATATTTAAGTTAAACAAATGTTTAATGAAATTTACAGATATTTCTGTGTCACACAGATTAGATTTGTTTGATAAACTTGTGTTACCCATTTTATGTTATGGCTCCGAAATTTGGGGATTTCAAAGTTCAGATAATATTGAGAGAATACACACTATTTATTGTAAAAATGTTTTACGTGTTAAACGTTCTACTCAAAATGACTTTGTATATGGTATTCTTGGCAGATTTAGCATTAAGGATATTAGATATATTAGATTAATTAAATTTTGGTTGAAAATTGTTAACACTAATGACCAAAAGTATTGTAAACTTATATATAATATGCTTAAAATAGATGCTGATTTATACCCAAATAAAGTATCTTGGGTTACACGTGTACAAGATTTATTATCAAGGTTAGGGTTTCATGATGTTTGGCTCCAACAAAATGTTGGCAATAAACATGTTTTCTTAAGTATATTTAAACAACGTTTATATGATAATAGCTTACAAACGTGGCAAACTCGTATAGATAATTCAACCAGAGCTGTATTTTTTAGAGAAGTTGTTACATTTGGTACTCAACATTTTCTTAGTACTCTTAATATACCTAAATTTAGAATCGCTATGGCGAGACTTATTGTTTCTTCTCATAATTTGTGTATAGAATCTGTCAGATGGCAAAGACCGAGAAAGCAGGTCGAAAACAGATTATGTACTGTTTGTCAAAAAATAGAGGACGAATATCATTTTTTATTAGAATGCTTACTGTATAATGATTTGCGTAAAACGTATATAAACCGCTTCTACTGGGCTAGACCAAGCATGTATAAATTAAAATTACTGTTTGAAACTCAAAATCAAAATGTAAAAAAGAAATTAAGTGTTTACATCTTCAAAGCATTTGAACTCAGAAAAATACAACATTCATAGTATCATTTGTAGAATAATCTCAGATTGTTACATGTCTTTATACACATTTAAAACGTTTTACCTTTTACTTTTGTACACTGATTATTTTGCTGTTTTTTGTGTGTTTTTGTAGAACTTTGGAAATCAAAAAAATAGTAGAGAGCATTGTGGTATTTACAAATAAAAACGGCTATCACTTATCGTTGATTATACTGTAATATAAACTATATATGATAGTATAGATAGTAGAATATCAATACAGATTATTTTCATAGTGGCAATATAATTTGAAAGGCTGTTTCTCACCTTCTCCGTTTATTTCTTCTCCGCTTATTTTCTGTCATAAATTGTGTATATAGCATATATTCATATTACTAAAAATGCTATTTGTTATCTTGCTATGTACATTGCTTGTATGAATGTAAACTATGTCTCACGGGCCTCTGGCCTACTGATTGATGAATAAAGTCTTCTTCTGTAAGAACTCTGCTCTGCTGTGCATATTTGACTTAAAGGGCCTCATTGCAATCTTGAAGTGTTTATCAGGTATTGATATAAGCTTCTCGATTATTTATGTAGTATCATTTTGACTTTATACTTGCTTGCATATAACTTAATACACTTTTGAGTTTCTTTCTTTTTTCATCTTATTTCACTATAGGTTTAAAGATAGTATTGGTGCCATATAATCAACATATCCCAAACAATTATTTACACTTTCTTTTAATTAATGAATATATATGACCAAACGGAAGCTATGGAAAAAAACTAACGGGACGCCGTTTTTATATATATATATATATTTTAAATTAAGATTACCGTTTGTCCCTTTAATCTGAACCTCGTCCTTGACACCACCGCAATTATTATAATGTGTATATCAAAAGAACATCTTTGGAAGTTGATTAAACATACTCACCATATACGGTGTGTTAATATTTGTAATTAACGCAATCTTATCTTTTGCAGACTTTATAAAAACGATGTTTTGTAAATGAGACCAGTTCACGAAATCAGCCATTCTACGAGTTAAAAAGTATGTATCATCAATTACTGTGCGATATATGTGTAAGATATCCAGACTATACAGAAGCAAATAAGTGATGGTTCGAAATATGTGTGCATTAAAGTGATTCTTCATCTATTTATCAAGTATTAAAATAAGCATTTCGAATTCATTAAAAGTTTAAATATGGTTTATTCAATTTGTCTTCGTTATTTTACCATAGTTTTAAAATATATTATTGGTGCAATATAATCGACACATTTGCCCCCAAAAAAAGTTCAAACAAAACCCCTGGAGATCATAGCATGTCATACCGATTCAAACCCTGCCCGGTTGCATTTCCGCGGCTCGCGTAGCACTCCACACGGTCGCATATAGCCGTTCGCTTCATTCTCTAGAGGCGGTAGCCTGCCCTACTTAAACTTACCCTACCCGGATACTACCTGAATATCGCCTGTCCGAGACGTTCGTATTTCCTTCTCCGGGAGTGTACAGCTGGCGGTCGAGTCGTTTCCTATCTTGGTCCGTGCGTAGCCTAGCCTAGCATACCCATGACAACCCTACGCGGATAGTAGTCTGCGCGTCTGAAGTACCCCTGTCCAATGATCTCATTCGGTAACGGGACGATTGGTTGGTAGCCCGCAGACAGTAACCCCAATTTCAAAGGCTCGGAAGATTGTACTCAACCAATGCTCGCAGGGTTTAGCTCCATCCATCTGCGCACGGGAATAAGGGTTAGACCTTTAGGGTTAGGATCTGGCATCGTAATAAACGAGATATTGTTGGTTTAGTGTCACGTCGAAATGGCACAAAAGGACTACCGTAACCAACACGCTATATGTTTATGAGTATACAAACTATATGTTTATATATATATATACACCTATATATTGCAGGTTTCGACCGATGTGCCATGCATGATCCACACTACATTCCGGCATCGTTGACGAATATCCCGACTACATGCATTTACTTATTATATCATTTTGTTTATTAAATAAAATATGTGTACAACAATGAATAACGTTGCTTTTCGTATACGAGTATATAAGTATATTATCGCACATGTTTAAACACGTTTTTGTATTCAAACTATGTTCACAGATGTCAATAAACAAAGTATATAGAAGTGTTAAAAAAAAGTATATAAAAGTGTTAAAACAAAAGCATTCTTTAAAAAAATCAATGGGGGTTCATCTCTAAACAATTCACCAAATACTGTTTGTTTTAAGTTCGTTCTATGTTGATGTTAAGTAGCGTTCCATGTCACTGTGTAATTTGGTCAAGAAGCCCAAAGGTCATGCGTCGGTTTAGACAAACAAATGCATGCTTATAAATATATTATAAAGATAAGTTTTAAGTCTACGCACCTAGATAGAAATATATTAATATAGCATAAATCGCCCTTTGAATATTTGACAATAGCTTTTTTTTAAAGCTTTTGTTATATTAAGTATAGATCGATATAATTGTTTATTCAGATCGAAGTGTGACTATATTTTTAAAAATAGAAAAGAAGTGACGTACAAGTGTTTTTTTAAACGGTCCAAAATATTTAAAGCTGTTAGTTCCCCATATAAAACACCCTCACATTATTAGTGAGCAACCAATGTCACAGGTCAGTACCAGTTCCTAACGCATTTTTAAAATAATCCAACAAATGTGTATTTTTACCACCGTAAGACCATTCCACCATTTTTATCACCACGTAACATTTTCAAACCAGTCACGTGGCAGTTGAGGTATATATAGAGTATCTTACATGAGTACTCATTCATTATTGAATTTATTAAACGAGTTGGCAAAATGATATAATGCGAGGCTCTTGCCGAGCATTATATCTTTTTTTGCTAACGAGTATGTTGGCGGAGGGACTATAAACATCACACACACACACACACACACACACACACACACACACTGTTCATATTATTTGATGATTGTAAACGAAATCAAGAAAACTCGACGACTCGGCTAGTTTTTGTTGTGTAAGTCATTAACATTGATTCATATGATTCGTCAAGGCTATAATCAATTCTTGGAGTTGTGATCGAAGTACGATGTCGTTTAATTATACCCGTATTAGTTATTATTTCTGATTTTACAGTTTTAACTGAAGACCAAGCATTTTCATCAGCAATAAATAAACCAATGGTAACGTGCATAATGCGTGTATTTATATAAAAATGACGCACGTGATTGTTTTCAGTTGTATTTGTATTCACACTTGCTCTCCTGTGTGTGTGTGTGTAATTCTAAGGTTTATAGTCCGTCCGCCAACGAACACGTCAAGGTATACCTGACGCGATGGGCACAATAGAGTCTGGACTTTACTTGCTCTCCTGTAGTTGCTTTATATAACTCCCAAGTCAATCAGATGCATGTATAGTAAGTGCAAAAATATTTCAAGATAATCTTTTTTTTAATCGATATGTACACGTTATTGGACGTATTTTCAGTATTCATTTCATACGCTTTTGTTAGCTTTAACAAATCTGAGAGAGAAATTGACCCACATTCTATACGTTGTTCTTTACGCATCACTTCATATCACTGGGGTTGAAAGCAAATATAGTGTTTCGTTATATTTTTATGATTTTTAAATATATTTTCTTTGATGACGTGTTTGGTGCATATGTTCGTGCCGATGTTCTTTAATTAAAAATTGATACATTCAAGTTTACGAAAAATAAATTCGATCAGGATATGTTTTAAATAGGAACCATAACAATATCACAAACAGATCAAAACACAGTGTTCTAAAAATGGGTTCTATGACATGTGTTAAGTGTCTTGGATATTTGTGTATAACGCTGAAATTGCTGTCCCTAATCGCGAATTTGGTGGGGTTGGGGATTCCGTATTGGTACAAAGGCTCCACGACTGTAACTAGTGACGTGACAGCAGGGACCACGGTGAAGACGACTGTGAGGGAGGGGCTGTGGAAGAAATGCACGGATCTCGAGTCCAGCACGAGTTCGTCCACGTTCTGCGTTGATAATGAAGGTAAGTGACAATTTACTGATTCTTTCAAGAAATAGAAAAGGGAACAAGGAAACGGAAATTTCGAATCCGTATATGCGGCAAATGTGGATTTCTAATGCTTGTTTAATAGGTTGATCGTTTGACCATGGCTTACGTAACAAAAAATCGGCTTTAACATAATCCTCGTGTATTTGTGAATATTTTCCCCACCTGTAAGACATACTTGAGAGAATTAAAGAAGTGTTGATCACTACTACTATCGCTACTTCTCTTGCTGATGATAATGCCACTACCACTACGATAAAGCATTAATGAATAAAGAATGAATTAAGAAAGAAAGAAAGAAAGAAAGAAAGAAAGAAATAAAAGAAAGAAAGAAAGAAAGAAAGAAAGAAAGAGAAAGAAAAAAAGAAATAGCGAAACAATCGCTGATCACAGGCGATAGTTTACATATGATTAATATGTATCAGAACAGTGTGCAAATCGTCAAACTGTTGCATGTACAACTTATATTTCAGAAATCTCTGATCTATGGATACAATTTCTATCTAAACAGTTCTATAGCTATAACTGTAAAGCTTGTATTACAAGTATATTATTGGAAATGGAAATCATAGTCCCGACTATTGACACAAGATGACATGTATATATTCAAATTGTAAACCATTTCATTGTGTGTTTCGGCACGATTTAACCTTTTGAAAATCCCGATTTATTAAATGTTTGTCCTTGGTGATATATAATCAAAATATAATATAGGCAAAATATAGTCCTAAACAAACTGACTTTAAACACTGCCAAAAAACACCTTTCTAAAAGTACAACTTCGTGCAGTTTTGTAAAACAAGAGGGCCAAGATGACCCTGAATCGATCACCTGAGGATCTTTGCAATGATGAAACAAGTGTCCTCTCGCAAATGCTGATTGAAAATGTTTTTAAGTCTTTCCTTATGTAAGTTTATGTAAAAACTTGCAACGTGTCTACATACAAACTTTGGACCTAGGGGTTGCTGTCATCTTTGACCCCACGGACTTAAAATGAGCAAACTTGATAGACCAGGGGTTAGCGATCATTAATACTAATAAAGAACAAGAGAACACGAGGGCCTGTAGTTCTCTACAAGCTAAAATGGCTCTTATTTCAAGGGGTTTCGTCATTAAATGCCTTTCAATACCTTTTTACAAGGGCAAAACACAACACCCTCATCCGAAATTTAAACCAACAACTCCATGATAACAATTTAAAAGAAGATTTCTTAAGTTTTCCCTATATAAGTCTATGTAAAACATGCAAATCTTTATATACAAACTTTAGAAAAAATAACAAAAACAAAAAACGAATCCAAACAGAAAACAATAATAAAAATGAAGAATTAAAAAAAAAAGTTTACCACTAATGGGATTTGAACTCCCGGCCCTAGCTTCCCAGTGTACAAGAAGTAATTCAAAGATTTTTCTAATGTGGCCATCTTGGATGTCACGTTTAACTTATTTTAACCAATTTGAAAAACATTCATCTTAGGATCATCCATGTGAAGTTTGGTCAAAACCCAGGATCACCATTTGAACAAGCTTGATAGGGGACCATAAGCTTTTACTAAATGCAAAATATTAAACCTCTGGCTCTTGAAATTTCAAAAGAATATTTTTTAAGTATTTCCCTATACAAATCTATGTAAAACATGTGATCCCTGTGGCGGGGCTTAATGTGACAAAGGGCCACGATTTAAACAAACTTGGTAGAGGACCATAAGCCTATAGCAAATGCAGAACATTAAGTTTTAAGTTTTCCCTATATAAGTCTATGTAAAACATGCAAAATATTTATTAAACAAAAGAAAAAACGCATCCAAACAGGAAACGATAATAAAAATGAAGAATAAAAAAATACCTCCAGTGGGATTTGAACCCACGGCCTTAGCTTCCCAGGGTACAAGAAGTAATTTAACAGATTTTTCTATGGCGCCCATCTTTGATTTCATGTTTATCTAATTTTAACAGATTTGACTAAGGGTCATCCATGTGAAGTTTGGTCAAAACTGACCAAGCTGTTTCTGGAAAGATTTTCTTTTTAAAAATGTTCCCTGTGTAAGTCTTTGTAAAACATGTGACCTCTGGGGCCGGGGCCAAATGTGACCCCAGGATCACCATTTTAACAGGCTTGATAGAGGACCGTAAGCTTATAGAAAATGCAAAATATTAAACCTCTGGCTGTTGTAGTTTCAGAGAAGAAGATTTTCCCCCCTATATGTCTAAGTAAAACTGTGACCCCCGGGGCGGTGCCAAATTTGACCCCAGGGTCACCATTTGAACAAACCTAGTAGAGGACCATAAGCTGATGTTACGTGTAATACATGAGAGCTATGTGCCTTGTGATTTTTTTAAAGTGTTTTTCTTATATAAGACTATGAAAAACATGCAAAATCTCAATATTCAAACTTCGGACCCCCGGGGCACGGCCATTTTTTACCCCGAGGACTTCATTTGAACAAACTTGATAGTCTAGGCGTTGGCAATCATATTAAAAGAAAAACTGTCGAAATCTGTCCAGCGGTCCTTGAGAAGATTATTTGAGGTTTCGACCATATATGGTAATGGTGGCCATCTTGGATGTCGCGCTGACCTAATTTTAACAAATCTAAAAAGCATTCATCTAAGGATCATCCATGTGAAGTTTGGTTAAAATTGGCCAAGTGGTTTTTGAGGAGAAGTCGTTTGAAGCAAACGTTAACGCCGGACGACGGACGAAGAGTGATCCCCTTCGACTCAGGTGATCTAAAAAGAAAGAATATATATAATATATATATAAATGAGAAAATACATACATCTATAAAATACCTTTCAAAAAGCAACAGTGCTATAGTTTGTAAAAACCCAAGCGCTTTCGGCTTACGCCTTCATCAGGGGTACAGACACGAAAAGAACAAATACGAAACAAATAAACACTAAAATACAAGACTGTTTAAAAAAAACGTATGGTTTGGCAGTGATGCAGGAACTGACCACTTTGAATAGACACTCAAGAGCCAAATTAGATACTAATAATAGAACATTTCTAGTTGGTTGAAGGTAAATGTGTTCGTGAAGTTTCATGGGGGCATAATCCTGCTGAAATGAAAGTAAAGAGTTACAGGTTATGCTTGCGAGTAAGATGAAGATCTGTGTGAAGTTCAGATCAGACTACACCAATTACCAACCAATCAGCGGGTAGGGAAAAAGTTTCAGGGTAAATTCTGAGCTATTACACAGAATCTCTTAATTTTGATTGGTTGTCAAGGTAAACAAACCAAAAAATCTTGCTAAAAAATTAAAATTCAACTTTTGAAGAGTACTTATAAAGGTTAAATCATACATTTGTGCAATGTATTCATAATGTGTTGCATAATCAAAGAAAGAAGTATATTTTACATTTTCCTCATGTTTCTACAAGTAGGTGGGTCAGCACCATCCGACCCAAACAGCTTTTTCAAAACATACTCAATGTATGGCTTCTGTATGTTTTTTTGATAAAACTAAGACAGGTCTTTCAAAACAAGTAATAAAAAATATAGCTTCCTATATTAGGAACTCAGTACAGAGCTTAGAGCTATAAGGTAGGCCTATGGAAAATGAATTGGTGTAGTATGACCTTCAAGTTATGGCCAATGTTTGGTTGCGTGTTAAAAAGTAACGGACGGACGGAAGGAAGACGAGCGACGGACGAATGATCCTTTAGAAGTGTCTGCCATGCTATGCAGGCGACACACACACAAAATGATAATACATGTAATAAAAAATAGAATAAAAAATATTGTCTCCAGTGGGATTTGAACCCACGACCCCACGTTTCCGGTGTACAAAAATCACCAATTTAAGGCCATTATCGAACTTGTCCAAGAAATTATTATAAAACACATTCTGTAAATGTTGTATAAGATTGGATGTAAAATGGAAGTGCTATAGCGATAACAAGGACAAACTATGTCATTTTATTCCCAGTTCAATGGCAATCCCTTCATTACCATCATATATCCATGATTAAAGCATTTGTCGAAGATATTATTATAAGCACATTGTTAATATTGGATTTAAGGTTGAGTCAATTGAAATACGGCGTATATTTATGTAGGTATTTCGTGATGTCTTCAGAACAGTGGAGGAAAGTACGGATTATTATTTAAACAATAAATAAGAATCCTATACATAAAAATAGGATAAAACGGAAAGGCTACATAAGTAACAAAGCCAAGTTATACCAAGTTTGCTAACTCAAGGCAGATAACTGACTAATACCATCTGATATGCATGACTGAAGAACATGTCCAAGATTTGATTATTCAATACACATTCTGTCTGGGTTCGATTAGATGAAAAGTACTATCATAGTAATAATGTCAACGTATGTAAAAAAAATAATTGTATTTTTCTTTTTCGTATTCATGGGCATATAACTCACTTTGATACCATCGGATATATGTTGTTAAAATACTTGTACAAAATCTAATTATTATACACATTCTGTGAAAGTTTTGTCAAAATTTGATAGAAAATTGGTGTTTTATAGTAACAATGGCAAATTATGATTTTTTCGATAATTCAAGGGCCATAGCTCAGCTATTGGCGATTGAATCTGGCTGGTTCAGAGCCACCACCGAGACCTTATGGATATAGAACTACTGTGTAATTTTGGGTAAGATCGAATAAAAGATATAGTGGCTAGAGTGCCCACAAGGCACAATTATGCATTTTCCCAATGCAATGGCAGATAACACAGCTATTATATAACGATCGAATATGACTGGTTCAAGAACTCGTCCGAGATTTATATATAACTACTGTTTAAGTTTGGTTAAGACCGAATGAAACATGTAGGGCCAGAGCGCCCACAAAAAAAAACGTTGACGGACGGACGACGGTCAACACGTCCTAACATAAGGTCGCCTGGCCTTTGGCCAGTAGAGCTAAAACCAAATAAAAAACAAGAGGTTCATGACCTTGAAACGCTGACGGACGGACGACGGTCAACACGTCCTAACATAAGGTCGCCTGGCCTTTGGCCAGTAGAGCTAAAACCAAATAAAAAACAAGAGGTTCATGACCTTGAAACGCTCTCCTGAAGATCTGAACAGCTAGATCTTGGTAACGGTATCTAACTTTTGCATGTTTGTCATTATTTGAAGAGGTAGTGTTTGTTAATCATTAAACAAAACACGTTTTTTGTGGCCATGTTTGGAGGAGGCATGTTTGAAGTCCAAGCAGCCCTTACAGTTGTCAGAGTAAATACATTTTATTTTCAATATTTTTCAAATGAAAATCATTTTTGTAACGAGTGATTTTCCTGTTAAATTTTATGAAAATCCTTGAAGTAGTTTCAGAGGAGTAGTTGCTACACGTTTGTCATATATAACTCTATGTAAACAAAGATGTCAGCTGGCGGTCATGTTTGAAATTGAATTAAAATGAACTTTGCTCCGGACGAACTTCATGTCATGCTTATCAGTTTGGTAAAGATTGATGCCACTTTCATACTAGATGGTTCAAAGACAACATTTGAATCTTTAATTAGACTAATAGATAAATTCAGTGTTACATCAGGACTCAAGTTTAACATAAACTAATCGGTAATATTGCGTGTTGGCTCACTCAAAAATAGTGCAAATATGGTCAAACAGAACAACAACACTTTGAATTGTTTCTACAAATGCCACCCGGAAGACCTTATACCAAAGATATATGAATTGTGTAATTGTTTAGAACGTTGGAAACAACATAGTTTATCAATAATTGATAATAACCGTTATTAAAACATGTGCACTACCCAAACTCATATATCCTCTAACAGTTTTAGAGAGTCTAAATGAAGTTTGTATTAACCGAATAAAAAACAAAATGTTTGAATTTTTATACGAAGGTTAACCCGATAAAATAAACAAAAACACAATAATTCAGGATCATGAAAATGGGGGGTTATAAACATGATTGATATAAACCTATTTATAAATTCAATAAAAGCAGGCTGGATTAAATGATTCTGGATCCTAACAATCACGGTGATTAGAAGGCAATATACATAAAGAATTAATAAATATGGAGGAAAAACATTGTTTGAAAGCAATTTTAATACAATTGATGCAAAAACAATAACTCTTAAATTACCGTTTTTATCGCAAATAGTTTAATCATGGTCAAAAATAATGTTTAGGGAAAACATTGATCAATATTCTGGAAAAATACTTATATTAAACACAGAGCGAAAATGCTTTATAAAAAAAACATGCGACATTACAGGTATACAATACATCGAACAGTTATATAATACTAGGGTTAAAACATTCTACACATTCGATCTTAAATATTAAATATCATTCGATCTTAAATATTATACAATCATACAAAGCATTCCAAAGATGTGGAAGAAAGCAATTTAAACAGAAACTAGAAACAATATTGATATTGACCAAACACTGTTAAAATAAATAGAGAAAACAATGAATGCAAATAAAGTAAGATATACTCAGTTGCAAAAGAAACTGGACACTTTGAAAATGTTACTATACACCCTATCCTCTTTATCAAGAGACAGTCCCTTAATGATTCGACCTATTGAAAAACAAATGACAACTTGATATTGGCAATGGAATGATAAAAACTTTGATACCAAACATGTCATATTCATTTTGGAATTTGTAAATTTAATTCTAAAAAAACAACGTTATACAATTAAATTTAAACAAAACTCAGTGTCCACTTTCTTTTGCAACTGAGTATATAATAAGAAATTAAACATGCATTTAGAAAATGTACTGCTCTTTGTAAATGTGTGTTATTGTATATTTGTTCAAATTGAAAAAAAAAAATATTTTCATTAAAAAAGCAGCACCCAAATCAATGCCCTTTATGATTTTAAGCAGTAGTCGCCACAAAATTGTATTTTTAAATCCTATTTTTAACTCTGGTGACCATCTTGAAATTTCGATCAACTTGATTTGTATTTAGGACCAACTAGACATCAAGAGAAAAATTCCTACAAAGTTTCATGAAAATACATCCAGTAATTTTAGCGGAGTAGTTGCCACAAGTTGTTCCTAAATAACTCTATGTAAACAAAAGAAGTCCGCTGGCTGCCATATTTGCCATCGAATCAAAATGTATTTTGTTTAGAAGCAACTACATGTCATGCCAATCAATTTGGTAAAAGTTCCAAATCACTAACACTTACTGTTTTGAGAAGTAGTCGCCACAAAATCGTATTTTTATAATCTATTTTAAAATCTATTTTTAGTATGGCGGCCATCTTGAATTTCTGGCCGACCCGATTTTCACTTAGAACCAACTAGACAACAGAAGCAACATTCCTGAAAATCCAAAGACGGACGGACGGACGGACCGACCGACGGACAGACGAAGCACCATGATATAAGCTCTGCTGATCTGGATCGGTCGAGCTAAACACCTCTCTTTTATTGTACATCTGCAATGCTGGTTCTTTTCTTGTATCCCACAGCGACGACAGAAATTACCGCAGTTCGATGGCTGATCTTTGTAGGGTCTGGGTTCCTCGGCATTGCCGTGCTTGCCGCCGGCGCCGGTCATATGGAAAAGAACACTACAGCGTTCATCGTGGCTGCCGTGTTCGGGTTTTTAGCTGGTAAGGAAAACTCGTAGGCGTTTAATTCATTGTATGTATAATAAACTATTGTACTGACGTATGCATGTACGAGTTCTACGTATACATGTACGAGTTCTACGTATACATGTACGAGTTCTTTAAACATTCATGAATACAAGATATTTGTGTTTAACGCTACGCCATTCATGACGATCATCCAAGGTCGGCGACATATAAAGGACAAGGCAATATTTATCAGTGTGTTTTTCAAGCAGTTTTGAAAAAATAACACATTCTTAGTGTCGTAATAAAAACAATATGAAGACATCGTTTTGCTTCGTTGATTGGCCGAGTATGACACATTAAACCTGGACAGCAGGTGGCCTCCATGCAGTCTTTTAATATTTTCAGTTGTGTTGTCATGGTCTTTGTGAGCTAGGAGTTCTAACTATATCAATATGTCGATTTGGACTTCTTGATATCAATATGTCGATTTGGACTAAACACTGTCACTACAGGGAGTCAATACCTTAACAATATATGTCGATTTATTTTGTCGATTTGGACTTCTAGCAATATTAATATGTCGATTTGGACTTAACAATATCACTACAGGGAGTTAATACCTTAACAATAGGAGTATGTCCGATTATTTTAACTCACAGACTGGAACTCGAGTTTAAAGGGACACACGGCAATCTTCATTTTTTAAAAACTCATGACGTCGCGTTAGTGTTTCTACATAACTTGGTTTGTTCAATCACTGAAGGTGATGAATACCCCCGCTTTTTTGCTCTAGCCGATGCTGGGCAAAATCAAGAATAATAACTGTCTAAAAATATCTGTTAATTTCTTAATGAAAGAAATTCGAATTAAAACAAAGGTCAGTAATTCTTTAAAAAAAAAATTTTTTTTAATGCAGTCACATCATATCATCACGTGTGAACTGTATGTTAGGTGTAATATCAAGTAAAGTGTTAAAATGAAAGCTACATGAAGTTCATTTTGGAGTTAAAAACTCTGTCAAATAAAGGGCCGTGATTCTGTAATAAATTAGGCATCAACAATGTTATGTAGAAGGACATAAGGTAATCAGTTGTTACATGTACATGTGATACATGTGATAGAAGACGAACTCCATTTCTTACTCGACATAAGAACAGATATTTTCCGAGATTTTATTGTTGACATAGCCTTTATAGAACTATGGGCATTACAAAAATGCAAAATACTAATGCAGACTTACTCCAGAAAAGTTTCAAAGTACTTGATTAAAGCATTCTTAAGGTTATAATAGCGTAAATGTTTCTCCCATACTAAAATGTCATATTTACTGACCTGTAGAAAACTCAAACCTCGTTAGAATGCTGGGAAACTTACTTTGGCATGAAGACAAGTGTGTCTGCTCATGAAAATCAACCAGCAAAGTGGGTGCTTAATACCTTCTAAGAAAGAGTTCTTCTCTTGTTTACAAACACCGCTCAAATGTCAACATTGAAAAAGCAAATCACAAATTCATACCTACTCTACTTTCACTATTGAAATTTGTATCTAAAACTGTCAAAAGCATGATGACATGCATTTCCAAATATCAATAACATGTCCAGAATACAGCCAAAAAATAACAGGAAATTGCTCTAAAAAAAAAAATTAAAGAAAAAAAAGATTAGAACTCTTTAATAGAGAACTACTTCCGACTGCACCAGGCAAGCACATCCTGTTGATTTAGTGTAATTAGACCTTAAGGAGAAATTCTATTTATACTGTGTTTATTTAATGTGTATATTCACTTTACCGTTAGATTTACTACATCATCATTAATTTGATACACTTTTGTATTTTCGTGTGATATATTTATATTTTGTCACATATTTATCATTGACAGTGACTTATAGGCCCATTGGGCCGGGTGCTCTTTCATTTTATATATGTAATTGTTTGTCACTTTATGCACATGTCACTATATTAAACGGTTTTCTTACTTACTTACTGTACATGAAGTTTGGGAACAATCGATTTGACAATATTTGGAAAAATAAGTGTTATGTCATTAATGGAAAATTCTAAGTCAAACATGTACAAAGGGCCATAATTTTGTAATAAATTAGGCAATCAATGATGGGTGATGTACAGGGACATGAGATCATCAGTTGTTATGTATATATTAAATTTGGGAACAATCAATTCGAAAATGTTTGAAAAAATATGCGTTAACATGTCATTATACAAAATTAAATTCAAAGTCAAAGGGCCATAATTCTGTAATAAGTAAGGCAATCAATGATGGGTGATGCAGAGGGACCTAAGTTCATCAGTTGTTATGTGTATATGAAGTTTGGGAACAATCCATTTAAAAGTGTTTGAGATATGTGTTATGCGACGCGACGTGACAAAAACACGACGGGACGAGGCGTTGGGGAAAACGTGATTCCTATATTTTCCCCCACTTCACTTTGTGAACGCTGGGGTATAAATACAAGAATAGTTTAAAGTATATCGTTTTGCGTATTATTATCTGTTGGTTATATCAGGGACTGTAGATAGACAGGTCCTGTTTATATTGCACCAACAATATATTTAAACCTACGGTAGAATAAGACGAGAAAAGGGAAACTCAACATTTTATTTAATTAATTTAGTTATTCTTTTTTTGTACAGCTATTGAATTCCATCAATCTTGGTTTTATTTCGTAAATATTCAATAATGGTTGGTGTGTTATGTTTGTCAACGTAATTATTTTGTGTTTTTCAGGATACATGTTACGGACATTGTCCCTTTATATTACATATTTAATAATTATCGTCTGCTTATTTGCAGTGGCTCTGGATGGTACAGCTGCTGCCCTGTATGCAACCCTTGTGAAGGACAAGATCGGGTTCGAGTACTATCACCTGTACATCGGATGGGGGTGCGTGTTCATCTCCGTCGGCATGACTCTGATCGGGTCGCTAAAGGCTTTAATCCTCGCCAGAATGGTCAAGAATAAAGTGGAGCCTGAGAAGTGATGGAGAGATTAATGAGGTCTACCGAGTAGACATATTAGCATGAGTCTGTTTATTTTGTACAACTTGACTTACGGATCCACTGACCCGATATTTAAAAACACAACAAAACAATTTTAACATTTTGTTTATTTTGTTAAGACTGTAATAACTGTCTTCCAAAATTGACATCTTTACGCTTTTTTTAGATACCCTTGATTAATGATTTCCAACCCGAGAATTTGTAAAGAGTGAGCATTGTTAGATAACAATCACATTAACCCTTAGCCCGAGTAACTCGCAGGCTGATCAGGGTTTACAATGTCCGGCTGTCCATCAGTCATTTCTCAAAAACACCCCTTTGTAACATAAATGGAATGGTCTAAATTTAAAGAAAGGACAGTCCATTATGCATTCATAGCGGGCTAAGGTTTAATATTGTATTTTTATCATTGAACTTAAAAATCGACTTCCAGTGACTAAAGGGACACATGGAAATCTTGAGTTTTATTCAAATATTTGAAATGTGCTCATCGATTTAGTTATCCTGCGTCATTTTAATTTTAAAACTTCTTGCATATAATTAAATAAAAAATTGAGATTTCAATTTTCGTCATTATTTTACCCTTTTTTTTTAAAATATATTATTGATGCACTACTAAAACAAGTTAGTAATATGTAAAAACAATTTGCTTTGTACTATTCTAACAATTAATATTGATGATTAAACAAATGCAAGTTAAGAGAAAATCTAACGGGATGCCGTGAGAGTTTTTAAAATTATCATGATTGCCGTGTGTCCCTTTAATACAGTATGTTCATAGTGTGCTTAGTGATTTTTTGTCAAGATTTTTTTTTCCATAAACAGTCAAGATTAAAGGGACACACGACACTCTTGAGTTGTTTATCAAGCATAACAATTAGCACCTTGACTTTAATACTCCTTGCATGTTATTAAATAAAAAAATAAGATTTCAGTTGTCTTCGTTATTCTACCAAATTTGTAAATATATTATTGGTGCAATATTCCCAACAGATAGTAACATGTAAAAACAATTTGCTTCAAACTATTCTTAATAATGGAGTTAAGTTAAAAAACTAACGAGATGCGGTGAGTTTTAAACAAATCAATATTGCCGTGTGTCCCTTTAAACATCACTAATACTAACAGTATTAATGAGTTCTTACTTGCACGAGTATTGCCTATATGCTGGCATATAGAGAAAATACTTGGAATACTTTCCATATTAGTAGATATATTATTAGCTCTACTGATCAGAGATCAGCAGAGCTTATGCCGTGGTGCGGCGTCCGTCGTCCGTCCGTCCGTCCGTCTGTCCGTCCGTCCGTTAACTTTTATTTGTAGCGACTACTCCTCTGAAACTACTGGATGGATATTCATAAAACTTTACAGAAATGTTGCCCATGAAGTCTAGTTGATCCTAGCAAAAATGCATGTTGATGTGAAATCCAAGATGGCCGCCAAAGCTAAAAATAGATTTTTTAAATACAAGTTTGTAGCGACTACTTCTTGAAAACTATAAGTGATATTGATATGGGACTTTTTCTAAAATGATCAGCATGACATGATGTTGGTCCTTGTCGAAAATCGTTTTGATTTGACGTTAAACATGGCTGCCAGCGGCCATCTTTGTTTACATAGAGTTATATAATGAAAACTTGTAGCGACTACTCCTCTGAAACTACTTGACGGATTTTCATGAAACTTCACAGGAATGTTGCTCTTGATGTCTAATAGATCCTAGCAAAATTTCAGGTCGGCCGGAAATTCAAGATGGCCGCCACGGCTAAAAATAAATTTTCAAAATACAAGTTTGTAGCGACTACTTCTTGAAAACTATAAGTGATATTGATATGGGACTTTTTCTAAAATGATTAGCATGACATGATGTTGGTCCTTATCAAAAATTGTTTTGATTCAACGTTAAACGTGGCTGCCAGCGGCCATCTTTGTTTACATAGTCATATAGTAAAAACTTGTAGCGACTACTCCTCTAAAACTACTTGGCGGATTTTCATGAAACTTAACAGGAATGTTGCTCTTAATGTCTTATTGATCCTAGCAAAATTTCAGATCGGCCAGAAATTCAAGATGGCTGCTACAGTTAAAAATAGATTTTTAAAAAATAAGTTTGTAGCGACTACTTCTTGAAAACTATAAGTGATATTGATATGGGACTTTTTCTAAAATGATCAGCATGACATGATGGTTATCCGAGTCGAACATTATTTTGATTCGACATTAAACATGGCTGCCAGTGGCCATCTTTGTTTACATAGAGTTATATAATGAAAACTTGTAGCGACTACTCCTCTGAAACTACTTGACGGATTTTCATGAAACTTCACAAAAATGTTGCTCTTGATGTCTAATTGATCCTAGCAAAATTTCAGGTCGGCCGAAATTCAAGATGGCCGCCATGGCTAAAAATAGATTTTCAAAATAAAAGTTTGTAGCGACTACTTCTTGAAAACTATAAGTGATATTGATATGGGACTTTTTCTAAAATGATCAGCATGACATGATGGTTATCCGAGTCGAACATTATTTTGATTCAACATTAAACATGGCTGCCAGTGGCCATCTTTGTTTACATAGAGTTATATAATGAAAACTTGTAGCGACTACTCCTCTGAAACTACTTGACGGATTTTCATGAAACTTTACAGAAATGTTGCTCTTGATGTCTAATTGATCCTAGCAAAATTTCAGGTCGGCCGGAAATTCAAGATGGCCACCATGGCTAAAAATAGATTTTCATGCAAGTTTGTAGCGACTACTTCTTGAAAACTATAAGTGATATTGATATGGGACTTTTTCTGAAATGATCAGCATGACATGATGTTGGTCCTTATCAAAAATCGTTTTGATTCGACGTTAAACTTACTGCCAGCGGCCATCTTTGTTTACATAGAGTTATATAGTAAAAACTTGTAGCGACTACTCCTCTGAAACTACTTGGCGAATTTTCATGAAACTTTACAGGAATGTTGCTCTTAATGTCTAATTGATCCTAGCAAAATTTCAGATCGGCCAGAAATTCAAGATGGCTGCCACAGTTAAAAATAGATTTTTAAAAAATAAGTTTGTAGCGACTACTTCTTGAAAACTATTAAGTGATATTGATATGGGACTTTTTCTAAAATGATCAGCATGACATGATGGTTATCCGAGTCGAACGTTATTTTGATTCGACATTAAACATGGCTGCCAGTGGCCATCTTTGTTTACATCGAGTTATATAATGAAAACTTGTAGCGACTTCTCCTCTGAAACTACTTGACGGATTTTCATGAACTTCACAGGAATGTTGCTCTTGATGTCTAATTGATCCTAGCAAAATTTCAGGTCGGCCGGAAATTCAAGATGGCCACCACGGCTAAAAATAATTTTTCAAAAATCAAGTTTGTAGTGACTACTTCATGAAATCAAAATCAATCAGTAGAGCTTCAAGGTCATTGACCTCTTGTTATATATATTTTATTTATATATATTTTATATAGTTTATCCTTTATTTCACTGGGTGTATACTAGTACATGCATTCTCGCCCTTGCCAGAGCATCTCAACAATATCCCTAGTTGTCTGGGGACAGTTGTTAAATTACCGACTTGCGAGATTGATAACAAAAATGTGGTATTTATTTTGTCAGTTATCATATTAGAGATTTCTATATTTAGTTATTGTGCTTCCTACATTCCGTGTTACCTGTATAATATATTTTACATGTTCTTTTCGTATCTATTCATTCTTTTTTAGCAGTTTTCTGCAATCAAGGATACTATTGAACTATTGTTTCTCTTAGTTTGTTTAAATATTGTATTTAATTTCACATTTGTAAACTTATATCATACCTTACTGGAATAAAATAATTCTGAAATAATGGCTGTTTTTTCCTTGAAATGAATGCTGTTTAACCGCTCAATAAACAACAAAGGTTATTTAGAGCTGCACCAGAGAGAGGGGAATGATACACAGGAATCCTGGAACTGCTCTTCTAACAAATTCCATGTTTCTTTAACATGCTCTAAGGTTCTTTAACACGCTCTTAGGGCAGACTCTGATACACAGGACTCTGATACACAGGTTTACGTCGCCATCCGACCGACGAGGCTTAAGGCAACCATATCCCCCAAAAACACATCAAAGGAACTCAGTGGCGCAGATGACGCATGGACCCCGAGTACCCTGGTTTCAAGTCCACCACCTATCCACTGGGTCACACTAGCCTGTTAATATACCAAGTTAAAAGACAGCATGTGTATTTTTCAAAACAATTAAAAACTTCATGTGTCACTAAAATAGAGAATATAGAAAATCACGTGAAGCCTACAGTTTAAAAAAAATGTTTTGAAAGTCATTTTATCAATTTTTGTTAAATTTTTGGTAATAAACGATTGATCAGTTTTCTGAATACATTCGAGTTGAATATGAAACATGTAGTTCATACCTTGAGTATATACCTGACAAAATCATGGCAACTTTGTTTCATCAAAATTTTAACGTTTCCCATTTCTCGACAGTGCTTTTTTGTAAACATGGAAATTGTATTCAAGCGTTAATACTTTAGACAAAAATGTCCATCTGTCGGCAATGTCTTGCCTATACAGAATTTCTTAAGTCAAAAAAAGTTCTGTAATTTGCTGAAATTCAATACAGTAATAGAACTTCTGTGCCTGAGTGACCATGATGATACTAAAGACATATAATGAGGTTTAAATAAATTGGAATATGCAATGTTGAAGATATAAGAAAATGAAAAAGTTGAAGATATAAGAAAATGAAAAACTTTAACGTAAATGTTTACGCCGCTTCAAAATGTGATACCCATGTCTTGCCACATTCTTCGAAGGCGAGACAAAAATGTTACTCTCTGGTTTAAATATGGCTGTATTTATATGGTTGTAAATCTGAAGAAAAACAACAACAATCTATTGAACAATACAATTTTTGGAGAAAAACTCCAAAAACAACTGTGGTTAGACCCTTTTCTGGAGGCAACCATTAATCAAGCGTATCGTGAACCAATGTTTTTATACAAACAACAAGAAACACAAACAGAAAGTGACAAATGCACCCGAAGTATGACCTTGACCTTTGCGGTACGGACCCGATTCTTGCGCATGACACATTCTCACTGAGATTAACATGTGTGCGAAGTTCCCTTCAGTACTTTCAAATTTATTGCCGAGACACAATTGTTTCAAATGGAAGGACGAACAGATACCAACACATGAACACAATCATATCTTAAGTGGTTTTTGCTTTGGTCTGGAACAAAAGAATGACCACTGAAGATATAATAGGCTTAGGTGGATGAACTGTATTGAATTATTTTGTGTTAAGCCACACCTCCTACTACTTAAGGTAGTGAACATGTGCTGGGATGGACTGACGGTGCAATCTGCCTGCTTCCAGACTCTAATCAGTAAATAGAGAATCTTACATTGAATTTATTAAACAAGTTGGATAACATTATATGATGTGAGCTGTACCGAGCATCATATAAATTTTATCCATCAAGTTTAATAAATTCAATATTAAATAGGTATTAAATAGGTATGAATGTGAGATTATATTTATCACATAACTCCAAAAAAGCCTCATGTAAGCAAGAGTTATTAGTGTAGAGCTGCCTATATATAATGTTGTCGTACGATGACGTCGTATGTTTGTATGATGAGCTCTTATGCTGACTCAGTATTATTCGTACGACGCCTAACAACGGAATTATCGATTTTCTAAATCCAGCATTGTAACGGTTACAGAAATCAACCAGACAATCACGATGTACTCCAAGCTGAAATGGAAAAATCGAATGATGATTCGGCCTTCATTTTTATATTTATTTCACAAGTGTAATATATCATGGCAAGTTATGTCATTGTGTTGAATCCATTTTGAAAACATTAAAACAAACTATCTTTCAATCACAAAAGTATTATGTGAACGAAATAATATGAATAAAATGACAACAAAGGCTCTTGTCTTGAATTGTTATTTTAAACAAATACTGCATAACGTGTCTAGAATGTACATAATTATGTCATATACAAGATGCAATTCCAATGTTGATAAACACCTTATATTCAGGGGTGTAGCTGGGCGACTTTAAGTTGTAGGCCCAAGAAATTGAGCAGCTCTGGTGTAAAGTTAAGAGGTGGAGGCATGCTCCCTCAGATATTTTTTTTAATTAGACCTAAACATTTCGCATTCTGTGAGTTTGTGGAGACATTTTGGAACAAGAGGTCAATGACCTTGAAGCTCTACTGATTGATTTTGATTTCAGGAAGTAGTCGCTACAGACTTGTTTTTTGAAAATCTATTTTTAACCGTGGTGGCCATCTTGAATTTCCGGCCGACCTGAAATTTTGCTAAGATCAATAAGACATTAAGAGCAACATTCCTGTGAAGTTTCATGAAAATCCGTCAAGTAGTTTCAGAGAAGTAGTCGCTACAAGTTTTCATTATATAACTCTACGTAAACAAAAATGGCCGCTGGCAGCCATGTTTAACGTCAAATCAAAACGATTTTCGACAAGGACCAACATCATGTCATACTGATCATTTTAGAAAAAGTCCCATATCAATATCTCTTATTGTTTTGAAAAAGTAGTCGCTACAAACTTATTTATTTTAAATCTATTTTTAGCTGTGGCGGCCATCTTGAATTTCCGGCCGACCTGAAATTTTTCTAGGATCAACTAGACATCAAGAGCAACATTCCTGTGAAGTTTCATGAACATCCGTCAAGCAGTTTCAGAGGAGTAGTCGCTACAAGTTTTTACTATATAACTCTATGTGACCAAAGATGGCCACTGGCAGCCATGTTTAACGTCGAATCAAAATAATTTTCCACAAGGATCTACATCATGTCATGCTGATCATTTTAGAAAAAGTCCCATATCAATATCACTTATAGTTTTCAAGAAGTAGTCTCTACAAACTTATTTTTTAAAAATCTATTTTAGCTGTGACGGCCATCTTGAATTTCCGGCCGACCTGAAATTTTTCTAGGATCAATTAGACATCAAGAACAACATTCCTGTAAAGTTTCATGACAATCCGCCAAGTAGTTTCAGAGGAGTAGTCGCTACAAGTTTTTAATATATAACTCTATGTAACCAAAGATGGCCACTGGCAGCCATGTTTAACGTCGAATCAAAATAATTTTCCACAAGGATCTACATCATGTCATGCTGATCATTTTAGAAAAAGTCCCATATCAATATCACTTATAGTTTTCAAGAAGTAGTCGCTACAAACTTATTTTTTAAAAATCTATTTTTAGCTGTGACGGCCATCTTGAATTTCCGGCCGACCTGAAATTTTTCTAGGATCAATTAGACATCAAGAACAACATTCCTGTAAAGTTTCATGACAATCCGCCAAGTAGTTTCAGAGGAGTAGTCGCTACAAGTTTTTACTATATAACTCTATGTAAACAAAGATGGCCGCTGGCAGCCATGTTTAACCTTGAATCAAAACGATTTTTGACTAGGATCAACATCATGTAATGCTAATCATTTTAGAAAAAGTCCCATATCAATATCACTTATAGTTTTCAAGAATTGGTAGTCGCTACAAATTTATTTTTTAAAAATCTATTTTTAGCTGTGACGGCCATCTTGAATTTCCGGCCAACCTGAATTTTTTCTAGGATCAATTAGACATCAAGAGCAACATTCCTGTAAAGTTTCATGACAATCCGCCAAGTAGTTTCAGAGAAGTAGTCGCTACAAGTTTTTACTATATAACTCTATGTAAACAAAGATGGCCGCTGGCAGCCATGTTTAACGTTGAATCAAAACGATTTTTGACTAGGATCATCATCATGTCATGCTGATCATTTTAGAAAAAGTCCCATATCAATATCACTTATAGTTTTCAAGAAGTAGTCGCTACAAACTTGAATTTAAAAAATCTATTTTTAGCTTTGGTGGCCATCTTGGATTTCACATCAACATGAATTTTTGCTAGGATCAACTAGACTTCATGGGCAACATTTCTGTAAAGTTTTATGAATATCCATCCAGTAGTTTCAGAGGAGTAGTCGCTACAAATAAAAGTTAACGGACGGACGGACAGACAGACGGACGGACGGACAGACGGACGACGGACGCCGCACCACGGCATAAGCTCTGCTGATCTCTGATCAGTAGAGCTAAAAACAGAACTTTAATTTTTATTTATTTTTACAGATTTCAAGATTTTATTGGCAAATCGTTATTCTGTAAGTTTGTAACAAAAAGTCAACATTTCGGTATGTTTTACAAAACCTTCCTCCCTCTTACTCACTCTCCTTCAGTTTTGAATGCATTTTTAGCATTTTAAAAACTCCATATCTGGGGAAAAAAATGCCTACAAGCAGCTACGTCACTGATATTATAAGTTTCTATTTTATTTAGTTTTAAATATGAATTAAACCGATAAAATGTAGTTTCTAGCACCAACATTATTTATCTTCTGCATTCTTTAAAGGGAATCTAGGCTTGTAGCCAATGTTTATAATTAAGAGTTCTGATCAACATAATAATGAACAAATGGTACAATTACTATATGAATATCCCTTTTCAGAACAACCTTCAAATGGTCATATCTTCTTTGTTTATCATCTGAATTTGAAATGTTTTAACTCTTTTCCAAATTTGACAAAACTGCCAATAATAAAGCTGTTTGGCTATATGCTTACACTCCCTTTAACATGTGTTTTAATGGATACATGAATAGGACACATTATATATTATCAAAACAAAAAGTTAAAACTCATCTGATTTGAATTGGGTTTACGGTGCACCAATACAAACAGGTAATATGGAGTCAACAGGACTGAACATTCCATTTTGCAGTGGTTGTATTCTACCCTGGCAACCACAACATTTCTTAGATATACATGTAAATACATTATGCTTTTGATCGTGCCTAGTGTGTTGGCAAGCCTCCAGACCACTTGGAAATGGCCACAAGTCTAGTCTCTCTTAGTGAAAGACTATTGTATCATATACTACCCCATTTACAACAGATGACTTCATGGAACTTCCAAAACCTAATAGAAATATGATAAAATGGTTTAAAATGATATCATGTGTCAGTGTGGGGTATCATGCAATTATAAGTACCATGCACATGATCCCAAGAAAGCAACATTAAAAACAGCCATTTCATGAAAATTATAATAGAATATTCTAGACCAATAAGCACCACCTCCAAAAATAAATATGAACATATAAATAAGGGTGTACACACAAAACAATAGTGGTGTAAATCTTTAACACTTTCAGCTTTGAATGAAATTTAACGACACTTTTAGCACATGGTAGGCCATATATGACGGTTGATTTATTTGTGGTAAAGGCAGACCACCCAATTTTTCCTGGGTACTGCATACCTCTGGCCATCCATAAGATTATACACTTTGTTACTCGTCAAGTCGAGCTCCCAGTGGGATTTGAACCCGCAGCGGTGGGAGGCGAGACGTTTTAGATGCAGCATCTTTACTATCCCGACCAGTTTTAATATCTGAGAATAAATTTGTACAAAAGAAATATTACAGAGGCACTCACAGTTGTCCTTTTTGTGGACTACGAAATAGATTTTCCAGAAATAACAGAACTGCATCACTAGAAAAACTTAACTGTTGTTTAATGGCTCATCACTCCATTGTTAGGTTTACATTTCATGCCGCACCAGAGACAGGGAAGGATAAACAAGATTTCGGGATCCTTACCCTACGTTAAATATATCAAATAGATTCCTATGGTTCTTTAAGGAGTTCCGAGGATAGACTCCGATAACCTGGGATGCCCAGATAACTTTACACACCCATCCGACAGACGAGGCTGGGGAAAAAAGCGTCTAAGGACTAATATGACTAAGGACACACCGAATGTACTTAATGGCACCAGTGAGACTCGAATCGCGATCACCAGATTCAAAGTCGAACTATCCACTGGGCCACTGTGTCACAATAAGAAGGTAATAATGATATTATAAGACCTCATGAAACAGATTCAAATGTTATAAAACAGTCTGGGTGTAATGTAGCAGATGTGCATATTTTCTACAGGCTACAGCTTCTGAGATATAGATTTCATCTTTATTTTATTTTCGATAAAAGACGACAAATGCAATTTATAAACTCTGCTTTAAAAAGTATTAAACATCATAAAAATTCAATATAATGGAACTTATATCGATATTTGTAGGAATCAGATACTCTAATTGTGTTTCTATTTTCCTTGTTGACTATTTATCTTACATCCGTGTATGCTGTAAACTTAGAGCAATACAGATGGTCGAAAACTCCATGCACAGCACACCTCCAATAAATGCAGGACTTTTTCTAATAATGAAAACACTTGAATTTCATTTCCTCGTCTGTACTGGCAAAGAAGCAATAGTCGTCATGAAAAATAACCCTTTTCTAAGATATCTCAATACAATGTATTTTTAACAATTGATATTTAGCCCATGTCTTATTTGTAAACAAAATATCCGTGTAAGAAATGTATGCTAACACCTTCTGGCACGGGGTACCAAAAGGGGTATTTTAACGTCGTGAAAAGTCGGCACAGAAGTAATACTCGGCGTCATAAAAAACTTTTACGATGATGTGTTGTACAATAATAGTCAATAATAACTTTCATATTTACTTAAAGGGAATTTAGCGACACAGCCAAACAAGCTCTATTATTGAGAGTTCTGAAAAACTTGGAAAAGGGTGAAAGAATTATCAAAATCGGACTATAGACAAAAAAGATATGACCATTTAAAGGTTGTTCTAAAACGACTATGGGAGCCGCCATTTTTAGAACTATGATGTCATAGTTCCATACTACCATATATGGAATATTGATAAATATCATTTAAAACGAAGAAAATCACTGCAAATGAATGAAAATTTTTTTACTGGTGATATAAATCATTATTGCCATTAAGTATTACATATTTTTCATACAGTTGATATACTTTTTTCCCTATAAATCAGTAAATTTTCATATTTATAAATATTTCATATATGGTCACTTAGAACCGTGATGTCATAGCTCCCAAAATGGCCGCTTCCATATCCGTTTCAACAGAAACTTCAAATGATCATATCTTCTTTGTTTATCATCCGATTTTGATAATTCTTTCACCTTTATTCAAGTATTTCAAAACTCTCAATAATAAAGATGGTTTGGCTGTGTCGCTACATGCCCTTTAAGTTTAATGACTAACATACATATTTGTATAATTTTGTGTCCGGAAAACTAATTTAAACATCTTGAAATTCATTTAGATTTCTTCAAAGGGAAGTAACAATGTTATACTTATTATGCAATTTAATGAACGTGTGTTGTCTCCCTTTGAAACTAAATTATTTTTGTGTCGTTTGTTATTATAGAAGTAGAGTATTAAAAAAATCTCGTCTAGTTCCCCAACTAGATTTAGATTAAGTGCTTGTGTATTTCTGATAACACAAACTGAAAAAATCCCATGAAAATTTAAAGTTATAACAGAATGACGGCTATTGCTTCTCGACGACTATTGTTTCTTTGCCAGTATATGTCTTTCGTACAACGTTTCGATAACAAGGTGCAATTTCAGAAAATTTAGGTAGTGACATGAGCCACCCAACGTCCTTGTAAGACAGCTGTGATGAACCATCTTGTTGCCTAAGGACCTCCACAACCACTGTTTTGTGCCTTCACCATGAAACACATTCTGACATCATACCATAAAACAATGCGGATGGAAAGGCAATCACATACATCAGTCATCAGAAGCAGTCAATTTATTTTCCGATCGCGATGAAGAGTCTGACACAAATTTCTGCAATCTACGACGTCGCACCTCGTCTAGTTCATCACAATGTCCTTGTTGACGAGGGTCCTCCCATTCCGGAATAAATTCTTCTTCCCCTTCAGGCGTGACACCTGCTGCTCCCTCTAAGACGGGCAGATCTGAAACATACATTTAACATAGAAACAATTCATAGTTTACGGCATTCGAATAAAGCAGTTACAAGAGACGTTTTTTTAAAAAGTCGTTCTCTTGACACAAATTTTCGAACGAATATAATGTGTTTTTAGCAGCTCACCATAGTATAAAGCCATTCCAAGAGGAAAAGGGTAAAGAAGAGAGCGAGAGAAGTAAAGGGTAAAGAAGAAAGGGAGAGAGTAAAAGGGTAAAGAAGAAAGGGAGAGAGTAAAAGGGTAAAGAAGAGAGCGAGAGAAGTAAAGGGTAAAGAAGAAAGGGAGAGAGTAAAGGGTTAAAGAAGAGAGGGAGAGAGGAAAAGGGTAAAGAAGAGAGGGATAGAGGAAAAGGGTAAAGAAGAGAGGGATAGAGGAAAAGGGTAAAGAAGAGAGGGATAGAGGAAAAGGGTAAAGAAGAGCGGAAAAGGGTAAAGAAGAGAGGGAGAGAAGATAAAGAAGAGAGGGAGAGAGGAAAATGATAAAGAAGAGAGGGAGAGAAGATAAAGATAAAGAAGAGAGGGAGAGAGGAAAAGGGTAAAGAAGAGCGGAAAAGGGTAAAGAAGAGAGGGAGAGAAGATAAAGATAAAGAAGAGAGGGAGAGAGGAAAAGGGTAAAGAAGAGAGGGAGAGAAGATAAAGATAAAGAAGAGAGGGAGAGAGGAAAAGGGTAAAGAAGAGCGGAAAAGGGTAAAGAAGAGAGGGAGAGAAGATAAAGATAAAGAAGAGAGGGAGAGAGTAAAAGGGTAAAGAAGAGAGGGAGAGAAGATAAAGAAGAGAGGGAGAGAGTAAAAGGGTAAAGAAGAGAGGGAGAGAGGAAAAGGGTAAAGAAGAGAAGGAGAGTGCTCATCAACACATTGTTTAGGTTATTTCAAGCTGTCCCAGAAAGAAGGGAAGCATACACAGGCATCCGGGAAACCTGCCCTACTATTACTATTGAATAGATTCCTAGGGTTCTTTTAAGTGCTCTGAGGATATACTCTGATACATGGAAAAGTCTGGTTGATGTCCCCATAGGACATATAAGGCAAAGGAAAGGGTTTTGCCTAAGAACATAACAAAGTAACCCAGTGGTGCCAGCGAGACTAGAACCTGTGATCGCCGGATTCAGAGTTGAACATACTATCTACGCAACCGTGGCCCCTTCCTTAAGTACATCCCTGGCGGATAGGACTCCCGTTCATTCGAGGGGTTTCCGTGGCCGAGTGGTGACAGTCTCTGACTTTAAATCACTTGCCCCTCACCGCTGTAGGTTCGATCCCTCAGAGGCCTATACATCTTTAGGTGAGGAAGCTATCAAGCTGGCTTGCGGAACGTCGGTGGTTCTACCCAGGTTCCAGGAGTCTTCCTCCACCAGTGGAAGCTGGAAAGTCGCTTTATGACCTTAGCAGTTGGTGCGATTATAAATTCCAATTCAATTCATGGGAATACCCAATTTCATTCTCACTCCCAACATATGAAATTGGTTCAACGACCTTTCCCCAAGGTCACAGTGCACTCCTGAAGGCAGTCAGACCTATCAACATGGACAGCTGCAGACAATATATGTGGATTTTACCGTCGCTTTTAACAATCGTCAGTCATATCACGACGGTGTCTAATAGTACCAGTGAGCTCAATGCTCAACTTTTTACTGCTACCACACTGGAATACTGCCAATTTTACTGACATCGGGTCGACCAGTCCTAGCACTACCATTTATATGCTTAATGTCAAGCAAAGGAGCTATTAGTACCATTTTTAAAAGCCTTTGGAGTGACCTTACGGGAATTGAACACATGACCTCCTAGATGCTCTAACACTAAGTCACCACCACTGTTTGCTAGAGGACTGGAATGTTATACATAAATGTAAATCCATAAATTACAAGAAAATCGGTAGAATCGATAAATGCTCCCTGAAATGTATCCTCTGCCCTTCCTCTCATTGTAAGTATTAAATTACAAAGGGCAACAACTCTTATTTGAATGAAGACAGAGTTATGCTTCTTGCGCTCTGAAGTTCATTGCAGTCTCATAAGTAGTTTTGAGTTATCCGGACAAGATCCAGACTTATGTACGGACAAAGTGGGTACTATAACAAGTGAAGCACCAACAGTGGATTGTGAATTCAACATTTTAACTGAAAAATCTACAGACGGACGAACAGATGGAAATTTGCCAAACTATTAGCCTAGATTTGCTATGCAATCAGGCTAAAAATAAAATCAAGTCTTCAGTACCTGTATTATCATTTGTATTTAATACACTATTATCTTCTTTTTTGTTCGTGGCTTCTACTTTAACTGGGCGTCTATGTTTTGGCCGTGCCCCTCCACTAGTGGAGTCACCTTGGGACATAAATGTATCTATAGTTGGTGGTACCTGGGTAGGTTGAGATAAATTTATACCAGGTGTTCTGAAATGGAAAATATTTGAGGAAATGTAAAAATATATATATTAAACATCAATTTAAACACTACGTTAAAACATTAGTTTCATTCAAATACTGAAAGCCCTTTTAAGGCTGATAAAGACTATAACGTTTTGCGACTCCCTCCCTCCATCCATCCATATATCTATTAAATCAATCAACAATCAATTTATTCATCAATCATTCAATCAATCCATCATTCAATCGAAATCCTAGCCCTAGACAACTGAGACCATTTTTTTACAGCATTTTATTATATGTAATTAAATACCAGTTTATATCTGCTAACTTCAGGCTGCAAAACGTACCCAGAATTAGCTGCGACTGAGTTATACTGTTGCATAAGAAGCATTGCACCATCTAGGAGGGACTGTATATCCCGTAGCCACTGTATTCTGGCCTCTATATTCCCTCGTTCTATACCCTCCATGGAGCGAAGTTCTTCATCGGATAGTCCAGACATGTTTGCAGGGGGACGGGGAAAACCTTAAACATGGTATACAGTAATCATTTAACACAGCACACTGTATATTCAATGTAGCTTATATTGGATTCATATGCAAAACTAGAAAATGTGTCCATAGGACACCAATGCACAATCTTAGTAATGTCAGTCACACAAAAATGGACTTAATGAAAAACTTAAAGGCACTAACCTGCCAAATAACATCAAAAGTACACTAAAAAAAACATGTTGATCCAAACCCTATGCAGGTGTTCAGGTCATAAAATAATGTATATGTGCCAATTAAAAGTATAGGTTTATTCACAGGTACTTAAAATTGAGATTGAATATGCGTAAAATGAATTAGGAGTTGGTAGCTTTTAATTATACGTTTCAGTTTGGGATTTTTTTCTTGACCAGTTAAAGCTGTTTATATTGCGTCTATAAGTTCGAATTTTCGAAATATATGAGGTATATATGTATGTCGTTGTCAGTAGGTTTAAAAACAGCATACATCTGTTGTAAATTTTGCCTGTTGATGGCGGGATAGCGATTTTAAATGTAAAAACTTTTTTTTTCATATGGACAGACAAGAGTAACATATACGCCCGTTCCTTATTGCGGTGGGGCACTAAAACCCTTCTTCCATGCCATGGTAATTCTGTTCAGATTATAGGATACATGGGCAAAACATAGAACAAGAGAACAGTAGAAGCGGCACTAATCACCTAGGGTGATGAAGTTTTACAGTTTTGATGGCCAAGGGTCTTTGACATAGACCAGAAATCAAAAGAACCATACTGGGTAAAATTGTGGAGTAAACTTGACCTAGATTTTGTCAATATAATTATATATGTTAACCTGTACATTAAATTTGGTTTGAATCAATCGATTCTCTAGAGCATTGTTGATTAAAAACAAACAACTGTTAGAATTTTTCAGTCAAACAGGACCCATATTTTGTCAATATGTCACTCTTGTGATGACAATTTTACCTATTGTAATGACCACCAGTATAAATGCATACACAATTACAATAGAACAATTACTTACTGTTTGGCATAAACATTGGAAACGTTGGCATAAATCCTGGCATACTGGGATAAGTTGCTGCCCCTGGCATTGCGAATGGTGAAGTTGCTGCCCCTGGCATTGTGAATGGTGAAGGTGCTGCCCCTGGCATTGTGAATGGTGAAGGGGCTGGTGCCTGTGTTGTGGACGTAGATGGAGCTGCTGTAGTTGATGAGGTTGTTGTTGTTGTCGGAGTTGATGAAATACCAGCTATAAAATGAAAAGTATGTATGTTACTGTATATTTAAGGTTTATCATAGCTTTTAACAATGTATCAGTCATATGACAACATTGTCTACTTGTTGCAGTGAGCCGTCACATTGGAATACCACGCCGTAGACACCTGTTACATTACACAGACACCCACCCGATCAGTGTTAGCACTACCATTTATATACTGAATGTCAAGCATGGGACATACTATTTCTATTTTTATGAACTAAAGCAACCACTAAGCAACCACCAACTGAGATATAAAACAGTATGCAGACCAATGCTATATAACTTACTGTCTCAACTTGACATTTTTTTATTTTTATTTATATGTAGTTAGTTTAAACTTATTTATTTTACATCGATTGTAACGAAAGCTCTATGAACTTATTTGAATCACTCTCGATGTCTTCCTGGGTAGAACCAGTACTAAGCAATGCAGATAAAGTGTCTTGCTCAGGGACACAACGCATATGGCAATGACGGGAATCGAACCCACGACTTTTGGATCATGGGTCCAACGCTCTACTAATAGACCACAGCGCTCCACGAATGTAGACAGGGCAGTGTTGTGTTGAATCCTCAAAATACTAATATACCGAGAGAATATGAGATTAAGAAATATACTTTATATTAAAGTAAATTCTGAATCTGACCACTAAAAAGGTTAGTTGAAACAGGAATGTTATAGGAAAGAAGCGCTATATTAAAGCGATTATTTTCTTTCCAATCCTTTTTCACAATTTGTATCATGTTAATAATTGTCAGTCTTACTTGTAATATCTGAAGATTATGCTTACATTGTGGTTGTTGTTGCTGTTGTTGTGGGGCGGCTTGAGGGGGAATTTGTGGAGGCCACATCGGGGGCATCTGCGGAAACCCAGCCTGTTGGAACCCAGCCTGAAACACTGTAGATAGAACACATTTAATATCATTAGGAACACACTAGCATTTATGAACTTATAATTAAGGAAGTTTTAATTAATTTGAAAGGATAATATAAATAACTGACGTTTTAATTTACGCTAAACTACCCTTGTCGGCACCTCTTAGTTACATGTATCTGTGATGTCAAATATATAAAAGATTATCGTCGGAATGGAGTAAATATGAATTTTTTCATCAAATGTATTCATCGAGAACTGATAAAAACGTATAGTTTCACCAGTGTGTAACTGTACAAAAAGTGAACATATATCAGTATTGTCACTTTGAGATGAAAATAAACATTATATAAACCTAATAAACCAAGACATTGTTTTTTTCATCATATATATGCAACCTTATATTTTCACTGTTAAATTTCACTTTGTCGAAATATAAACAATGAAAATATTGGGTTGATTTCATTTATTACATTTCTATGGGTGAAAGATCGGGATTTCTCACTGGAAGAATATTCATTCTTGCTAAATATTAAACAAACTCCAACACAAAAATAACTAACTATGACGCTGAGTCATGACGTCAATAAAGTGTTGCTTCACATCGTTGCATCCGCTCATTTGTGAACAGAACCACACGCCTAACATCTCGTGAAGGATTTCCCAATAATCAATCCTAGCAGTTAAATAATCTCTACTTATTTTAATTTCATCCACTTGTGTGTGTATATAACACAATATATTGCCTTGCTTTGTACCTTAGGACTTTTCCTTTGTCTTAATAGCTACAGTGAGTATTAAAAGTAGGCGGAAGATTTATAGTTCTTCCTTTTGTTGTACTGAAGTCAACTTACTAAAGTAGTAAGGTAAATCACCCATTTGTCGACTATTAAGGAAAGCCCTGTACTTGCCCTTTTATTTTTATGTATTTTTATGTTTTAAATAAGGAGTCCTTATTTTGTCCTGGACATATTTTTGCATTCTAGTTCTTTTATAATACAACGGATTACTGAGCCTTGAAAAGTGTGCTATCGGTAACTATTTAGTACAATACAGTTCAGAACGCGTGTTGGCACTCACTGTTTGGGAAGGGTGGTTGTTGTGGCTGTGGCTGTTGTTGTAGCGGGGGCGGGATGTGGGGGCGTGGCTGTGGCATGCGTAACACCTCCATTCTGCACGTGGGACAGGTCTGCTGTCTCTGAAACCAGGACCGCAAACAGCTGGTGTGGAAGATGTGGTTACAGGGAAGCTTCTTACACGCACTGACCATGTCTTCACGACATATGATACACACGTTGTCACCCGACTGCAGGTCTTCTGGTGTCACATCTGGGTACCTAGATCAAAGCAGAAATGTGATTATTTTACCATTTTTAACATACCAGGAAACTGCTCAATCAAAATGAGTTGATATGGTGCCTACACCCAAAAGCCGAATATATGTGGGAGCCCAGCTGCCCAAAATGTGCATCTTCACTTACAGGTAGTTGTTCACACTGAACAGTTATCTTGATTTTAAAACATTTATTGAAAGTAGACAGCTGGTCTCAAATATCCAGCAGCACTCAAAACGGGTAACGGAAACTATCGGAACTTTCAGAACTGTCTATTCCATTTCAATAGTTCCACTATTTGAGGCAAAATGTACTGTATTGGTTGCAGAACAGCAAAAATAAAAATATGTGTGGTTGTCTTTGATGTGTTTTTATTTTTATGGGAGATCATATCAATCTGTACATTGTATTTATGGGTATGGTTCAAATATAAAAGTGGTGAACTCTAATCATCAGGGCTCGTCAGCCGGCAGGTAAAACTTGGCTCCTGGCTCAGGGCAGGTAAAGTCTCAAAGGCTCAATCCTGTTGGGCAACTTCAAAACTGAGGGACAAGGACCATAGAATATGACAAAATATAAAAGAAACCCATCACTCTTTGCAGGTTTCCGATATTATTACTGTTGGATATTATTGTTGTAACATTGTAGTAGACCAGCTTTTAGAATTCTAAGCAAAGTGCTGTGAGAGTTATATTGGTAAGTGACCTAATACTCTTGAAGACTCAAACAGTATATCCTTATGAAATAAAAACTTCGGGTCTAAATAATTGGGCAACCAGCAAACTGGCATGGGCAAGTAAATTTCAGAGTAAACTTGCCCCATGGACAAGCTGTCTATAAAGTTAACGTCGAGCTATGATCATTGGTATGTTAATGTCCTTACACACAATTCTACAGGATACAACTGAGCCTTCAAGTTATCTGAATTAAAGTACTCACTTCATAAACATAAAAAAAATATTTTTTTTTTTATTATTTTGTGTTCCAACACATTAAATGGACACTGTCCGTAAGTAAGCAGATATTGAGCATAACCAAATAGCTGTCTGATTTTCATTCAGTGAAATGTATACATGAAAACATGAGGATAGACCCAAACAAATTTGTGTAGTAATGTTTTTTGTAATTCCGTCAAAATATCTTGTTTTTATTTATTAAATATTCAGTAATGGTAACCTTGGTGCACAATATATTGCTCTATAAAGCTGGATATCTCTCCCCACACACCACCGCCCCTAATAAAGTAAACTAAGTGGAGTGCGTGTTCCAGTGGTAGAGTGTCAAACTCCAGATCGAGAGGTCGTGGGTTCGATCCTCCGTCGCGGCCACGTTATTTATCCTTAAGCAAGATAATTAATCCACATTGCTTAGTACTGGCTCTACCCAGGAAGCCATCGAGAGTGATTAATAAAAGTTGCAAGAACTTGTTTCATAATCGATGTAAAATAAATGTTTAAACTAAACTATGAACTACTGCTTTTTAAATTCATCACCCTTGTTCATTTGCTTTAGCAACAAAGAATATTCCACTTACAATGTATTCATCTGCCGTATAGCTCTCCTTGACATAATCACATCATGTAGTGCCTTCTTGAATGACCTGAAAATTATAATATAGCAATATACAAAACCAGAGTACAAACAAAACTGACCAAGTTTACATCTTGAACATTGTATGCTTAATATCAGAAAATGCAAAAGAGATGGATTTATTAAAATGCGTATTTATTCAATTGAGATTGGTTTAAATACCCATCAAAGCATTACTTTCGGTCATATAGAGCTGCCCCCAAAAAAAGGGATAGGTACATAGGAATCCGGAAATTGTCTTAATTTTACTATCCAATAAAACCCTTATATGTTCAGGGGATAGTCTCCAATAGATGAGACTAGTTTACGTCCCTATCCGACACTAAGGGAAGGTGTTTACATGCCTAAGATATCTAGTGGCACCAGTGAGGCATGAACCATGATTTTTGGTTACAAGTCCTCTCTGTTAACCAGAGCCACACAGTTTTCTATATTAATGCATCTTGAATGATTAGTGCAACTGATAAAAGCCTTTTCTATGTTTGGTGCCATTGTTTTCTAACTCCAATGACGTCGCTTGTTACAACCCCTTCTTGATGCAACAAGTTGAGAGCAAATTAAGCATTTTATATGGCACATATTTCAAGAACCAACTACTGGTAACCAATGAATTAAAAGCGACCAATGTTTGATGGATTATAAGTGATATTTGCTTTACCTGATTGAGAGATACATAGGCCTGATGGCAAACAGTGGGAATGTGTGGATCTTGATCATGATGATCATAAACACCATGTACAGTATCACCTTCACAAAACCTGCAAATAAGGCATTATTCAATTATAAGTTACAAATGATCTGCTAGGTACGATTTTAGGGAAATCCTTCACCAGATGGTTATGTTCTTTTCATGAACAGACAGATGAAAGTGAGTAAATAACAAAACACTCCTTCCATGAAGTGAAGGATTTTTAACTTTCAGATTTAGTAGAGATAGGGGTTGAATTTCACTCCTACGGACTCGCAAAATGTGAATTGATTTTTCAGATTGCTACTGAAAAATTCGAGCACTTGCTTTTTTCTGCGAGTAGAAATAAATAGCACACACTTGATTGAATATCACCCACGAAGACTGACAGAACCAACAAATGGTCCGACGACATAATATGTAGTCAAACCTCTCTCCAATTCCACATGATTATTTGCGTAACTTCATTGTCAAACGACAATAAGTAAATGCAGTCTGTATCAGATTGACGCTTATCCAGTAAACAAGACTAGTGCAAGCATCTATACGTAATGAATTGATATCAACTTCCAGTAAGATAACTCGGGACTTTACACAATCAATTATCATGGCAGAATCGTCTGCTCGCAAAATCACTTCGTTTTTCAAAAGACAGAATGGAGTCGAGCGAACGCGGAGAAAATAGTATGACAGTTACAACGACGGCACCAAGAGAAACAATAGCCGTCACAGCGTCATTAAAAACAGTAACGCAATGGGAGAGAGAAATCAATATTACGCTGGGGAAGGTTATTAACAATAACGTCTGCACGGAGATACGGTGCGAGTGTTGCCGTGTCCATGCAAGCGACAACCAATCATCAGTACGTAAATTTGATATTACGTATTGTTAATTAATGTGTTATTCAACAGAATTTACATCCCGATATTACTTGAATAAAAATGCTATTGAGAACCGATTTTAGCTAGTAGATTTTTTAGTCACTGGATATTTTTAGCTAGTGGCTAAATTTGTGAAATTCGACCCCTGTAGAGAGGTGGTACTTTTCTTTCCCCCATGAACACTGACACCACCCATTAAGTATAAAAAAAGATTGATTGCCGGGTATGAAGTTTAAACACTTTCTACTACACACCAAGCATACCCCAAATCTTTCTTCATTCCAAAAGAGTACCATTTCCAAATACAAGAGATTTACCAGTACTCATTTAGTTTGTAAAAAAAAAAAAAAAATCTAAAAGGCAATATAAACTGACAGAATATGTTTTGTTCTCCTTTTATCAAATTCGCACTGCACTGACGCTCACATAACTCTCAGAAGAAAGTGCTGCAATATCAATTGAAAGATACAGAGGATATTTGTTTGTTTTGATTGAATATAGGATTTATTTTCATCGAGAAGTGATAAAACTTATATTTTCGTGAGTGCTTTCGCACAAGTGAAAATATTTGAATTTTCTCACTTTGAGATGAATATAAATCCTATATTCATGATGAATATAAATCCTATATTCATGACAAACCAACAAATATTCTATTTATTATATACCCACAACCTGGAAATCTATGCAGAAAAATATAATGCGCCAAAACAATGACGTCAATAACGTCAACAATGTTAACTCTTGCATGACATTATTTTGGGTGAAAATATTTTCACGTGTGAAATATTATAATAAACAATAAAAATATAAGGTTTTATTTTAATCATAAAATTCACTATTTCACTGGAAAGTATATAATAAGGCGTAAAAAAAAAAGTTGTTTGTTTCCACTAACCCGACCGACCCTAATTTTACCCCCCGACCCTAAACTTTTTTTTCCGATTTTGGTACGAAATTTTTTAGGTACGAAAGAAAATGTTTGCGAAACGTAGACGGAACGAAATAAATGAGTACGAAAAACGTATTCATTTGGTTGTCCTCGTTTTTATCGTCAGCAGTCGATCCATAATGGCAGCCTCCACGGATCGGCCAACGTGTATTTTGGCCGTGAATTTGGGCATCTGCCCTCACAATAACAAGCCTATACAAAAAAATTCAGCGTGTCTACTCTCTTGGACATTCTACGAACTATTTCTTTCATATCATCCTCAAGCCATCAACCTTGTGAAGACCCTGGTTTCCACCAACATCAATGGAGAAAATTCTTACGAGGTTTTGTCACATTTCCTTTTTTGTCGATAAATTTAAATCCTTTATAATAGCTGTTAATTGTAAGATAAAAAAGTACAGAAGTAAATATTTATCAAGAAAATTTTGCTCTGAAACACCATGATGTTTGATGGTATTAAAACTGTGTGAAATCAAGTTTTCACTAGTATTTTTAATGGTAAAAAATGATAGCATGCATTTAAATTCATGTTGTCATTTTTTACCATCAAAATACAACAGGCACTTGAAATTCTGTCACAACTGTCAGGTCTCGAAAAATCCACTCGCCCCTCCAGCAGTTTGTGAGTGTTTTTGTCAGTTCCAACGAGTGTAAAACTCCTGCCACCTTGTCGTTACAAATTGCTAAATGAACCCAGTCAACACTGTCAAAAACAAAAGTGGAAAAGGTCACAGTTTCAAAGATATTACAGGGTAATATGCAAATTTATAATGTCAATCTCTGCCAGTTGCACTTGATCCATGCCTTTTCAGTGAAATTGTACAATGCTGTAGGTTGATATGTTAAAGATGCAGGACCGGTATAGGGAGGTCAAGTTTGTTTACATGCATACTTTCAAATTATGATTTGGCTATGTATTACACTCCCCTAAAAATGAATTAATCTAAAATGATAACACCGAAATGTTTCATAAACATGGAGAAAATTAACATTTGGAAGAAAAAGCTGCCAGCTTTTTCTTGTTTGTTTGTTTACAGTTTGAATGTGTTTAACTCAGTGTTATAAATAGGACTTGTATTATCGTTTATTTCAACTACCTCGATAGCTCAGTGGTGAGAGCGCTTGTCTTGTGAGCAGCAGGTTGCGGGTTCGAGTCCCACCACAACCAGGGAATTTTATTTTTTCTTTCATAGTCAGATTCAAGAAATGTTTTGATAAAAAACTTGGAAAGTCGAAATTCTATGTTTTATGTTGAAATCGGTGGCTAATATTTTGGTATTGCTATTTTTATTACATATTTAACCAACAGAAGCCTTTTCATTCTATTCTGAAGGTCTCGAGATACCGGTCCTGCATCTTAAAGCTTAAAGTTTGCATTTTCAATGAAATTGTACAATGCTGTAGGTTGATACTATGTATAGCACAAAACTTGCCTTGTCAATGATATTTTAAAACTGTGTACAATGCTGTAGGTTGATACTATGTGTAGCACAAACATGCCTTGTCAATGATAAACTTTGTACAATGCTGTAGGATGATACTATGTATAACACAAAACTTGCCTTGTCAATGATAAACTTTGTACAATGCTGTAGGTTGATACTATGTATAGCACAAAACTTGCCTTGTCAATGATAAACTGTGTACAATGCTGTAGGATGATACTATGTATAACACAAAACTTGCCTTGTCAATGATAAACTTTGTACAATGCTTAGGTTGATACAATGTATAGCACAAAACTTGCCTTGTCAATGATAAACTGTGTACAATGCTGTAGGTTGATACTATGTGTAGCACAAACATGCCGTGTCAATGATAAACTGTGTACAATGCTGTCAGTTCACATACCTATAGCACAAAATTTGCCTCTTAAATAAAAAAAAAGTTATCGAAAAAAAAAAAGTTATGCCTACCTACCTACCCTATTTTTTTTGGGAATGTTAGCGGAAACAAACAACTTTTTTTTTTTTGCCTAACAAGAGGCCCAAGAGGGCCTGTGGACGCTATACTTGCTAATATGGCTCATAACAACAATGAAGCGAGTGACTATCGTCTTAAGAGGCAAAACTTAGCATTTTTAACTAAATCAAGAGCCATAACTCCACCATTACTGGTCCGATCTGGCTGGTTTTCCAAGTTGGCCAGTAGAGATAATGAAAATCAAAAAAAATACGAAAAAAAAAATCAATAAAAAAAAAAATTAAAAAATTTCAAAAAAAAAAGAAATATAAAAATAATAGAAGAACAAAAAAGACAAAAAATGTGGTAAAGTTTGGTAAAGATCAGATGAAAAATGAAGGCCCTATTGCCTTAACAAAGCAAAACATAGCATATTTAACGAAATCAAGGGCCGTAACTCTGTTGTTACTAGTCCGATTTGACTTGTTTTTGAACTTGTCCGAAGCTTTATTGACATTATCAATCTGGTGAAACTTGGTAAAGATAGGATGAAAAATGAAGGCCCCATCATCTTAACGAGGCAAAATTTAGAATTTTCATCTAAATCAAGGACCATAACTGCGCTGTTACTGGTCCGATCGGCTGGTTTTCGAACTTGTCCGAGGTTTCAATGACATTAACAATCTGTTAAAGTTTGGCAAAGATCAGATCAAAAATGAAGACCCTATCGTCTTAACGAGGCAAAATATAGCATTTTAAACTAAATCAAGGGCAATAACTCCGCTGTTACTGGTCCGATCTGGCTGGTTTTCAAACTTGTCCGAGGTTTCATTGACATTAACAATCTGTTAAAGTTTGGCAAAGATCAAACTAAAAATGAAGACCCTATCGTCTTAATGAGTCAAAATATAGAATTTTTAACTAAATCAAGGGCCATAACACTGCTGTTACTGGTCCAATCTGGCTGGTTTTCAAACTTGTTTGAAGTTTCATTGACATTAACAATCTGTTAAAGTATGGCAAAGATCAGATGTAAAATGAAGTCCCTATCGTCTTAGCGAGACAAAATATAGCATTTTTAACTAAATCAAGGGCCATAACTCCGCTGTTACTTGTCCGATTTGGCTGGTTTTCGAACTTGTCCGAGCTTTCATTGATATTAACAACCTGTCAAAGTTTGGTAAAGATTGGGTAAAAATTGAAGGCCCTATCGTCTTAACGAGAAAAAGTTAACGGACGTCGGACGACAGACGACGGACAACTTGTCATCCCATAAGCTCTGCTGGCTTCGACCAGTAGAGCTAAAAATATACATTCAACAGATTTAAACCCACTCAACGCAACCTACCCAGTACAAGTTCTGAATAGAGAAGAAAGACTGCCTTGTTCTCCCATGGGTTCTCACTCTGCAGGTCTATGGAATGTAGCAGGTATTTCATCAATGCCATCATAACAATGGTCAGTAAAATGGCGTACTGAAACACAATAAGTATTAAAACAATAAATAAAACTCGAATCAGAAGATTTTGTATTAACAGACATAATCACTTGAAAAATATTATATGTTAACAAATTTGAGATAACAAACTTTCTTTATGTTCAAAAGCTTCAACGGGGCGTCCGTGGCCGAGTGGTTAACGTCTCTGACTTGAAATCACTTAACCCTTACCGCTGTAGCTTCGATCCCTCAGGGGCCTAGGAATCTTTATGTGAGGAAGCTATCCAGCTGGCTTGTGGAACGTCGGTGGTTCTACCCAGGTGCCCGCCCGTGCTCGAAAATTGCCCGGAGGGGCACCTGGGGTCTTCCTCCACCAATGGAAGCTGGAAAGTCGCTGTTGGTGCGACTATAAGCTTCAAAAGTGACTGTCAGTGTTATGTCTTTCTTATTCTATTAAAAATAAGTATTATTTTACATTGAAAGTTGAGCTATCGAAATCTGAATGCAAAGTTTTGCGACAACTGAGGAATAACAAATGTTAAAGATGAATGGCCACCCCTTTTGTAGTATTATCAATTAACAAATTTAAACTTTTAAACATCATATGAACATTTCTTGGAAAAAAACATATTTAAAACCGCTAAGTTGTATGTAAAAATAAATTTTGTTTGCATTGAATTGTATAGCTGCACAACTATTACCAGATAATTGATAAATACATTTACCTGTGGATTAATTTACCTGTTCAAAGTTTTCTACATCATCAAATAAAATCTTATTCTCGCTTTACTCAGATATTGCAATGTTTGAATTGTAAATATATATATTGTTGTGTATTGATTTCGATTTAAATAAACATAAACATGTTCATGAAACAAAACATGGCCGGAGAACTGTAACAATCGACCTACCTCAAAACCAAAGACAAGCTGTACCGACGCACCCTTTGTCAATGTACTGTAATAGGCGTGATTGACAAAGTACATATCTACAGCTGACAGAAACGTTAGTAAACCTGAATTGGAGAAAAAGAAATATTTTGAATATAAAACATTTTAATCCCAATTTAACTAAGACGTTATTGTTTTCTCTCAAGAAGGGTTCAAACTAGTTTTTAAGATATGTTGTTGAATATTTTCTATTTTAAAAAGAGGGGTACCGGTAAAGGAGATATTTATTTCACATTGATAATGTTACTGCTAAATACAATTAATAGCAACCATGATATTACTGTGATTTGAGGAACACCCAAGAATCACACACATTCAGTCCAGGATTCATACTAGGGTTGCAATGTGCCATCAACTGCAATATGTACCTACACAGAGTGCTCCGAACTGATAAGAAAAATTTACTTACTGAGGACTCGCAGATGAAACACTAGTGAAATAACTGGACTTCTCTCCATCTGAAATACAATAAAGTAAAAAAAAAATATTGTTTCATACCTGACTAGACAAGCAAAATTCCTGAAAATAGTACCAAATAGTAAAAGTCACCCTGTATTAGGAGATCAATAACGACAAGAGCAAAATTTGTGTCTTAACACATGTGGTTTCTTAACAAACAATATTTGTTTAAAGACAGCATATGTTTTCAAAAGATCCCAACAAACTTACATAATCCACTCTGTCCTCTGCCAGCCAATGAAAACATTTGAGGAAGAGCAGGAAAGTAAATGCTGCCACAAATCTCGTACTGAAGTCATCTCTGAACACAGTGAAGGCAAGACACGTCTCTGTGACGGCATACCAAGACCTCTCAATTAGGTGCTGCAAACAAAACCACAGAAACTGATATACAAATTAAAATAGAAAGTCAGTTACAATAAAGATTATATGACATTAATGTAAAAATGTACAGCTTTTTCTTCTTTTTTTAATACAGAGTATAATCTGGAGTCAAACCTGCTTAAGAGTCTACCTGTTAACCCTTAACCCGCTACATATATATAATGGACTGTTCTTTCTTTGAATTAAGACCATTCCATTTATGTGACAAAGGGGTGTTTTGGGGAAAATGACTGAGCAGCAGCCAGACATTGTAAATCCTATCAGCCTGCGAGTTACTCAATATTTGTTTAATGACTGCATGTTACTCGCAGGCTAATCTGGGTTTACAATGGACGCAAAGGCTATTACAGTCGTGCTTAGCGGGTTAAGGATTAAGACCACCGTTTTATTTCCCAATTGTACTGGTTTAAATAAAAATCCACCTTTATAAAGAGACCACCTATATTAAGAGACCAATTGTGTGGTTACCCTTTGGTGGTCTCGTAATACAGGTTTGATACATTGCACTCTTATCCTCTTGACGTGTGTCTAATACCCTTCAGATCCCAAACATTATTTTACAAATAGTCATCTTGCTATATGAAGAACAAAATCTCAATTTTGATATATAAAACTACATTTTTATCTTTACATACCTCCATTTCGGCAGCTCGTAGCTGACCAAAGAACAGTTTACGGAACAGCTTGCCCATTAGGAGGACAAACACAAATGCTTGTAGGTAAAGAACCTGTAATAAAAAGTGAAGTGTTTGTGTGAACAAACTTAAATTCCTTTATTCTAACAAAATCAATGAAATGAATGGGGTTTTACATCCAAATAACACATCACAATAGGTTATATTGGGACAGCTTCCTCAGAATTGAATTGAATTGAAGTTTTAAGGCGCACCAACACATGAAAAGGTTATATGGCGCCTAAAAGGCATGAACATGCCAGGCTCATCTTCCATGTACATCGAGATAAAATATGGAAAATGGGCCTAGAACCATCTCACCCTGAACTGCAGAGTTGCTGCAAATTCTATCGCAGAAACTCCATTACGCTGGAGCCACGTTATTGTTTTTCTGCCACTGCTCTTTTGATGCGAGCGAGATAGCACCTGAAACAATGCAGGGATCATGATGAAGACCTTTAATGAACATGAACAAAAAATAATAAAATGAACATGAATTTGGGGGGATTCTACCCCTCTGCCTATCCCTCCAAAGGGATCTGCAGTGGCCCTATTCTTTGCCCCGTGACCAAACGGGGCCCCCGAGAACCACACGGGGCAGCTTCCTCAGAGGAAGATGAGGTGAAGGATGACATGTCTCCGCTAGGGAGCAAACCCACGTAAAGCATGTAGCTCATAAAGCAAAGGCCTTAATGCTTATACACTGAGCTACTGAGGCCGACGCTTCGACAAAAGCAATACTTGTGTTACATCTGTGCAAGTTTTACTCTTTGTCCAGCTCATCCAAGACCTTATTGAACAAACCATCAAATCAAATTTAGTGAAATCAGAAGCTGTTTATTAAAGCTGTGATGTTAACAAGCTCTGAATTCCAATAACTCCCTAACAAATATTTCAATTTTGCTCACTGTCATATTCATCCAAGATCTCATTGAAACAAACTTTCAAATAAAATTTGGTGAAAATCAAAAGCTATAAAGTTATTGCGTAAACAATCTGAAATTCACTTATTTTGGAATACACAAGAAATCCAAAACTGTTTAACACATGCATAATTGTGTGAACTTCATTGTAAAACTCATTCGAGATCACACTGAAATAAAACTTTGAACAAAATATTGTGAAAATTGGAAACTAAATAGGTATTAATAAATAAGTTATTATAAAAACGGAGAAAGTTTACAGATGATGGGCGGACACCAGGCATAAACAAGATTTTTTTATTTAATTGCATTTTTCATTATTTTAAATGCGTATTCGTGCAGATCATCTTGGATTCAACAAGCTGTTGTGGCGAAAAGGTAGAATGGTCACTTCAACGGCATAAAGCCAACAGTCCGTTTATTTGCCGACGACTATGTACTTTACAGGAAAATTACCTGCCTGACCGATTGTCAGATCCTGCAAGAAGATTTTGACAAGCTGGCTCATGGCGTTTAATGTATCTAAATGCCATTCCATGAGAGTAACCAGGCACAGTCAGATCGGCAAATTATACACGGCTACACTCTCCATGGTCACAAATTGGAGAATGTTACCTCTGCTAAATACTTAGGGGTTACCATTTCAGATAATCTAGACTGGGGCTCTCATATACAAAATAGCTCAAACAATGCAACCAGGACCCTAGGTTTTCTAAGACGCAATTTGGAACTAGCTCCAAAAGTGGTTGCCTATAATACTCTGGTCCAGTCCAGTTAGAATACGCGTCACCTATATGGAACCCCTATCATCAAAACGATATTTACAAGTTAGAAAAAGTCCAAAGTACTGCAGCTAGATGGTCGTGTAGGAGAAATGCTTATTGAATTAGAATGGTCTACGTTAGAAACCCGACGGACCCAAGCCAGTTTAACCCTTTTCTATAAAATTCATACAGGTTTAGACTCCAAAAATAAGGACAGTCTAAGCTCTAACCTTAAACAGTTACGTTTTTCATAACCTGTGACTGTTATTTAAAAAAGACATAAAACTCGTATAGTAACCAGAATCAGTTACTACCACAAAATCACTCCAGTTTAGATGCATTCTATCTTCTGTACAGGAATTTTCCTACATATATGACAATTTTCTCCAGGTAGGGTGATTATTCAACTTTACAACCATGCAATAAAATTCTATGAGCATTGATGAAAATCCAATGCGCAAGGCCTCTCAAGTTACCTGCTTTTATGCAACAAAATTCATTAAAAATCATTTTGTAGACTCCAACATGGTAATTATTGAACAACTGCTAATTGGATCTGGATGAAGATTTATTTATCCTTGATAATAAGTATTCAGACATAAATAAACACAGCACATTTGGCAACTATTTCAATTCATTAGCAAATGGTCTTAGTAACTGATTTAGGTTACAAATGGTTACTAGGGAAAAATAACTGCTACTCTATAAAACCAAAGAGAGATACTAATTTGGCGTTTTAATAACTTCCTGCAGTTCTAAAACTGTTTACGGTTAGAGCTCTGACTGAAGGATCAGTATATTATCCTGGCAAACACATTGCGTCGCACCAGATCAACTCACCCACTACAATACATAAGACCAAATGTTGATGCTTATAAATTCGCCATCAGTTCTCCCAAATACAGTCACAAATCTTAAGCATCAGTGCACGACGTTAGTGTCTTTGACATATCTTCTTGCAAGTAGTTTTAATGGCAACTCAGTCAGTAAAGGTTTTATATAATTTTTGTGTTACTGGACTGATACCAAATTTCATAGTGGCACCTGCTATGATGTTCAGACATGAACGAATGCAGTACAGAAATATAGATAGATAGAGATTGCAAGGTGTCCCCAGTTCAAACCCCGCTGCATGTCCGTATTTTTCAAAATCTCCGTTTGAACAAGGTCTGGCTCTCCTTGTAAATGTGAACAACGGCTAACATCCATTTTAAAGGGAGGTATTTTCAAAATACATTTAAATAAGCATATAATTTTATTTTGACAACTGCAACCGGAAGTGGTTGTCAGCACTACAAAATTTGACAACAAACTGGATTTCTTACCGCTAAACTTGGGTTAGACTTTGTAATGTACACCACAGATGGATAAAATTGTTGCTTCTGATAAAAGGCATTGCCCACAACCATGGCCGAAAGGCCAAAACTGGCGCAAGTCAACACTATTGACCGCATTTCGTTCATTTCAATCCAAACTTTCCAACATAACAATGGCTGAATATCCGGTTTATTTTTTATCTATTTTAAGTAACATAACAGTTTTCTGTGTGTCTCATTTTGATTGGGTGTTAGTGGGATTTTCCAATAACCACAGCGCTGCATATGTAACGCGAAAACTTTATATGCACGAGCATGAGAAAATAGGAACACAGAATAAAGTTGTTGAGTTTGTTTTTTCATGCAAGCATTTAAAAGTAAAACGATATTATTTCCATTCTGTTATAGAGAAATTTGAAACATATTTGTTCAGTTATTTCTGTTTTAAAATCAAAAATCTATAAATATTAAGCCGTACAGCAGACTTCAGCCCTATAAGGCTATATGTGGTTTTCATCCCGGGAAAAAAGATGCTCAACGTCTCACACCACAATTAATTGTCCATAGGGTCATATGGTCCCAGTAAACACAATTTACAACATGTCTTTAGGCTTAAATTCTTCACTGATCAATATCTGCAGTTAACAACACAATGAACACATAATTACCGGGTTAAACAAGTTTTGTGTCGCCTGCGTAGCATGGCAAACACTTAGGAATCCGTCGTCCGTCCGTCATTCGCACTTTTACCTGGAACATAACCTTGGCCATAAATTGAAAAGTATTGGACCTATGTTCATAAAACTTCACAGGCATAACTTGAAAAGTATTTCACCTATGTTCATAAAACTTCACACACAACTTTATCTTACCTCAAGAAATGTCTTTTAAGGGTTATTGCGGATCGGAAGGAGGCGTTAGATAATAATAAAAATTATCATTAAACAATAGTGTTATTATCCCTAATACGTCGTTTTTGTACCACCTGATATGACACCCAATGTGCAATTCATATCTTCCCGCACAGGCTATCACCCGCGATTACCTGTGCGGGATGATAACCCGGAAGTAAATGACGTCAAAAACCGTTAAATAACTGACGTCATTAACGTGCACGCCGATTTAAACGTCCGTTTGAATTTCATTCCTGTTAAAATGGATTCAGGGGGAAAGACGTTTGAATATATGGCCACTTGTATCGTTTCAGGTATGTTTTTGCTTGAATACTTTCTTAATATTTGATAAAAAAAAAAATCAACTCAAGTGCATATCCTTCTACAGAATGAGCTCTTTCCTCTGTCGCATATTTCGATCCACCTAGTGCTTTGTGAGATTAGCCTTTCCAATTGTTCACGGCCATGTACGCTTTCTCTCATTGCAATACTTCGGGACGGCTAATCTAAGAAAGTCTATATGAATCGAAATACCCGTTTGCGGTGGAGTAAAATGCCCAGTTTGTAAGGTTATGCTCGCTTTACTAAAAAAAATAGTTAAATACAAAGGAAGCTTTTAAACAAAAACATATCTGAATCGAGCGCTTTGTTAATATTAACATTTTCAAAATCGATAAAGAAACTTATAAAATAAAAAATAGATTTTGCTCTTTTTTCAGTACCCAGTAATAAATTATGAATATATTACAACTCTTCACTTTCCATTATCACACCTGATAGATCTATAAATATTTCAAAACAATTTTTTTTGTGTGTGTAGTTTAATGATAAATAAATTATAACTCTATTTTTTTCCACAACACACCTGATATCGTAGGACCTCGGTATGACCTCGGTATTGATATTGAATTTCGGGATGATATCAGGTATGATATGGGAAAAGGAGAGTGATAATTTGTACTTATGTTGCAGCCATTTTAATGGATCTATCCAAAGCCTTTGATTGTCTACCCCACGATATTTTATTATTAAAACTTAAAAAGTATAGTGTGTCACAAAATGCCTTCAGCCTAATAGAAAGTTACCTTACACATATAAAGCAGGGTATAAACATTGGAACTTTAAAAAGTGATTTCTCTGCAATTTATAAAGGTGTACCCCCAGGATCTATAGTAGGATCAGTATTTTTTAAATATATTCATAAACGACATTTTCCACTTTGTTAATGAAAGCCGTCTCTATAATTATACAGATGATAACACCCTAATGTAATTCAGGCTCTGGAAAAAGACAGCTTATCTCTAATTAATTGGTTTTCTGACAACAACAGGAAAACAAATCCTAATAAATTTCAAGCAATAGCTATAGGTTAAAAAACAAATCAAGCAAATATTTCTTTTAATTTAGGCAACATCCATATTGACTGTGAAGATGAGGTAGAAATAAATGTTAACACTCATACTTCAAATGTGTGCTAGACAACTAAATGTACTTTAACAAACTGGAAATCTATTTAAGTAAATTATGTAAACTTAATATATACTATTCTTTTATATTGCCTAACTTCAATTGTTGTCCATTATCATGGCATTTTTGTGGTGAACTAAATACTAAGAAAATTGAAAAAATACAAGAAAGAGCGCTCCGTTTCATCTATTGTGATTTTACATCTAAATAGGATACCTTATGAAGCAAGTCAAAATTAAATTACCTAAATTGAAAATCACAAGAATACGAACCATGGCAACTGAAACCTTTAAAATTCTAAATAATCAAAGTCTTATATCTTCAAGATTTTGCTGTGTTAGCGATTCTTAGTTGCTGTTAATAAGGCTCATACTGTTGTATGTTGTTCTGTTTATGCTTGGTGTTGCTTTTGTTGGTTTTGCATATGTATTTGTTCAGCTTTGCTTGCTTTAGCCCCGTGTGGTTCTCGGGGGCCCCGTGTGGTCACGGGGCAAAAAATAGGGCCACTGCAGATCCCTTTGGAGGGATAGGCAGAGGGGTAAAATCCCCCTAAATTCATGTTCATTTTATCATTTTTTGTTCATGTTCATTAAAGGTCTTCATCATGATTCCTGCATTGTTTCAGGTGCTGTCTCGCTCGCATCAAAAGAGCAGTGGCAGAAAAACAATAACGTGGCTCCAGCGTAAATGGAGTTTCTACGATAGAATTTGCAGCAGCAACTCTGCAGTTGCTGCAAGTTCAATTCAGCTTTTCTTGTTCAGCTTTGCTTGTATATTCTGTCGGTGTGTTCTTGGGCAAGACACGTTCCCTTAGCCTCGCCCGTCGGATGGGGACGTAAACCGGGCGGTCCCGTGTATCGGTCTATCCTCCGAGCACGTTAAAGAACCATAGGAATCTATTCGATAATAAGAGTAGGGCAGGTTCCCGGATTCCTATGTATCCTTCCCCTCTCTCTGGGGCGGCTCTAAATAACCTATACTGTGTTGATGAGCCGTTAAACAACATTCAATTCAATTTGCTTGTATAATGCTCTCTGTTTAATTTTTTGAAAATATCATGTTTCAAGCATACAGACGGAGTCAATCTCTGATATGAGGTGATATGCGTCTTAGCACTTTTCTAATTGTCGGCTTTTGTTATACGTTCCCTTTCAGTGTTTTACCTTCTCGATTTTAACTATTTTTTTAGCAGCGAGTATCTTTGACTTATCCTTAAAATCTGTCTCCGCTAGTCTCTGTAGGATAGACTCCATCTGTATGTCTTTTACCTGTGAATATGGACAAAGGCCCAAGTAATTTTAATTCCCTTAAAACGTGTATCCTTTAGCTTTTCTATGACTAAGTATGAGTATGCTTTGAGTGTAAATGTGACTATCTCATGTTATTAATATGCATGCCAATTTATTTTATTATCATCTAATAGTTGATCAACCTTAAATGTGTAACCATTTATGTGCTACATATATTGTGTTTGTTACCATGTTTTATTATCATGTATAGTAATACCCTTTAGCCTGTTCATATCGATTGGAGTATACTTGGAGTGTAAATGTTAATGTTAAATGTCAATATTCGAATTGTGCATGCCAATGACTTTATCTTTAAATGTGTAACATATATGTGCTTTTGTTTAAATCACTATTTTGCCTGTTATAACTGTATGTCGGTCAATAGTTATTCACAGCTGATGTTTGTGTTTATACCGACTTTAATTAACATATTGTATCTTGTTGTATCTTGTATCTTGTTACACATGTTCAATTACTCCGACTTTCATTTTGTCAGAGCTATGCCCCTTTTCATAAACTTTAATCTGCAACCTAACCAAGCTCATAACTGGCCATAAATCAAGCATTATTTGACCTATGTTCGTGACATTTCAAACACTTTTTAATTTTACTCCAAGGATGACCAAAAACTCTGACTTTCATTTCGGCAATGTTATGCCCCTTTTCTTAAAACATTAACCTTCAACCTAACCAAGATCATAACAGACCATAATTTGGAAAGTTTTTACCTATGTTCATGAAACTTCACATACACTTATTCATCTAACCCGAAGAAATTCGTTACATATGTCCAGTAACTCTGACTTTTATTTCGGCAGAGTTATACCCTTTTTAATAAAAAAATAACCTATATTGACCTATGGTCATGAAACTTTATACAGTTCTACCTTATCAATTATCCAGTACAGAGTTATGCCCATCCCCTTCTCACCCTCTTTTTTAAAATAAACTTTAACAATTAAAAACAAAAGGTTCACGAGGGCCTGTGGAGGCTCGTTTTCTAAATATAAAGCTTATGTATAAGGGGCCATAACTCTGTCAGAAATCATTCATCTGAAACCTGGCAAAGACATACGCAACTAGGCTTGGTACTGATCATCCATGCCAATATTAGTTGAAATCCGGCCAGAGGTTCAGGAGAACGACTCGAATCTGTACAAAGTTAGTGTATTAAAACCTTTAAGGGGCCATAACTCTGCCATAATTCATTCAACTGTAACACGGCCATGAAATACGCAACTAGGCTTGGTACTGATCATCCCTACCAAGATTCGTTGAAATCCTGCCAGGGGATCAGGAGAATTAGTCTGGACAAAGTTTGTGTATCAAAACAATTTAAAGGGCCATAACTCCGCCAAACATCTGGCAATCAGAATATGACGATGACATTCAAAACTGAGCCTGTTACTGATCATCCTTGCAAATCTTCGTTGAAATCCGGCCAGGGGTTCAGGAGAACTAGTCCAGACAAAGTTTGTGTATTTAAACCTTTAAAGGACCACAACTGCGCTAAAATAATTCAACCGGAACACGGAGACGATATGTACAACTAGGCTTGGTACTGATCATCCCTGCAAAGTTTCATTTAAATCCGACCAAATGAGGCCCTTTCGTCTTGACGAGGTAAAACTCAGTATTTTTAACTAAATCAAGGGCCATAACTCCGGTGTTACTTCTCCGATTTGGTTGGTTTTCAAACTTGTCCAAGCTTTCATTGATAGTAACAATCTGGTAAAGTTTAGTAAAGATCGGACGAGCTACAGGTCAAAGAGGGCATGTGGACGATCTTGCTAAAGATAAAGTTTATGTATAAGGGCCATAACTCTTTCAAAACTTATTCAACCGGAACATGGTGACGATATACTAACCTAGGCTAGGTACTGATCATACCTCCCAAGTTTTGTTGAAATCGAGTCAGAGGTTCAGGAAAACTAGTCTGTACAAAGTTAGTGTATTAAAACCTTGAATGGGTCATAACTCTGTCAAAATTCATTCAACGAGAACACGGCAATGATAGGTGCAACTAGGCTTGGTACCGATCATCCCTGCCAAGATTCGCTGGAATTCGGCAAGGAGTTCAGAAGAGACTAATCTGGACAAAGTGTGTGTATTAAAACCTTTAAAGGGCCATTACTCTGCCAAAATAATTCAATCGGAATATGGCGACGATATGCACACCTAGGGTTGATAGTGATCATCCTTGTCAAGTTTCGTTGAAATCCAGCCAGGGGTTCAGGAGAACTAGCCCGGAAAATGTGTATTAAAAAGGGCCATAACTCTGCAAAACCCCTTAAACTTGCCAACAATCTGTAAACCGGAAAGCGATGATGATATGCACAACTAAGCTTAGTGTTGATCATCCCTGCAACGTTTCGTTGATATCTGACCAGGGGTTCAGGAGAACTAGTCCAGGCAAAGTTTGTGTTTTAAAACATTTAATGGGTCATAACTCTGCCAAAATTCATTCAACCAGAACACGGCAATGACAGGTGTAACTAGGCTTGGTACCGATCATCCCCGCCAAGATTCGCTAGAATCTAGCAAGGTGTTCAGAAGAGACTAATCTAGACAAAGTTTGTGTATTAAAACCTTTAAAGGGCCATAACTCTGCCAAATCTCATTCAAGCGGAATATGGCGATGATATGCACACCTAGGCTTGATACCGATCATCCTTGTCAAGTTTCGTTGAAATCCAGCCAGGGATTCAGGAGAACTAGCCCGGAAAATATGTATTAAAAAGGGCCATAACTCTGCAAAAAATCTGTAAACCGGAAAGCGACGATGATATGCACAACTAAGCTTGGTGCTGATCATCCCTGCAAAGTTTCGTCGAAATCTGACGAGGGGTTCAGGAGAACTAGTCCAGACAAAGTTTGTGTATTAAATCCTTTAAAGGGCCATGACTCCGCCACGCCAAAAAATCTGTAAACCGGAACCCGACAATGATATGCACAAATAGGCTTGGAGCTGATCATCCCTGCAAAGTGGCGAGGGGTTCAGAAGAATGAATGAATGAATGGTGTTTTACGGCACGTCGACACATAAATAGGTCATATTGTGCGCAAAAATTGATGAAAAATGAAGAATTAATTAAAAATTAATGTAAATATATAAAGATAAAATTATTAAAAAAATAAGTGATGATAAGGTTAATATAAACTATGTATGTAAATCAACAAATGCCCGTCAACGGGTATATAAACAAGTAATTTAAATATATATAAGAACACATTATAATGATTTATATTGTCTGATCTCTTTTAGGAAATCTAAAACAAGACTAAAAACTACAGTATCAAATAACTCTTTCATAGTATTAACATTGTAGTACCTTTGACGCATAGGATCAAAGTCTACACATTCCAGCAATATGTGTTTGACCGTTAACGGTGCAAAGCAGGGTATACATTCTGGTAATTGCTCACCTTGTAATAAATATGAATGAGTATAACGTGTATGCCCTATTCTGCACCGGGCTAGGACAACTTCCTCTCGACGAATGGGTCTACTAGAAGAACGCCATTCTCCGAGTAACGGTTTAATTGAATGGAGTTTATTGTTAACTGACAAATCCCAAGCGGTTTGCCAAGAGTTACGAATATATGTGTTAATACAACTTTTAAAATCAGTATAAGGTAATTTGGTATTAGATATATGTAAATCTAATGCTGCCTTAGCAGCACTATCAGCTCTATCATTACCACGTATTCCTACATTGCTTGGAAGCCAGCAGAAAATAATAATATTATCAATTATAAGAGCATTGTACTTTTCTAAAAGTTGAAGCACAACTGGGTTATCATGTTTCATATTACCCAGTGCTTGAAGAGATGAAAGGGAATCAGAAAAGATTATAAAATGGTCATCATCAGATTCCTGAATATAATTTAAGGCAAGTTCAATTCCCTTAAGTTCAGCTGAAAAGATAGAGGCCTTGTCAGGCAGGCGGCTCTTTATGCTGTGTTTGTGAATAACAGCTGCTGCAGCTACCTTATCTCCATCTTTAGAGCCATCAGTGTAGATATGTTGAAAGTCACAGTATTTCGATTTAATTTCATTAAATTTGCTTTGAAAGACAGTAGGGTCTGTACTGGATTTGTTATTATTACAAAGATCAAAAGTAATTGTTGGAGTTTCCAAAGTCCACGGTGGAATTTGTGGTACTTTGTAATTGGCAATCAAATTTAGGTCGATTTCAGTGTCTCTTAGTTTTGGCTTAATACGAAGACCAAATGGTCGAATGGCCTTCGGTTTTCGATCAAAAAGAGGTTCACAACTAGGATTAAAAACATTATCGAAAGTTGGGTTTGAAGGGTTAGACTTTAATTTAATGGCGTATTGAAGAGCTAATTTGTCTCGTCTATGAGACAGTGATGGTTCATTGGCTTCAACATATAGACTTTCGGCTGGTGATGTACGAAAGGCACCTAAGGCGAGTCGTAATCCTTCGTTATGTATAGGGTCGAGCATCTGCAAGTACGACTTGCGAGTCGATCCATATACTATTGAGCCGTAGTCCAGCTTGGATCTGATAAGAGATCTGTAAAGTCGCAAGAGGACTTTTCGATCTGCTCCCCAATTAGTGTTTGCAACAACTTTAAGCAAGTTAAGAGCTTTATGGCATTTGGCCTTCAAGTATTTAAGGTGTGGAAGAACTAGTCCAGACAAAGTGTGTATATTAAAACCTTTAAAGGGCCATAACTCTGCCAAAATCATTCAACCAGAACACGGTGATGATTTGCACAACAAGACTTTGGGTCTGTCTTATTAAACATCTTACGATAACTCTCAAAATTTAAAATCGTTCACTTTTTTTTCCACTATGTAGACAATTATGTGTGCGCGTCGAGCAGAAGTATCACCTGCATAAGAAAATGAAATGAAATCACGTTTATTTGAAAAGTCTAATTTATAGTGAGGCATTTTTTTAAAATTTAAAATCAAAATTGTCGTAAGTTGTTTCATAAAACGGGGACCTGGAACTCATTATCCCTAAAAAGCTTCGTTTAAATCCAGCCAGGGGTTCATGAAAACTAGTCAGGACAAAGTTTGTGTATTAAAACATTTAAAGGGCCATAACTCCGCCAAAATCATTCAACCGGAACACGGTAATAATATGTACAACTAGGCTTGGTACTGATCATCCCTGCAAAGTTTCACCTAAATCTGGTCAAATGAAAGCCTTTTCGTCTTAACGAGACCAAAATATAGTATATTTCAGAAAATCAAGGACCATAACTCAGCTGTTACTGGTCCGATCTGGCTGGTTTTCGAACTTGTCCGAGCTTTCATTGATATTAACAATCTGGTAAAGCTTGGTAAAGATCGGATAAAAACGAAGGCCATATCGTCTTAACGTGGAAAAATATAGCATTTTAAACTAAATCAAGGGCCATAACTCCGCTATTTCTTGTCCGATCTGGCTGGTTTTCGAATTTGTCCGAGCTTTCATTGATATTAACAATGTGGTAAAGTTTGGTAAAGATTGGCTGAAAAAAGAAGGCCATATCGTCTTAACGAGGTAAAAGTTAACGGACAGACAAACGACGGACAACTCGCGATCCCTTAAGCTCTGCTGGCCAGTATAGAGCTAAAACACTCTTTCATAATTCATGAAAGATTGCACCCCCTGTCTATACTTTGAAGTAAGATTGTAACTGCTTAAACAAGAACATGGCAGAAGACACAAGTGATCCGTGGAACACCCTTCTAGTTAATTTCATGTTTGCAGGAACACTTTATCTTGGTGTTTGGACCTACATCAAACACAAAAGACGGATAAAGCAACATCACAGCACTGAAACAAAACGAAACAAATATCGATTTTTACCAAAGCCAACATCCTTAATCCACAATTTCAGTTATTCAAACAGAAATCAAAAACTAAAAGAGAAGAGTTTGAAATTCATAGGAAAATGCCTGCAAGATCTGAAGAGACTACTCTCCCAGATATAGAAAATACCAGTAATGAAATAGGAAAAATGCTAAACTACCACGATCCACACAAGGCAGCTGGGCATGACGACATGAAACCACGAGTATTACCTCAGTGGTTCCTTCAATTCCTCACCGAGGTAATCTTACATAAACTGAACATCATTGCCAGGCGGTTATATGACAGAGGCGAGGCCCAAAATACATCCACAACAGCTCTAGCAACATTAGCCTTCAAAAATGTACTTAAGAGGCAGAAAACTACATTCCTACTCTCTGATATGGGTGTGATCATGCAATATCCTTGAATATAGATAATGTAACCAACCACATCACGAAACATGCAGAGAAACACTTTTAACACATCATACTTTTAACACATCATCTTCTCATTGTAACATGGGTTCCGCAGTCAGATTAACCTGAAACACAGCTGTTGGAATTCACAGACGACATACAAACTTGCGTATAGGGGAAAACGGCAACATAAATACGTCTGATGCACAAACTTCTATACGAGCGAAAACAAGGATGGATAAAATCGTTTCTGACATGTCACAAACAGTAGTTTTTGAGGGGCAATCATCTGACAGGGCCATCATAGAATCAGGAATACCTCAGGGATAAGACCTTGGACCAAGCCAATTCTTCTTCTTCTTTTTCTTCTTCTTCTTCCAGTACTAGATCAAAAGTATTTCATAATACTGTACTGTTGACCTCTAAGGGGAATGAGTTTTTACAGTTAAAATGTGTAGAACTATACAGTTTAAAACAGTGTACACGGTCGTGATGACTAGAAGCCCTTGGACACGGCTGTCGAGCCTCGGATGGCAGCCATGTACCCCACCAGTGTAGTGGCCTATGTGGTCGCTGTCTTTAGTATGTTCCAGTCCTGTATTTTTCCTCTGGTAGAAAGAGTTGTTATAGACCCTGCTTTGTATGGCTGGTTGATACAAGCGCTGGACTTCTCCTGTTCTTCTATCATTGGGGCGAAGCATATGACTTGGGACTAGGTCCACCAGTATGTCTGCCAATGATGTCCAGTTACCGTTAAGAACCCATGGAGCCTACTCGTAACATGGCCAGGAGGTCTGCTTCTGTAGTTGTATACTCCTCTTCTCAAAATTCAGTAGGCACGGAGAAAACTGTCAATGCGCGGACTGGTCGTATTACACGTATATCTTTAAGACTTACCTGTATAATAATAAAATACATGTTGGATGCCGCAGCTTTTCCATCGCGAGTAGGCTACTATTATCTACCTCGTACATGTTTCAATACAGTGCGCAAAAACAGAAGTCAGACTGGTACTGAAAATCTCATTGCAGCTTCGCATTGAAAGAGAAAAAACTGCAAAACCAGTCTGGCAATTAGCAGACGCTCCTTGCAGACGACAGGAAGTGTCAGAACAGCTGGCCTGGAAATGTTTTCTGTGATTGGAAAAAGAAAACTTCAAAAAAGCAACGCAACTTATCATCCAGGATTTGAAGGAAAGTGCTTGGCAAAACTGCCAATGTCATCTAATTTTGAGAAGCTTTTAACAGTCGCATGTGCTCAAGAAGTTCCAACATTTCCAAGAAAAGGACACCCAAAAAAATCTGCATTGAAAAGGCATTTTGAACAAGAAAAGGTTTTGGTACAACATGTGCAATCGGACAGTCATGTTGCTAAAAAGTTAAAAAGCGACTGGGATCTGCTTTTTTTCAATCATGACAATTATATCCGTCCACGTGACCGTGTTGCCGGACAACATTTCAGAGAGCAAACTAGGGTTGAACAGCCAAAGCCAAAGAAAAGACAAAGTTTCCTTGTCAGGGGAAAGGAAATGAAAAGCTTCTTTCGTCTTCTAGGTAGTGCATACACAACAATTTTTTTCACGCTGTTGGGAATGGTATCGGTACCCATTCAATTGGGAATATTCGTGTTGTTTTGCCTTAAATTGGGAATTTTTCACTTGTCAAACAAAAGCATTATTGCATGCTTAAATACTCTGCAACCACAATAACATGTGGTCATCTCTTGTAGTATTTCATTACCCAAACTCACCTTACTTTCCCCTTCTTCTGTTTAAGGCTTCACTCTTAACTCCAATTGGGAAAAAACATACTTTTTGCCATTGGGAATGGTACCATTTTGTGGGCTTTATATAAGGGGGGAAAAAACACTGATCTATATGATAAACCGGTATTTTGTTAGTATATAGAAGAAGGGTGTTGCTACCCTTTTGGTGCATGCGCCTTGATCAATTTGATTGGCGCCATCATTCAGCACATGTACCAGTGTAAAAATAAATAAATCTTCAAATAGAATATCAGGAGTTATTAGTTAACTATTAAGAATAAAGTGAACAGTTTTGATACAGATTTTATTATTTTCACCCCAGAAATCGAGGGTTGCTGTCGAAATACACAGCTTGACAAAGTTGGTGTCCTACCCCAAAACTGGTGTCCTCGGGCTAAGGCTTGCTATTTCCCCTATTTCTGGGGAAAAAACAGCCTTGATTGTTCCCAATCGTCATGTACACATAACAACTGATGACCTTATGTCCCAGTACATCACCCATCATTGAGTGCCTAATTTATTACAGAATTATGGCCATTTGTTTGGAAATTTCCACTCTAATATTGTATAATGACCTGTTAATAAAAAAATTCTCAAACAATTTCAAATTGATTGTTCCCAAACTTCATGTACATATAACAGGTGGTGAAAAAATTGTTCCTCAATCGGGACTCGAACCCAGGGTCTCTGGTTTACTGTACCAGTGCTCTAACCACTGAGCTATCGAGGACATACGGTTAGACATCGATATTTCACCATATACCTGTACCCGGTTACATACACCCCCACCAGATTGAAATTCGTCCCTGAATTTCTAATGGAGTAAACTCCAGGCCGGCTGTCAGACTTATTTTCATACTATTTCATGCTGACAGTCACGGTCCCGGACGAGCCGCCAAATATAACAGGTGGTGAAAAAATTGTTTCTCAACCGGGACTCGAACCCAGGGTTTCTGGTTTACCGTACCAGGGCTCTAACCACTGAGCTATCGAGGACACATGGTTAGGAATCGATATTTCACCATATACCTGTACCCGGTTACATACACCTCCACCTGATTGAAATTCGTCCCTGAATTAAACTTCGAGAAACATGCAAATGATTCTCTATGCCCGTGGAAATCCGAGGACGAACGAATTTCAGTCTGTAGGGCAGGGGTGTGATTCTTCCTCGGAATCGCTGATTTCCGCGGTTCCGATGGTCCAAGGGGTCACTTTTCCAATTCGTCCAGATCCGAGGAGTTTTTTTTTTCAGGGGGGGTGAGGGCCGTATTTTTGGCCGAAAAAATCCGACTTTTACACGTTTGCCCCGTAATATCCTGTAAAATCCGAGATCCCGAGATCTACACGTTTTACATCCTGGCAATTTCTCAATAGTTTTCTGTCGCGAGTTTTCATTGGTCTTTGTTGTTTATCTGGTCCAATCAAAGCGCCTCTTGTAATGTGAAGCTGAGATAAAAAAAACAAAAGTAAAAAATGTCCGCTGTGAATTTGTTTGTTTTGTTTTGAGAGATGGTTAAGCGGAAAACATGGCCAAAATCTTGGAAAGATCGGCGGACACACGAGAGATCAAAAAAATAGATAGTGATTGTAAAAATAAGTTTAAGTGGGAGTGGTTAGAAATCGTAAATAATGACGTACCGTTGAGTGTAAGCTTTCGGAAAGTGGACATTTCCGGGAAAGTTAAGTGTATCCAATGCGACAAACTGATTAGTTATGGATCGCGGGGCAAGGTCAGAAATGGACTTAAAATGATTTAAAACAGCTAAAATCCAGGAGCTTTCGGGGGCTTCGCCCCCTGAACCCCTACAAGGGCGTTGATTTTCCTCCCTTTTGTTCAAAGGCCAATCACACCCCTGGTAGGGGGAGTGTGTCACGGTTATGAATATCTAACAGGTAGATTGATGTTGCATTGTCCGGCCGGCTAGCTTAGTCAGTAGAGCATCGGAACGGTAGTCCGAAGGTCCCGGGTTCGAGCCCCGGTCTGGCTGCACATTTTTCTAGCCCTGTGACATTTGGCGCCCAACGGGGGACCGTGACTGAGTAAACTTCGAGAAACATGCAAATGATTCTCTGTACCCATGGAAATTCGAGGACGTATTTCAGTCTGTAGGGGGAGTGTGTCACGGTTACGGATATCTAACAGGTAGATTGATGTTGCATTGTCCGCCTGGCTAGCTCAGTCGGTAGAGCATCGGAACGGTAGTCCGAAGGTCCCGGGTTCGAGCCCCGGTCTGGCTGCACATTTTTTTAGCCCTGTGACATTTGGCGCCCAACGTGGGGCCGTGACTGAGTAAACTTCGAGAAACATGCAAATGATTCTCTGTACCCATGGAAATTCGAGGACGAATTTCAGCCTGTAGGAGGAGTGTGTCACGGTTACGAATATCTAACAGGTAGATTGATGTTGCATTGTCTGGCCGGCTAGCTCAGTCGGTAGAGCATCGGAACGGTAGTCCGAAGGTCCTGGGTTCGAGCCCCCAAATGTAACAGGTGGTGAAAAAAATCGTTCCTCAACCGGGATTCGAACCCAGGGTCTCTGGTTTACCGTACCAGGGCTCTAACCACTGAGCTATCGAGGACACATGGTTAGAATCGATATTTCACCATATACCTGTACCCGGTTACATACACCTCCACCAGATTGAAAAACGTCTCTGAATTTCTGATAGAGTTAACTCCAGGCCGGCTATCAGACTTATTTTCATACTGTTTCATGCTAACAGACACGGTCCTGGATCCCGGACGAACCCCCAAGTATAACAGGCAGTGGAAAAATCGTTCCTCAACCGGGACTCGAACCCAGGGTCTCTGGTTTACCGTACCAGTGCTCTAACCACTGAGCTATTGAGGACATACGGTTAAGAATCGATATTTCACCATATACCTGTACCCGGTTACATACACATAACAACTGATGACCTTATGTCCCTGTACATCACCCATCATTGATTGCCTAATTTTTTCAGAATTATGGCCCTTTGTTTGTCTTAGAATTTTCTACTCTAATAGTGTATAATGACATGTTAACACATTTTTTTCTCAAACTTTTTCAAATTGATTGTTCCAAACTTAATATATACACATAACAACTGATGACCTTATGTCCCTCAACATTCACCTATCATTGATTGCCTAATTTATTACAGAGTTATGGCCCTTTGTTGGACTTAGAATTTTCCACTCTAATATTGTATAAGGCCTAAAAAAAAAAGATGTGTGTTTCTGGTTTCACCCTGTCAAAAAGTTAGGGTAGGTAGGTAGGAAAAAGTGTTTTTAGCTCTACTGGCCGAAGGCCAGCAGAGCTAATGGGATGACGAGTTGTCCGTCGTCCGTCCGTCGTTAACTTTTGTCTTGTTACCACCATAGGGCCTTCATTTTTCATTCGATCTTTACCAAACTTTAACAGGTTGTTAATATCAATGAAAGCTCGGACAAGTTAAAAAACCAGCCAGATCGGAATAATTTCACCGGAGTTATGGTCCTTGTTTTGCTGAAAAATGCCATATTAAGCCTTGTGAACACTCTAGCACCTTCATTTATTATTTGATCTTTACCAAACTTGCATAGATTGTTTATATCTATGAAGGCTCGAACAAGTTTGAAAACCAGCCAAATCAGATCAGTAACACCGGAGTTATGGCCCTTGATTTTTCTGGAAATTGCTGTTTTCTGCCTTGTGAACGCTCTAGCACCTTCATTTATTATTTGATCGTTACCAAACTTCCAAAGATTGTTAATACCAATGATAGCTTGGACAAGTTCGAAAATCGGCTGAATTGGGTCAGTAACACCGGAGTTGTGGCCCTTGTTTTTCTGAAAAATGTCATTTTCTGCCTTGTGAACACTCTAGCACCTTCATTTATTATTTGATCTTTACCAAACTTGCACATATTGTTAATATCAATGAAAGCTCGGACAAGTTCGAAAACCAGCTAGATAGGACCATTAACAGCGGAGTTATTGCCCTTGATTTAGTTAAAAATGCTATATTTTGCCTCATTAAGACAATAGGGCCTTTATCTTTCATTCGATCTTTACCAAACTTTACTAGATTGTTTATATAAATGAAAGCTCAGACAAATTCGAAGTCCAGCCAGATTGGATCAGTAACAGCAGAGTTATGGCCCTTGATTTAGTTAAAAATCCTATATTTTGCCTCGTTAAGACGATAGGGCCTTCATCTTTCATCCGATCTTTAAGAAACTTTACCAGATTGTTAATATCGATGAAAGCTTGGACGAGTTCGAAAACCATCCAGATTGGACCATTTACATTGAAGTCATGGCCCTTGATTTTCTGAAATATGCTATAAAGACGAAAGGGCCTTCATTTGGCCGGATTTCATTAAAACATTGCAGGGATGATCAGTACAAAGCCTAGTTGTACATAGTCATCGTGTTCCAGTTGAATGATTTTGGCAGAGTTATAGCCCTTTAAAGATTCTAATACACAAACTTTGTTCTGACTAGTTCTCCTGAACCCCTGGCCGGATTAAACGAAACTTTTTAGGGATGATCGATTCTTTATCTAGTTGTGCACATCATTGCCGTGTTCCGGTTGAATGATTTTTGGCGGAGTTAGGGCCCTTTAAAGGTTTTAATACACAATCTTTGTTCTGACTAGTTCTCCTGAACCTCTGGCCGGATTCAAACGAAGCTTTTTAGGGATGATCAATTCCATATCTAGTTTTGCAAATCATTGGCGTATTCCGGTTAAATGATTTTTTTTGGCAGAATTATGGCCCTTTAAAGGTTTTAATACACAAACTTTGTCTGATCTACTACTCCTGAACCCCTCGCCAGATTTCAATGAAACTTTGCAGGGATGATCAGCACCAAGCCTAGTTGTGCATGTCATTGTCACGTTCCGGTTTACAGATATTTGGCAGAGTTATGGCCCTTTAAAGGATTTTGATACCACAATTTTTTTCGGGCTAGTTCTCCTGAACCCCTGGCTGGATATAGACGAAACTTGACAAGGATGATCAGTATCAAGCTTTCGGTTGAATGATTTTTGGCAGAGTTGTGACCCTTTAAATGTTTTAATACACAAACTTTGTCCAGATTAGTCTCTTCTGAACTCTTTGCCAGATTTCAGCGAATCTTGGCGAGAATGATCAGTACTAAGACTAGTTACACCTATCATTGCCATGTTCTGGTTGAATTATTTTTGAAAGACTTGTGGCCCCTTATACATAAACTTTATCTTGAGCCAGTAGAGCGTCCACAGGCCCTCTTGGGCCTCTTGTTTTTTAGATATTTTTTAGATATATATTGTTTGCATATATTATGCCATTTTTGTACAAAGGCAACTTCTTAATAACCTTTGCAAACGTTCGGATCCAGATTAGATGTTTAACAAACCTTTTCCGGGCTTGTTCTCCTGAACCCCTCCCCGGATTTCAACGAAACTTGACAAGGATGATCAGTATCAAGCTTTAAATATTCTAATACACAATCTTTGTCAAGGTTAGTCTCTTATGAACTCCTTGCCGGATTTCAGCGAATCTTGGCAGGGATGATCTGTACCAAGCCTAATTGCACCTATCATTGCCATGTTCTGGTTGAATGATTTTTGGCCCTTTTAAGGTTTTAATGCACAAACTTTGTCCCAACTAATTCTCCTGATTCCCTGGCCTGATTTCAACAAATCTTGGGATGATCAGTACCAAGCCAGGTTACGCATTTCATTGTCGTGTTCCAGTTGAATGAATTTTGGCCCTTATAAGTTTTTAATGCACAAACTTTGTCCCAACTAATTCTCCTGATCTCCTGGCCTGATTTCAACAAATCTTGGGAGGGATGATCAGTACCAAGCCTAGTCATTGAAGTGTTCTGGTTGAATGATTTTTGGCCCTTTTAAGGTTTTAATGCACAAACTTTGTCCCAACTAATTCTCCTGATCCCCTGGCCTGATTTCATCAAGTCTTGGCAGGAATGATTAGTACCAAGCCTAGTTGTGCATTTCATTGTCTTGTTCCAGTTGAATTAATTTTGGCAGAGTTGAACCATTAAAGGTTTTAATACACTAACTTTGTACAGACTAGTTATCCTGAACCTCTGGCTGGATTTCAGCGAAACTTAGCAGGATGATCAGTACCAAGCCTAGTTGCAGATGTCATCGCCATGTTCAGTTTGAATGATTTTGAAAGAATTATGGCCCCTTATACATAAACTTTATCTTTAGCCAGTAGTGTCCACAGGGCCTCTTGTTAGGGAAGACTCCACATATTTATACCACCCGCCCAACAAGGTTTGGTGAGGGCTATACAAAGGAATCGCTTTGCAGGGATTTTTAGGCCCAGTTTGGGGCCAAAGTTTGGCCCCATCCCCCAATCCATCCACATATTTTCCCAAAATACAATTTTTTTTTATTTTTATATAAAACATGTACCCCTATTTGACAATGACAATGTATTTGTTGCAGACTTGTATAAGAGCTTGATTTTGAAACTAATCCAAACATTTTTAGTGCCTTAGGCCTAAATTAAAATATTGTTGGTTTACCCTTTACC